>OZ034971.1:34909803-35439803 GCA_964030785.1 Siderastrea siderea
ACGTACTGATTAGTAATGCTTATTAAAAATTCAAGATTATAAGTTTTGATTCAAGGATCTCTTTTTGCCAAAATTTTTTCATGTATTTCTAATGCAAATCGCACGGGACTGTACACGATAAAACTAAGATAAAACACAGTTTTTGCACACGTGGCCGGCATTGTGCTATACATAATAGATCATGCAGCGGTCCAAAAATATATAAGCTTTCACTGAATGAGAAGTAATTTCGCCTTTTAACACGCTAAAGTGCACCCTACCAAAATCGAACAAAAACACCCAACTTATGCCGTTTTGGTGAAATTGGAATAAGCGTTTCTTCTAATCTAAAATCAACTGTCAAATTTGCAACGCGCTCACGTTGTTGCTTTTAATCTCCATTCACGCAAATTTGGAGAGTTTTCCAAAATTTTTCAGCTAGCTTGACAATGACGGACAGTTCGACCAGGTTTAACGCTTAAGATAAACCCGTTTAATTAAGATTACACCAAAGAAAAAATAAAAACACTCGGGCAAAAACCCAAAGAGCTAACCTCCTGCATTTTGCAAATCTTTATCTCCACGCTTTGGTAGTTGGTACAAGCCGACAAAATGCTTTGACTTAATTACCAATTATTTACCTTTCGTCTTGTCGACCGCTTGACCTTAAGGCACTTTCTACTTGATCTTGAACTTGAACTCTTTTCTTGATCTTGAATTTGAACTTTTTTTCTTCTTAAACAACGTTTACTTTGACTCCACGAAGTCCTCAACTGAAACTCAACTACATGTGAGTTGCACGCGATTCACAAAGCGTACGCGTTCTCCCGCCTTATGTGAATTGGCGCGAACGTTTGGCGCGAACTGCAGCAAATGCCAGGCTGCTAGCGATCGGCAGATCGGCAGCAAAGCCATTCAAACGTTTCAAGATGGACCGTTTGGTCGTGTTGTAGAAGCCGGACTCAATAAATAAATACATAGTTTAATCAATGTATAAAATAAGTAAATAAATAAATGTTTTAATCAATAAATATTTTATGCCAAGTACTTTTGCCCGAATCACAAGCGTTTGCCCGAAAATTTTCGCAACTGGGGGGGGGGGGGCTGCAGCCCCCCCCCCCCGCCCCCCCGGCCCGTACGCCTATGACTACCACACGTTTTCGGATTCACTAAGTGACCAAAGCCAAGCGAAATAAACACTGACAACCTTTTTTCCGGCTATTTACTACACAAAATAACATCGATTTACCTGCAGTCGATGTAGCCTGAGTTCAAGCACCTCCAAATGTCCAAATAAGATTGAATGTAACAAAATAGTTAAACAATCGCTTTACCAGTTTTTCGATTCATTGTTGTGGCTATCGTACTTTTAGGGGACTCGCGCTACATAGGAAAAAAACCAGTGAAACACTGTTTGAATGCACGCGCAAAAATGACGAGTGACAAATTTGATGACGAGCGTTTATTAGCGAGAGAAACAAATGAAAACAAAATGAAAAACGGTTAAACACTCATCTGCAGTATTTAGGGTGAAGCACTGATCGATAGTGATTAGGCCTAAGAACACATCTACACTTCTGTTTAGGGTAAAGCACTGATTCTACGACGGTTAGCTTTGTTATTGTTGAGTTTAGTTATTGCTAAACTTTGTACAGTTAATTGAATTCGTCATTTTTGCGAGTAAATTAAATTCGTCATTTTTGCGCGTGCATTCAGACAATTTTTTCTCTATATAGCGCGAGTCCCCTAAAAGTAACGAAAGCCATTGTTGTTTACCACAGCCGTTCGTGGCACTACCTTTAATCAACTCTCGCAGCTACAATGCTGAAATCGCACAGCTTCAATCCGCTTTAGACGATGGATATACTGACAATTTTTCAGGATACATCAAACCTGTGCCACATTTTAAAGCTATAATCGGAAGAATTTTCCCAAAAATTATTCTGACGTTCACTTCGGAGCATTTTTTTTATCCATGCAGCTTTGCAAAGGAACGCTGCAACACTTCGCAAGCTTTTGGCGCCTTTTTCGTTCAGCCATGTGATCATTGTTCCTTTTTACTCTTTTCTCGTTTGTTTTTCTCTCGCTCTTTCTTGATTTTTATGGTAACTAGTGACTGAATTTTGAATCAACTTCGCATTCGAATCGCACTGCTCATAATTTCAAATTTCAACGGAAGCAAAAATGGAACTGCGGTACCCTGCAACCCCGAGGCAAAAGTAAAAATTCGATATGATAAAGGAATTATATGATTTTTGCTGCTTAAGCGAAAATATTGTGCCCAGACGCAAGCAGTTAACAGCGCAACTGCAATAGAAAAGCTCAATTTTATTCCAAACAAATATTTTGCTTCAAGTATCCGAGACTTTTGTCGTGGGTTTTGGTACACGAAATCCCTTTTGCCGGTAACAGTTTATTAATTAAGGAAGCGACTTTTCAAGAAAAAATATTGATAAAAGTGGCAGGGCCCAACAGAGAGTCGTCGAGGTGTGTATCACTGTCAACGACATACGATTAAAATTACGCTACAGTCGCACCTCAGTCTACCTTGTTTCGTTCATTCATTTGGCTACTTTGATTTCTAAAAACTCCAGCCATGAAAAAGTATGAAATATCGATTCTTTTCAGTGGTTTTTTAATTGTATTGCCATAATTTGTAAAAAGGAAAGCCAATAAGATGACGCGCCAGCATAAAATTGTGAAAAAAATAACTCGAATCTTGTCGCCAGTTGGGTGTTGTTTGGGCTATATACCCTACAATAATAGGGCTTGGTACAGCGATCGCTTTCAATCGAGAATAGAATAATAAGGTAAGAATAAGTTAGGCTAAACAGTGTTAACTTAAAAGTGGCAAGGCTTGCGGAAAGGAACGGGGAAAGTGAGGCTACAAGAACATTAAAATAAGTTCCGTGAGATGAAAGAAACAAGGACAAGAGCTGCAGCTGTTATCAATAAAAGCACGCGGAATGAGAAATATACTTAAGTGATCAGTACTCCACCAAAAACCTATAAATTAGTTATAATACTGAAGAAAACTACCCAATTAGTGATGTTCTAGGAACTGTTTAAAGTTTATTATGGAACAATTCATAGAATTTCAACTCCATGTCTTTTAAACAGATCTATTCATAATGTGTAGAATGTGCTCTTTACATGTTAATTAAAGTACATTGTGAGTTGTATTAATTTTAATGATTGTACACTGTGTTTAATACTAAACAAGATTCATATAAATACATTTCCAATTAGAAAAGTTTAATTCCAGACATAAAATGTACACATAGTATCTACTAAAAATACAAAATATCATGTTTGAAAAGCAGCACACGTCAGAACAATTTTGAGGATACATTATTTGTCCTACTCTTTACTTTTCTTGACTTTTAAAAGAACATAAATAAAAAACTATTTACTTTTAAAACCCATCAAAATAACCAGTAACAGTTCCTTTGTGTTTAATTTACACTGTAAAATTTACCTGTGCTTGAAGTAATGAAACATTTGGTTTTCTTTTATTTAAAAAAAACACATAACCTATCTAGAAGATCACTAAAATTGTAGAAAAGCCGCTCTTTTTTTCCTTACCAAAAATACTAATAACTATAATTGTAACATGAACTCTCAGTATGAAAAAGAATACATGCACATGATTTTGGTTTGTTTTTCTTGGGAATATATCTGAATTCACACAAAGACCAACAACTCCAAGCTGGCTTGATAGCTCAGTTGGTAAGAGTGCTGCACTGCTATCATTGGGTTTACATGTATATCCCAACCAAGCCTGTACTGGGTATTTTTTCAGACTTTTTTTGCAGTTGCCTAAGCTGCACACACAGCTGCCATGGTCTTCCATTGAGTTAAACTCCTAATCTGCTAAAATGAAAACCTAGAGTATGTGGGACCAGTTAGGGACTCGTCAGTTTTCTAAAGGAGCAGGGGGCAGGGCAATGCAATTTTGACCTCTCAGAGGACTACTTGTTTTGGATGACCATAAGACGAGGCAAGTTCCTTTATTTCCTTTAACAATTAAACTCAGGAGGACAACAACCATATTATTTGCAGACTCCTTTTTAGTACATCCCTGCTTTGTCAAGCTACTTTTGCATCCCTTTTCCCTCCCCCCATCAAATTCCACTATTCCTCTACCCTATAAAAAGTGAAAAGTCCATTTACTGACTGAAATTTAAGACATTTTTAAATGAAAAGTTGCAAAATCAACTGTAACTTGAAAAGAAAAGAGTTTCTAAGGCAATATCATAAGGTCATTTTTTGATCAAGGATAAAAGATCATAGCCATCAGATAATGGAACAAAAAATGAATGCAGCTTTCCATAGAAAGGTTTATCATAATGGGAAGTTTCAAGTTAAAGTTAAGAGTTGCCAATTTTTACTTGCCATTTCTAACCACCTGTAATGTATTTTGTGGAGTCAGCTACTTGAAAACTTACTGGCAAGACTACAACTATGTGAAAATCCTTTGGTTCATAAACGTTTTCTAAGAATATAAATCAACAGCCCAAACATAAGCTCGTGAACTTATATTCAAGGTTACTGGGTGCTGGTCTTCTTTAAAATCTCCTCCTGAAAGAAAAGGTTTCAAGACTGGTAAGACTGACGGAAAACTATGATAGGTGCTCACTGTGTACGTAACCTAAGGCTTCCTGTTGCCATTAAAATTAGACTCCTTTATTTAAAATTTTAAAGGGTAGCTCTTTCAGAAGTCAAAGCATCTACTATCAATAGGAGCCCTTGTAGTGTTTAAGCATAATTACGCATCGTTATTGTCCAATCAGGATAAAGCAAGACTTTCCTGGGATAAAGCTATTAATACTAATCAATTCATAAGTGAGGTGCAAAGTAATGGTGGAGTTGCTTTTTGATGCTTCATGTTGTGTGTGAGCATGTGAATTAAGATATTGATTTTTTTTACTATTGATCCCAGACGTCCTTTCAAATGGATTGAATTTTGCATCGCTTTGCGGACCGTTGGTTTCACTTTACAGTTTGAAAAAATGATCGCGTGATCAAAAGTTTGTTGACTCAAGCTCGACAATGCTCAACTTTCGTTGAATGAATTCTTACTAGCCCCATTTCATGTCCTCAGACAACACTTTCCCAAATTATTTTTTACGATGTTTATATACAGTAAAAGACGATATTTTAATTCAGGAGACAGCGTTATTTTAGGATATGTGATTATTGCAAGTTGAAACTCATTCGTCCCATGTTCAACGTTACAGATTTTGTGGTCAGCTTGCAGTCAACAAACTTGTGGTCACATGATTAGTATTTTTGAAACTGCAGGGTGAAATCAACGGTCCATGAAGTGATGCAAAATTCAAGCCATTTGAAAGGACCTCTGGGATCAATAGTAGATGCTTGCAGACCATTTCATTTAGAACTAATACCAGGATTCTACTGCCCTGAATAAAATTATACAACATAACCACCTTTCTGTCAAAAAACTAAGGTAGTTTTAGATTATGCAAGGCAAAAATTGACGGGAAAAACACTCTACTGGTGGCAAACACAAATGAAATCATACAAAACTGAGTTAATTCCGACAAGGAATCCTTTGGTGTAAATAAGGCAACAAGAGGCCCATTGGCTAATAAGAAAACAATCTTGCTTTACAAATTTTAATAACCAAAAAGTCAACATGTTCTCTTGATGTTCTTAAAATTCTTCAAGCAAAATTATTTTGCATTTCCACCTTCACATATGGCCTTTTGGGTCTTTATAAAAAAACTTTAACAGTCCATCGGATGACTACAGAATGAAAAAAACTTCTAAATTAAGATCAAACGGAAAACCGAGCTGGGTCCTTGTAAATTTTATTACCGTAGCTGAAAGTGTGAACTGAAATGATATTGTACAAGTTTATTTTAATGTTATTTTAGCTGAGATAATTCTCGTTTGCCTGCATTGTTAATCAACCAGTGATTAACTGCAGGTCTCCTAAAGTAGTTTCATGGTTTTTTGCACCTTTTTGACTCTGAGATTACTTGACCGCTGAGTGACCGCGGGCCATTCCATTTTATATCCACACCCCCCCTACGGAAGAGGTCAGTCAAAATTTACCCCCTAAGAAATCAAAGATCAAAAGTGCCGACATGCGCACCCCCTTCAGAAAATGCCTAAATTCTCTTTTCCCCTCAGAAAAAAGCCAATTTTTTTCCGAACCCCTCGGAAATATTCAAAAGATCAAAGGCGCCGACGCAGCGACCCCCTCAGAAATGATGATCAAGGGCCCCTCAGAAAATCTCTTCCATCGGGGGGGTGTGGATATTAAATGGAATGGCCCCGCCACGGCCCCTACAAGGAAAGTTCACTGATCGATTGATGTGTAGCAAAAGCTAACAATTTAAAACTTGCAAGCGAACACTAATTTTTAAAATTGTGAGTAGGATAGCTTACCTGCTTCGGTAAAAACGGCAGCTCTAAGACTTCGAAACTCCCTGTCCTCTCAGTCTTTGAATCCCTCCTGATTTTATTATGACATCTAATCTTGTTTCCCTCACTTCATGGAACCATATATTTTCTTGCGGTGTGAAGGAAAAATTTTCCTGCTCACAATGCAAAAGCCCGTGCTAAACACTCTTTTCCGCTTTAAAATACCTTAAACTAATTTCTTTACGCCACTGAGAAGTTAGAAAAGCGCCTGGAATTGCCGTATGTACCAAAAAGGTTAAGAATGGGCTATTCCATTTAATATCCGCACCCCCCCGGTTGAGGAAGGGTCTTTTTTAGGGTAGTACCCCTCAGGAATTCCAAGACAAATCAGTCAATCCCTCAAGAATTCCTAGAATAATTTGTTTACCCCTCAAGAATTCCTAGAAATATTAGTTCACCCCTCAAGAATTCCTAGAATAATTTGCTTGCCCCTCAAGAATTCCTAGAAATAATAGTTCACCCCTCAAGAATTCCTAAAAATATTAGTTCACCCCTCAAGAATTCCTAAAAATATTAGTTCGCCCCTCAAGAATTCCTAAAAATATTAGTTCGCCCCTCAAGAATTCTCAGAAATATTAGTTCAACCCTCAAGAATTTCCACAAATATTAGCATTTTTATTGCCTCCTAAATAATTTAAAGGAAAATCAGTTTTCCCCTCGATAATTGTGAGAATAAATAATTCATTCATTCATAAATAATTCATTCATGAATAAATGACTCATTTATTTAGTTCTTTTATTTATCTTCAATCTTTAGTTTACAAACTGTTCAAGATCTTAAAGTCATGCATTTCTAGTTTCTAGGTGCTCTGCTTTTATATGATTTTCACTCAAAATATTAAACACAAAAAGTGTTAATTGACAATTTCGAAGTTCGTTATTTAATGTACTTGTGTGCTCAAAGAGAGCTAGGTGTACGTATTTTAGGACGTTACGTCGCAGTAATACGGCTAGTTTTTACAATTTTCACCGTGAACGGCCCGTTGTTGATCTAAAATAAACAAATGAAATAATTAAATCCAAAGCAGGACAATGGAAACTAGACGAAAGAAAGGAACATTTTGACCGAAAATAGTATCTATACACTACAGTACAAAGCATTCAAAAAAGAACTACTTTTACAAGATAATTGTGCGACTTTACAGTGTGTCAAACTTAGGGAGGCTCTGCCAAGAAAACTACACGAAATTCACAGAAAAGGTGAAAATATCAGTAAACACTAAAACTAATTTTATCAGCTGCTAAGCTGGTAACACTAAATGATTAGAAATATAGTTCTTTCCCAGAACAACAAGAAAATGGTGAGAAAACCTAATAACTTGCGATACGATCGCAAGTCAGCTCTACACTAAAATTGATTCACTGAACACAACAATATATATAAATTCCGCAAGAATACTTTACTGAAATTGCAGTTCATCACCGTTTGACCAGTGTTTGTATTGTTCCCCACGAGACATAACTGATCAGTGATCTTTGACATCAATAAGTAATCAATAGGTAATCAAGAAGTAACCAGTTGATTACTCATTGAATGTTACCAAAAAATCGTGCGGTATTCATTACTCATTGATGTCAATGATTTTTCATTGATTATAATTTTGATTACCTGCTGATTACTCATTTCGCACCTCTTACATCCAAATTAATAAGAATTACCAAAAAAAGAACAAAAAACAGAGTTTTATACCGTTCGACACCCCGATAAGCAATCAAATAGCTAATCATTGGACTAAAACATTTCTGCAGTAATGTCGAGTATTAGTATCGTATAATCAACTGATTGTTCATTGAATAACAATTAATTACACTGATGTCAGTGATGTCGTAGATTAGTTATGTCTGTTTTACATCGTACAGCAATTGATGCAATACCTTACAACTGTAACTTTCACATGAAAGGCAACTAAATATTCCGAGTCAAATTAACCTCAATAAAACTTGAATTTATGTTGTTTGGCAATAGAAAGGGTCATTTTAAAATAGCATTAAATTACACCAAGTTTTCCCACTAAAACACCCGAAACGGTCCTTTGGTAACCTTAAGGTACAACGAAAATGCTGCATCACAGTTTGGCAAATCTTAAGCTAAGTCATCCTGCACAAGCAATAGACGAGTGATCCTTCCCTTGATACGTAGACTACAAAAACAGTAGTTTTTCTCTTAAATCACTGCTTGCCGCTCTCCAGACCCACTCTTCGTTTTCACACTCGCTCCAGACCTTTCATTCCTGCGCATTCGTACGAAGGACCTACGCAAAAAATACTCTGTTTTCTAGTCTACCCAATTTACTTCTATGGTATAAACAACATCTGGCTCGCTAAGATATACAACAGTGACTTCATCGGTATCCACGGACGCAGACTGTACTTCTGCTACGTACCATCCGGGTCTCCATCCGGAATCACCAATCTCATCGGCCGTCCACTTGATTTTTACTTTTTTCCCAATTTCGAAGTAACTTTCGCGGTCGTCTTGCTCGGGTGTGGTGTCTGTTATTAGGTAATTCTTGATACTATTTGATTGTTGAGAACTTTCAGCAATCTCCCTCTTTACGTTTGGGATGGTTTCAATGTACTTTAGCAGTGGATTGAAGAGATCACAAAGGCCTTCTTTAGTGAAATCTGACGGCACCGAGATGAGAGACTTTTTGACAGCACTTTTGGAAATGAACTTGCGTCTCCGACGAACGTCTGGTAGATTGATTACATCTTCGCGCATCTGATGGAAGAGAATTGTTTTCGCTATTCCAATAAGTCGCTTAATTTCTTGCACCTCCCAGTACGATGTGAGATGACTTCTTCTATTACGCAAAAGAAAGAGTCTTAACACGAGGTCATCTTTCTTTCCTGAAATGGGCAGGTTATGTTGTCTCAAAATAAACTGAAGTGAGGCACTCGGAAGCTTCTTCAACTCTGCCACGGTTTTAGGTAAGGTACTAAGGTTGCCGCTGTAGTTCACTTTGAAGTCTTTGGGCTGGGCTTGACCTTCAGCTTTGGCTATCGTCTTCACCAGGACACATTTTGGGCCTTTTAACGGGACATTAAGAGCTTTGCACTTCAGTTGAAGTTCGCCTACACTCAGTTTATACAAGTGATGTTTGCGCCATGTTTCTTTTTCCATATTCTCGCGGAATGACTTGTCAAATTTGCGTCGGCGTGTAGCAAAGTACTCCCGGACGCTTTCCACTGGTAGTCACGAAAGTATAGCGATCTGTTCTAAAATGTCGTCTGGAGGATCAGGCTCAATATTGAAAAAGGTATCTAAAATTCTCCCTGGCAAGAATAAATCACTCGAAGTTGCAATCTTTGAATATTCACTCGTGAGATGTTCCGTTTTTTCAAAAGACAGATACTGCAGTTCCCCATTCTCGTTGACCCAACGGATATAATCTGGTATTGGTTGTAAAGATAGAGTTCCCTCCTCCATTCCAGGATTCCAGATTCTTGTTCCATACTTGTCCCTTTGTGCATTGGAAATGACTTTATAATCCGCAGCATATGTACCTTTGAAATTTTCATCTATTTGCCAGCAATTCACTAGACTGTTAAAATATTCGTTTTTATTGGGTTCATAAGACCAGTCACATTCCAGTTTCTTCTCTTCACTCAGTTGAAGGAATTCCTTCAGTCTATCCTCATCATCAAAAATCGCTTCTTTGACCCCTCGGAAGCACTCCAAATACCGACCTCCAAAACGTGCAAAGGACAAACAATCCATGACCTCGCCAGCCATTGCCTCCATGTTTTCCATATGTTCTTCGCTGTGCGGATCTGCATGAGGGTGAATTTTCTTGCTGCTAAATGCTCCATGCCTAGAAAGGGCCTCGTTTTCAGCAGCATGTACCCTCTCCACAAAATTTCGTTTGCTGTGCCTTTCGGCAAAGCTTCTTTGGTGGAGTTTTGTAAGATGAAGCAGGCAAAGGATGCGAACCATGCACATTTGGGTGAGCTTGCTGTCGGGATCTTCGCCATGACCGTTATCTACGATTAAACTTAATTTTTTTTTCAAAGTACCCGTATTGGGGTTTCGGAAAACATCATCCAAAGAAGGCAATGTCAGTAAGTACAGCATTTCGTTCATTGCTCTAAACGTTGTTTCGGGTTCTGAAATTCCAAGATAAATTAGTGTAACTGGCTTTCCAGTCCTTGTAACGTTTATTACTTTGCTTTCACCGTTGCTGGGCTGTTGGTAGTTGCTTTGATTCAGATCAATAAATAAGTGAGTCATTGGAACAACTGCGTTGACTCTGCTTTGATCAAAAGTATGATCCTCATAGAGATTGCTTTCCAGGATTTTCCAGGATTTTGTACTGGTTGTATATCCCCACAAATTATAGCCTTTGCATCTCGTGAATCTACTATATTGTCGTCAGGGTTGATCTCCGCCCGTTCAAGAAGTAGATTAACACTCTTGGTCGACCAGTGTAAATTTACTACTTGCTGGGAAACAGAGTCACGTGGTGGACATTTTAGGGATATTTTGGCATTGACGGTCTTCACCGAATGATGTCTCTTCGCTGACAAAGTGTTTTCTTTGTACGAATCTGTGTAATTGAAGCAGGAAGACAATGAAATGGAAAACTGTGGCGGGGCAACTTGAAGTAGCGTTTTTCTTGCTTGCCACATGTATAGATTGTTATCTTTGCTCCGAAACATGATATCGGAGGTTAATCGAGGGTGACTCTCTACACCCCCACCGATACCACTTTCCCCACTCTCGAATATGCTTTGCAATACAATTCCTAACTCAGGAAATTCATCGGCTAGGAGTGGACGACCGCGATTATCGAAGGAAGATCTGAACTCTTTGGACTTCCTTGAAGCAATGATTCGCTTTGTAAGCCGTCTTTGTTGTTCGTTTGTCATGTCGTTTCTTACTGTTTGAGATGTTATCTCAATGTCCTTGTACTGGAGAAGATTTCCTTCTAACTCATTCTTGCTGGCCGTTATAGAATTTTTGTTAGTTACACCCTGTAATTTTGCCACAAATTTTGTACTCGTTGCAGTGGCAAAGAGACCCTTCAACAAGTCTCTGTCTTTTTTGGTGTCTGCAAACTGCAGAGCAGTTTTAAAAAGTCCTCCTATCTCATTTTGCAGATGAGAGTTCATTTCTTCTCTTAAGCCACGTTTGCATATTGATTCTAATTGGCTAGCGACGACGTTTACGTTTTGATTGCGATTTTCGATGAAGAAGGCTGTGTCCTTTATGAGTATTTTTTCAACATTGAGGTAGGGGGATAGGGCTGCCAATAACTCACTAGGCTTGGGACATCTTTTCAGCTTTTCACCAAAAACTTCGTTTTTCTTCTTGGTGTAGACATTTCCAAGTTCTTTTGCTTGCATGACTGGACCATTCGCGAGGAGGTATTTCGCGACATGAAGAATAACCGTGCACTTTTTCGCACGTTGGGGCTAGGGTCGGTCAGGGCTTTAGTTTCGAGATTAGCAATGTTTTCTTCGAGAGAACCCTTTGCTTTTGATTTCTCTTTACGAACGGATTCGGATTCGGAGTTCTGTGTGATGGTCTTCATCTCCGAACAGTACCATGGAAAAAGCCCTGAACAAGCAATTGCCATCCCCAATACACACGACTGGCTGTAACTCTTTTGGCGCATCGTCAGGATATAAAGTTGCAGCCACATTGTCAACAGGAAATTGCTTGGTTGGAGCTATAAGTATATTGCGATAAATTAGAGTAAACAAAATAAAGACACCTCTTAACTGACATTTCATAACGGAGTGTAAATCACCAAAATATATTGAATAATACCAAGAGAGGATCTCTTGATAATACACAAGAACTTTTGTTTTATTCTCCTCAAAGACCTTTTCTTGATTTTTCGAGAAAACGAGAAAAATTCAGCCAAAAGAGTAGATACATGTAAAGATATTGAAGAACAAATCAGCCAGAAAAGCTTATCCAACTCTCACACAACGATTAATCACAGAGTGACGAGCATAAATTTTGCTTGTTTTTTATTTATACGGTCTTCTCGTATTAAAGTAAGGCTATTCTCAAACGGCCTTCACGAATTTTTTTTATTCACCACTTCTTGTCAAAAAATTCGTTATTAATTTTCTGGAAAAAATCTAATTCCAAATAGAAAAGAAAAAAAATTGTTTGTTGTGAGTTTTGTAAAAGTAAATTAAAAGATGTCGGGGGTAAACATGTCCCCAAGTTTGCTTTATACGCTATTAAATAATAAGTTCCATGACGGCCCCATCGGAATCCCCGCACTAAGCAAAGGCTTATATAAAGAAAATTATCGGAGAGCGAAAGCTGGCGCTATAACATTCATTAGGTATTTATTGAGGGGGTGAATAGGGATCAGTAAATCCGTAGATCCGTGGTAATTTTTAAAAACCCGTCAATATGTCAATATGTATATCCGTATATATGTCAATATGTAAAATCCGTCAATATGTAACTGTTCTTGCAAAACTCCGAATTCGCAAGGCATGTAAAACCGTTTTTTTTTTCTGTTTGGAACTATCACGATTCTGTGGTTTCATTTTTGCAATGCTTATCAAAGCCTATGCAAGAACGTGGACATTTTTGTCTTTCGCTTCTTGCTCATACCGGTCCTGTAACTTCGGTTGACTTTGGCACTCCCTTCGCGATTACAGATACGGAACGCTAAGAAGGTCAACTAATGATTGAGCTTCGTTCTTAAGTCTGACAGAACAGATTGAAAACGAACTAAATCCACTGAACTTTCAAAATCCGCCAATCCGTAAAAATAACCTCAAAATCCGAAATCAGAGAATTTTTTTAGCTAAGTCCGTTGATTTGCTAGCCTATTCACCCGCTCTTTATTTAGTTTTACTATCAAAATCACTAGAGTGGTAAGAGCGGCTAAATTCTTATCAAGTGGTTAAAAAAAAACTGTCTCGTGATCGCATTGAGAAGCACCACGTGAGGTAAAAGCTCTGCACCATGTGCTTCCATTCCTTTCGGAGTCGCTTCAATCGTTTCTAACGAAAAACGACTAAAACATGGATCCGGATTTCTAATTGAAAGTGCATTTCAATGCTGGTGGGGTTCAGAGGGCACAAAAACTTTTTCTTAACCGAAGTCAGTTCTTGCAAAAGCAAAGCTAATGAGCGCTTTGCAGAAGAGATTTCCGATCGGCACGAATCACATGACAATTTAAAGTCACGTGATAAGAATTGAGCCGCCGCCAATTCAAATTCCCACGTTTTACCACTCTAGTGATTTTGATAGTACCGTGTGGACGAGTGGCGCTACATTTTTGCGGTTATTCTCGCGATCCGCAAAAACTGTCCCCACTCCCCCCCCCCAAAAAAAAAGGTTCCCACAAAATTTTCGCCCCGAAACTTTAATGCACTGTCGAAATTATTGCATACAAACATCAACGTTTACATGTACATATAAAATGCTGTCTGCATCTGCATATTGTTTCAACTGTGTTTCGATTGCATGTACTTTTCCACTGGAACGCGACTTCCTGAAAATCGCAAAAATTAATCCCCAGCAAGAAAAACCAGTCTTTCCCATTCGCAAAAATTAGTTCCCGCAAAAGACAAAAAAATCGCCCATCGCAATATAATGCTCCCACAAAAAATTAGCGCTACACTAAGTCCGTACCTGAACACCATTCGTATGGCTTCGGGATGTCAAATTCAGAGGGCATTTCCGCTTGATGAATTTCATTAAGAAGTGTCGTCCATCCCCACAGAGCTCGCGTTTCTAACCTTTGTTGTAGATTAACAAAAAACTCCTGTCTTCCCATATTCCTAGGGCTTGATGATACTTATTTCTACTCAACTACTACCAAGCACTGACTATTAAAGCAAAAAGTCACTGCGAAGAGACGGAGATGGGCCAAAGTCTTATAGCCGGGTGACAAACAGCGCGCATGATGCAGGAAACCGCAGGTCACGCTGGTGGCAATCTGTCACGCCATCTGAGCACGAGTTGGTGGACACGCAGACATAATTTTTCTTTTTGCTCGTCGCGCAATCCGTTGCGTGACGAGCTAAAAAACGGTCTAGGTGGAAGGTCATTTACTGGAGCATTTTCGCTGAAATTAACTAGATTGGTCAGTTAATGGGTTTAGGAACAAATAGTCGGGATTTGTGAGTCAGACGTAAGAAATTAGCCCGTATGCGTGAGATCGATATTTTGGATCCGGCACTAACGCTGCGGTTTAAAGTTGACCGCAAAGTTGGCACTAATAAACGTTTCTGATACGAGTAAACTTTTATTCGTCTTTACTTAAATGGGGAATGCCCTTGAAGGAATGGGAAATTGAAAATGTTTTTTTTTCTTTTTTAATACTGAATTTCATTTAAAAGATACCTTATTGCTACTTATTTTCGCGGGACCTGATTTCGTGATTCCACTGGCGGTATTTTACGGCACTAAAAGCTCGCTGGAGAATTTGTTGTAATCTTTTTTTTTTCCCGCGACATCAAAAAAATTATTGATATTCGCACACCAGAAAATAGGACTTACACAAGGTGGGGGCACACAAGGTGCCAATAAAACATGTTCTTTACTGCTCTCTTCATCGCATACACAAAAGCAGTTTAGTTTGTTTATTAAAACAGTGACATTGGAAATCGTTTTGCATTCGATTGCAATGCTTTGATTAGAAAAAAAAAACACGGATATCTCACATTATCTCTCTTGTTTTATATGAAAATTATAGTTCGGTCAGTCCTGTACCGCCGACTGGACTGGGCCAGACCGAACTAATCACTTTCGTAGTCTATTTTTATGTCGTCTGCAAGGAAGGAAATTTCATTGTCTTCAAATGACACGTCCGGGGCGGACGCTTGGCCCTCGCGCTGATCATCAACGCTTGGCTGTTGCAGAGTATTCTTTTTGGTAAAGGCCTCGATGGATTTTTGCAGATTGGCCTGGCTCTTCTTTAATGCGGAAAAAACGTCGTCGCACGTATTTTCCAAAGAGTTACGCTCCGACTCGTTCTTGCCAACCTCTTCTGCAAACTTGGAATATCCTTGGTTCACATCAAAATGCGCCTTTTCCAAAATGTTGAGGTTACGCATGAGAACTTTATCACGGCCCTTACAATCTGTTGTGGAAGAAATATCCTCGGACAGTATTTCTTTGACCTTTAACTTCAAGAGTTCAGTTTTTTTTCGTGACCCAGGAAGATTCAATAACTCCCAGTAGCTCCTGAGGGCCCCAATCGGAAAGGCTCTCATCCATTCTGATTTTCTTCAACATCCCATTGTGAAACCTCATTCTTTCTTTTGCAAACAATTTTGTGGCATCTTGAATTTCGGCATCAGAAAAATGCTTCACTTTAGCAACGTTCAGTTCATGTTCACTGGCTCCGCTGCAGGCCGAAGCATCAGAGCCTGTAGCATCAACTGTGGACGACGGAGCCTCGGAATAGGCTTTGGGTTTTCTGGTCTCTGTTGTGGCGTTTTGTGCTTTGACTTCTAGTATGAAGTGCCTATCTGCCATGTTACGTTGCCAACAGTCCCGCACATTTGTTTTACTCTCTTGTTTTGTTTTCAAGGGGATCCCAAAGAGCAAGAAACTGAAATCGTCGCATGGAGAAGTTTTCCGCACTCTTTGGCGAACCGATAATAGATTTTCGCCTTCTTTAACGTTTTCAAGAACAGCAAAAACTTCACCTTGACTGGTCTTCAAAATAACTGACCTCGCCATTTTGCTTGTGAGTTCTCACTCCTCACGGAGATTCAGTTGCCTTTTTATTTAATTTTAATGGGCTGTGCGTGCAAGATGTTTATCATGCATGAGAATTCACACAATTAGTAAGAGATGTTTATCATGCCTAGAACACTCGCAACGGCCTTCACGCAATTTGTACTCTAAATACTCAGGGTAACAAGATTCTAGCCTTGAAACGATATCGCGAAAAATTGATATTAACAGCTTTATTTGAGGATATTTGTATTGATAATTTTCAAGTTGAAACTCGAACGCAAGTCGAAGCTTGCGGACAACAAACTTCTGATCACGAGATCATTTGAAATCAATGGCCCGTGAAGTTGGGGTAAAAAAAACCTCCCCAAGGTATCTTCTCTTTATTAGAATTTATTTCGAAATTTCGTATTTAAAGCTCCTTGGAATTCCAGACCGTTAAAGGAATAGAAAGCATTTTAGAAAGAATTTTTTCATCGTTTGGCTGCACGGCTCCAGCTGTCTGCTTTTTTTTTCTTGGAATCCCTACGGAATTTGATTTTCATCAGCGTTTATTTGATTGACACGGTTAACTAAAAGCAGGAATCCGGTATCCGGAATCCAGAATGACTTCACCAAAAATTATTAATAATAAAGTATTAATTTGGGAGAAAATGTTGGTAGAGATTATGGCTAGATTGCAGAATACCCCGCAACTGAAGCTGTTCGGCGCAGCCACCGAAAATGGCTACGCCGTCGGAGCAAGTACCATTCTCGTCCCCAGAGCCCACGATCCTTTTGGTCTGCGCCAAGGATCGAGACCTCTGGCAGGGGCCAGGTAACGCGCAAGCGCAATAGCTGCCCATTTTTGTAACCGATAGTAACCGTTATTGTTCAAATTTCTGAGGCTGCGCACAAAAGCCGGAAGTCCGTGATTCGCGGACTTCCTCCTTCGGTCCCTGCCAGAGGTCTCGATCCTTGGCGCAGACCAAAAGGATCGTGGGCTCTGGGGACGAGAATGAGCAAGTACCAGGTATAGTAAAGGACTGGGAATGAGTTATTTGTATAGTGCAGACAAATCAAGCAATTATTTCAAAGTGTTTTAATCGCTGGTTGATAGTTTTTAAAATAGACAATATTTATGAGGAATCTTTCAATTTTTAACCCATATGAAGGAGGTGTGTCAAATAACAGTTTGTTGGCCCGCGCCCCTCTGTACCCCCCGTTGTGTGGGTCACGTGATCTTGATCAGCCATGTGGTTTTCGCAGTTTGTGCTTTCCGCGGTGATGCTAAGATTGTTCGCTTTCATGACCTTGATGTTCGAACATAAAGCCTGGAGATGCCCAAAGATATGTAAGTTATCGTTTTGACTGCTTATTTGAGCTGGTTTTGTGTAATTCGGTATTGGTAAGCTTGAATTGCGATCTCTTGTACAATGAATGGACGAATGAATCACCAACCTAGATGTAACACGTTTCGAGTAATAGAATAAACATTTTCAGTGGCTATGATTTGTCTTGTGGTTTTCTCCAACAAAGTGTGTGTCCATAACTTGAGAATAGCTGACAAGTGAAAAAAATATTCTTTGTAAACCAGAAATATAAGCTTATTGTCTACATGACTCGTTCTAAAATCTTCATTCCTGTATTAAGAAAGGGTGTCTGTAAAACCCGGAACACACCCGGAACACCCCGGAACACCCCGGAACACCCCGGAACACCCCCGGAACACCCCGGAACACCCCCGGAACACCACCGGAACAGCCCGGAACAACCCCGGAACACCCCTGGAACATCCCATAATACCCCCGAACATCCCATAATGCCCCGGAATACCCTCAATACAGCCAGGAACACTCTTGAACACCAAAAATTCTGGTCAGCGGTGAGACCGTTCACGCATAGACTGACCCGAGGACCTCCGAAGATTAACGAAGATTTCCGAATTTTTCCGAAGACCTTTGCGGATCACCCGAAGACAAAATGACAAAAATAAAAAAAAAATAACATTGGTGTCCTTTAGATCGACAAAGATTTGATTTTGAATATTTCAATTCAATTATTGAAGTTGTTGTAACTCATGCGAGATTTGTATTATAACGCTCGACAAACCGATATGACGTCTACAAGTGAAATCCTGGGGGTGGGCATCCCGAATAAGAATTCAATTCACCATATAACAAGTCACGGTCGCGATAACTTACTCTTGGGCATTGCGTGACAGATTTTGCACGCAAAACAAAACAGATTTTGCAGGCTGTTAAACGTCTATAGGATTTTTTTCCATTTTCTCAATAAGTGCCCCACTTGCTGTTACTGTATGAACTGGGCAAAGAAACACCGCCGCTCCTTCTAAAGACCAATTAGAAAATGTTTGAGTAGTTTTGAGAAGTAAGTTGTAACTCAAGGTTTATCGCAACGTATAAAGTTGGTTTATTGAGGGAGCACACGAACTTTGCAAAGTTCAAGGAAATCTGATATGTACTCTCACCTTTGATATTTTCCTTTTTTCGTTTACTGAATTTTTCTCTTAAAGTCTAACTAGATCTTGTGAAAGTAAATAAAATACTTGTTCCTTTTCTCGCTATAAGAGTGTAAACTCGTTCGTTCCTTTTGCTCCCGGGTTACGTTGTGACATCCTACATTACACACATTATAAGCCCTCGGATACCTCTACAAAATTATAGTGAGTACTTTTTTTGCAGGCGCACATTTCTCCTACTCCTTTATCTTCCGAGCTACGCTCTTTTGTTAACCAAAAATATATGCAGGCCTAACTGCAAAAACGTTGTCATTCAAATATGACAAGAGAAAGCTGCAAGATGGGAATTTATTAGACATGGAAAAACGTTCTCAGATTTTAACATTCCTGAAGCACTCATGCACTACGGTATGATACTTCAAATTAATATGAACTGAGGTTTTCTTAAATGAGGTGTATATATTCACTGTATATTAGCGTAACGAACCAGCGGCCAAACATTCCCATGCACCTGTGGAAATAAAACGATGACGATCGTGTGACCTCGGAATAATGACCTTATAGCATTGCGTGACACTGTATCATTTGGCTTTGTTATATCCTTGAGGTCACACCTTTTTTTTGAACGTGATAATGCAAACCTCGCACGAGAAAAATCAATGCAGAATTAACAGTTCAACTGTCACATTTTCATATCACTGAAAATCGTAAGTTATTGATATGAAGGTCACATGCATGATATATTTTTCCCATTAATTAATGGTTTTTTCGCTGTTCTTAAAAGCTTCGAAAATATTCCAAGCATTCTTGAAATGCTCTGAAATCTCAGGGTGATCCGCAAAAGTCTTATGAAGAATTGGGAATCTTCAGAGGTCTTCGGCTTAGTCAATTCGTGAGCAGTCTGACCGCTGACCACTATTTTTGGTGTTCCGGGGGTGTTCCTTGCTGTTTCGAGGGTGTTCTGGGGTATTATGGGATGTTCCAGGGGTGTTCCAGGGTTGTTCCGGGCTGTTCCGGGGTGTTCCGGTGGTGTTCCGGGGGTGTTCCGGGGATGTTCCGGGGTGTTCCGGGTGTGTTCCGGGGTGTTCCGGGTGTGTTCCGGGGTGTTCCGGGTGTGTTCCGGGGTGTTCCGGGGTGTTCCGGGGTGTTCCGGGGTGTTCCGGGTGTGTTCCGGGTTTAACAGACACCCATTAAGAAAATGTTTAAAATGTTGCAGTGAAAAAAGAACAGAAGCGACGAAATACGTCTATCCAAAGACCGATTATAAACGCTAAGCTACGTTCCTGAGAACCAATAGAGGTATAAAATAATTTATTATTTTATGACGGTGTAGCCGCGTAGACGCGTAGCCATTTTGCAGAAATCTTAGAGAGCTATGAATTTATTATAAAGGCGTAGCCGTGTAGCCGCGTAGACGCGTAGCCACTTTCCAGAGAACTTGAGGGCTATAAATAAATTATGAAAGTGTAGCCGCGCAGACGCGTAGCCACTTTCCAGAGAACTTAGAGACTTTTGAATTTATCATAACGGCGTAGCCGCGTAGACGCGTAGCCACTTTCCAAAGAACTTAGAAACCTTTGAATTTATTATAACGGCGTAGCCGCGTAGACGCTAGCCACTTTCCAACTTGAGGAATATGAATAAATTGTGACGGTGTAGCTGCGTAGACGCGTAGCCACTTTCCAGAGAACTTAGAGACTTCTGAATTTATTATAACGGCGTAGCCGCGTAGACGCGTAGCCACTTTCCAAAGAACTTAGAAACCTTTGAATTTATTATAACGGCGTAGCCGCGTAGACGCGTAGCCACTTTGCAGAGAACTTGAGGGCTATGAATAAATTATGACGGTGTAGCCCCGTAGACGCGTAGCCACTTTCCAGAAAACTTAGAGACTTTTGAATTTATTATAATGGCGTAGCCGCGTAGACGGGTAGCCACTTTCCAGAGAACTTGAGGGCTATGAATAAATTATGACGGTGTAGCCGCGTAGACGCGTAGCCGGCTACGCCGTGTAGCTAGAGATGCGGGGTATTCTGCAATCGCTCCGAGATTATAAAAGTCACCGAAGAAATAATGTCAGCAAATTAGCCGGAAATGATAGCCTTTGCAAAGATGCCCGGTAGACTGATACGGTTCTGAGAAAACCAATAACATCAATAACTATAAAAACAACGGGCAGCAGTACGAGCGCCACAGTCAGAAATTCTCTAACAATTTAGTGGAAAAGGCTTTTGCAAGCCTCCTACAAGCATTCAATATTTTTTTAGAATTGGCAAGCGATTCAGCAAATTATTATGGTTTTTCCGTGCTTGAGCGTACCGTGAAATCACTATGTTCCCGACCCTTTGAACTGACGTTTGTTCGTCTGACTCACGGGTATATAATCTGTATGGCCGGCAAGCTGGTTTCGGGGAACTCAGCGATAATTAAGTCAGGTTTGAGAACGAATCAACTCAAGTTTTAAGGGTCTCTTCTCTTTGCATGGAGGCGGAACGTGATTCGAAACCGTGCTTTTTGTTGGACATTTCTCTGCGGGGTAACGAACAATATAATATAATGGCGTGACAGCTTCACTCACAATCTGGCTGTGTAATCTTTTATACTCTGCCGAATTATATGCTAAAAACCGCGATAGTTTCGAGTCACTTGCCACCTGCATATAAAGAGAGCAGTCCGTTTAAGTTAAGTCGATTCGTTCTCAAACTGGGCTAAATTATATCTGAATTCTCCGAAACCAGCATGATTGTCCTATGTACAGCTGATCTGATCCGCACCCGTGTGTCAGATACAGAAAACATATTTAAAAAAAACTCCAACGGTCGGGTACATAGCGATTTCATGGTGCACGGAAATTCGTCAAATACAAAACCATAAGAATTATTTTGAGTCGCTTGCCAATTCCAAAAAAATATTGAATGCTTGTAGGAGGCTCGAAAAGGCCAAATAAGAAATTTATTATTAAGCATTTTTTGTGTGGTTTTTAATTCCGACTCCAGATTCCTGGTTTTAGGTTAACCGGATTGACATTTACAGAAACATGCAGAAAGTCAAGCCGCAACATTTATAGTATCGGAATCTTTTTTTTTCTTTTCTTTTCCTTTTTTTTTTCTCAGATTGGATCAAGGTTTAATCGATATTCACTCTGAGAAAACAGAATGACACTACAGGAAATAATCGTGGAACGCCGCGAAACGATTTTTCTCGCGCGGTTGCGATCGATCAGGGAAAATAGCTTAAAACAACCAACTTTATATTCACCGTTTCCATGATTTTTTTATTATCCATGATCTTCCATTTTCAAGTAAGCTCACATGCTTTGCCAGGCGGATTCACCAGTAAAAAGAATCAGTTATCATGAAGGAATATATTCTTACAATTTCAACAAAGAAATCAATACTGAACTACTCCAGTCGAGTGGGAAAATGTTCCAGTTTTAACAGCATCGATCTGAATTTCTCGACGTTACTGTATGAGTACTGTAAATGTCAAATTTTTTCGCCTACAACGGCGTTGATTTTACTTTTCTTGACTTTAAGGTTTTTTCTCATTGTTTCTTGAGCACGTTTTAGCCTTGACCGGGCTCTGGCCTGCTCTGCTAGAAGATCCTTCCGAGAAGACGGAGGTGTCGCCCTGTTTCCGAGTTTCGCACTTATGGATCGTAGTTTGGCGGACGCCTCTTCAATTGCTGAGATGTTGGTTTTTAAAGTCCCAGCTTTAAGGGAATTAGGTGGTGTTGCCTCTGTTTTGTTGATCACTTCAGCTTCTTCTTTGAGGATCCTTTCCTGTTCCAGCCTCCACTCTTCGTTAATTGTGGTGCAGATGGACTTCTTAGAGAGGTTGGGCGCCTGAGAGCACAACTCTTTTGCGCGTTTGTTCCAGAATTTACAGTACGAGGATTTCATTCCTCTTGATTTGATGATTTCGTCTGGAGAATAAATTTTTACATTTTTGACTTCCCAGGGTTTTGGGTACTTGAAGGTTTGCCAGCTTGCCGAGGTTGACGACTCAGTTTCACACGAATCACTTGTGGCCCCTGCAGCTTCCTTCACGTTCTCCTCTGTTGAAGTGTCTTCAGTTTCCTCGTCGACGAACTTAATCTCCACATCCACCTGTCGCCCGTCTTTTAATATATTTGCATCGTCATTCACTAGATCTTCAATTGTCAGGGTTTTCTCGTCTTCTTTCCCACACGCATGGCCCGCGTTATGGTCGAAAATATAGTTTCCGTTTGAGAGCAACTCTTCGTTTTCAATCTCTCTTCTAAGATCGTGCAAGGAACTTGTTCTAGGAAAGCTTGGGATAACAACAAGGAATTCCTGGCTGTACAGAAGAGCTCTTTTGTAGAGTTTTATAGCGACAGACATAGCGCTGTATGCGAAAACTCCGGACAAGACTCAAGATAAATACTAAAGCAAAGCTGCCAAAATATCTTCGAACGCTTGACTGGCACTGCAACGCACGTTGCTATGCACTGCGGTGACCGCCAAAGTAGACTGCAAACGTAGCTGTTGTTTCACTATTGTGTAAACAAAATGCTCATTTACTGATTTTTCTTATATGCATAAATATCTTGGATTTTCTTAGCATAAAATCAGTTGCGCTAAGCTGAAATTCGTGCACAATCTCGAACGTCCGGGGACAAAGGTTTCTCTTTAATTAATGCCGCTTCACGGACTGTTTCATTTTCACTCTGCGGTTTGAAAGTATGGTGTGTTCCTTTGGGATGATCCAGATCAGGATCAGTGATCCAAGATCACTCGGACCATGCTGCATCAAGGATCCTTGTCCAGAGTAGATTCATCGGTTCCTTTCATGCACCCAAGAAGAGAAGAGAAAAATCGAATTTTTCTAGATTTTGACAAAAATTCACGTGTACTAGAGGAAAAAAAGAGCTATCGAACGGCAAAAGTTTTAGGTTAAAATGTTATTTAGTTCAAGAGATATAAATGCAGAAAGCATAAGAAAATGGTTTAAGAAAATATAAGATTGATGACAGGTGAAGTCGAGCAATTTTCGTCAGTTTATTAATGATTGCAACATGTGAAATGTTGCACGCGACGTTTGTACTTTTTTGCAAACTTGTGAAGTTGCAGTGCTCTCCACCAAATTAGCGTCTTTCAAGTTGGTGTTTAAACTGTTTAGTTACTCAACTGTTAAATTTATTATATCAAAACAAAATCTATCGGAAATCACTCAGGAAAAAAAGAAAATGAAACGTAACGCAAATCATTGATCAAGTTTCAATCGGACCGGACGATGCCAAAGGTTCCTTCAACGATCAATTTACCTAGAATAAATGGTAACAGAAAGGGCTAGTTCAAGAAAAAATGCCAACAAAAAGAATACGGAATCGACTACAGAAATTCGGATAGCGGTCATGCGTTTTTTTCAAAACGGATAAACGAAGCGGCCGCATCTTTGTAATGACAACCGTCCGTTTATTGTGGTGGAACAATATGGATCTTTGCCACAGATTAAATGGAGGGAAAATTCTTTAGTTGTCTTTTTTATTCATCCCGAAAATGTCTATTGCCGTTTGCAGCCTCAAATAAGGAAACGACTTGGAGGCATTTCCACATTTTGAACTTGAACAAATTAACTTGAATAAGCGCATCAGAATATCAACTTCGTTTTCTGAGGGCATTTTCTTCTCCCTTTGTTTGCCTTTTCTGTCTCTGCTACAACAATTCAGTCCACTAGTTGAAGCTTCCTCCATCGAGATCAGTGATACAGGAAAAAAATAAATCTCTCAGTTTAGGCGCAAAAGTAGATGGACGACCCCCGGGGGGGTTACTTAAGGGACGTTCTGCGTGGGGGTGTGCCGCCGAGGCCTTCAAACCCTGACCCTGTTTAAGACAAAATCTGTTCATTTCGCCACCCTGTTTAAGACAAGAGACGTTTATATTTTGCTTGTGTTCTGCATTTTTTGTCTGCCTTGTTTTTCATTTCCCATACAGAAAGTATTTTTTTTATAAATGACATCATAGAATGACTGAGGTTTTAAAAAATTGCTGGTACCCACACGTAGGGTTCAAAGCTTCCAGTCCAGAAAGACATCCTGTTCAAGAAGCTAAATAGTGAAATTATACACCCTGTTTAAGACGCAAGACCCTGAAAACCATACCCTGTTGAGCGGCACCCACCCGTTTAGGCCAAATAAGGGAGTACCCCCCCCCCCGGATCGACGATCAGTGAGTTTTCTGCAGCACGTGTCTGCTTGTTGTACTTGAAGCGCACATTCTGCCGACATTCGATGATATGCCTAATTAGCTAGTTGCATGTGATTGGATCAAAGACGCCACTGTGTAAACAATCTCTAATCCCCAGAAACCAAAAAATCGCTTTTTCTGGAATTTAATTTGAGCACACAGGCGAAGTTTGGAGAGTTTATATAATTATTCTCGCTAAGTAGTCTAAGTATCCGACCAATTTACGTGAAAATTGGCAGATAGCTTGCAGATATGCTGAAGTTAAAAACAGTGTCTCAGAATTTTTGTTTTCGCTTTAGTTTTTGAGATACCGTAAATGATCTTATAAACGCCCACTCTCAAATAAACGCCTTGCACCTGATAAACGCCCTCCCTGAGGTGTACAGTTTGTATTAGACGCTCCCCTCTAATAAACACCCCGTGTCTAATAGACGTCCCCCCCCCCCACCCAAGAATCGCCTCAAAAGCCAAGAACAGCTCTCCGTGTTGGATGAGCCCAACCTCCCAAACCCTCTCCACGTCATTACTGACTCGGACATCGAAGAGGGCAACGATGCCAATATGGTTGACCCAGATGACGATATCGAGCTATGAACGACATCTCTAGGCTTTGCATTAGCGCAGATTAGATTAGTCTCCTACTCACAAACTCTCTTTTTTCACTTACTCCGCGAGCAAAGTACGCTTCTTATTTGTTTTGTTGACGTTGTTAAAGTTAAAGTGAAATAAACGCCTCATCTATTTAACGCGCCCTTAAGACCCCTAAAATTTGATAGACGTCCCCGGCGTTTATTAGATCATTTACTGAGGTATGGGCTTTTCTTTCGAAAATGTCGCAAAAAGTACTATTCTGAGCTTAGAAAATGTATAAAAAAATAAAGAAGCGCTAAAATCGAAGCATGAGACACCGTTTTTTGGTTCAATATCTGTATATTAAATTCCACCGGAAACGATAAGTGTCGAGGTTAAAGCGTCTGCGAATAAACTTCGCGCGTAAAAAAAAAACGAATAAAGGAAACCACTGGTTTTACTCCTGTGTATCCTGAAAGTGGCTCGCGGCTATTTATTAGCGCGGAAGCTACATTTTATAAATCGAATTTTCGGCAAGTAAGTGTTACCGATTTTAGTGATGCTTGGTACTCTAAACAAAGAATGTTCGAAGTTTACAAAACTTTTAGCTTTAGGGCAAGCAAGTTCAACGATTAAGAGATACAAGCGCTATTTAAAGAAAAGCCTTTTCATGAAAACGCGAATATTTCCATTAAACTACGATAGATTTTTTTCTAATTAAGCTCAATACGTTCCTTATCCTTGAAGAATTCCTGCCTTCCAACACCTAGCCCCTGAAGAAATCCTGCCTTCCAACACCCTAACCCCTGAAGAAATCCTGTCTCCCAACACCCTAACCCCTGAAGAAATCCTGCCTCCCGACACCCTAACCCCTGAAGAATTCCACTGTTCCTCAACCGGGGGGGTGCGGATATTAAATGGAATAGCCCAATAAGTCATCAACTTTTACTCAGGCCGCCATCTTTGTTTATTTCACTGGCGCGCACGTTTCAGGAATCTGGGTACCACGAAAACGAGTAACCAATCAGACAAAAGTCTCCTTTGTTCCCGTTGTGGATTTCCGCGGGATTCTGTGAGCAAAGTGTGTAAACATGGCGGAAGAGTGTGGTCGATATGTACAGCGTTCGTTTTTACGTGCTAAACAGGAATGGTAACTTTTTTCAAAGATAGTTTAGAGAGAAAAACATCGGGGCTGTTTTTACAACGGTTTTGTGGAAGTGTGTTAGGCCAATCTAGCTACGATGTGGTATTTTTATCGGCGCTCGCAGCGTGCAGTGGCGAGAACCGTCTGTGCAAGATCTCGAGACAGTGGATTCTTTTAAAGACAAGCGGGACATGGTGAAAGTGGAAAACTTGTTAAAAGGTAAGTGAACAGATTTTGGTTTTTAAACAATTACAACCTGAGCATATAAGAGCATATTAATGAAGCTTGCATTGTCTTGTGCGATTCTAAGTGAGCTAAAGCTTTTAAAAGCACAACGACGAGCGGTATTTTTAAAATACGGTCGTTATTTTAAAATAAGGCATTGTGCACACTCTTTAAGCTTGTGTAAATATTATGTAGAAAAAAGCATGCTCACATTATAGAATATTTACGGGTAATAGAAATTGATTTTCTTTGTTAAAACGCCGTTTTCTTAACCAATGAATTTCTAGATTATTAAGTATATTCTCCTTGTTGTTATGAGGAATTCTGTGAGAATTCAAAAGAGAATGTGGTGCTCGATCACAAGGTACAGTGATTATCGAAGCAAGATATCAGTGATATTTCTTTCTTAATTTGCTGTTTGTTGATCTTAACTTAAATGTCTTACACAATAGTCAAAATATTCTCAATGTTTGTTAAATGTGAATGTGATTTGAAATATTTTTTGGCTACAGTATGTTGCCCAGTTTTCGTACGGGCCCAGTTTTCGTACAAAAAGAACTTTATTTGATTATTTTCGTCGGTCATTTAAATCTTCGTCAACCGAAGAATTCCAAAAATAAAAGGAACATTTCAGCTATAAATTGCCAGTTTTGTCGGGCTTTTTGACCAAAAAACAGGTAGGTGCGGACAATTTCTTTCGAGGTGAGTAAAAGTTTAGCGGCTAATATTTGCACTTTTCACTGCACAGTTAAGGTATTGTAGATGAACAAATAGCCCGTTTTGTAGGTAATTTTGCACGGAACTTCATGATTTTTGGACAGGTGATAGATAAAAGATGAAAGTGAATGGAAAAACTTTCAACACCAGCTCAAATTTAACTGCTCCTGAACTTTAGCGGTGAGAATCTTCGCATACATTTCGACCTACTGTGCCAGTTTTCGTACACTTAGCTGCGCCTTTCTCAAAACCTATTTTTAAATAAGTTAAAGAACTGAATTTTAAACTTTACTGTTCGAAAACTAATAAGTCGCAAGTGCAGCAAAGATTACACAACAATCCTTGCAAAGTATAATACACTACGTGTATTTGTTGTGGTATAACAGCGACGCTTTACATCCAGGTCATTCAAAGGTCACGAATATTTCACAAACTTAATCCCGCGCAAACAATCTAAATCGTCAAATAATTAACTAAGGTAGATGTCTATGCATAGAAGGTTGACATACACCTTGAAATATCGTTAGCTTACCAGTTTTACCGATTTTTTTCACTCTGTTGCGATCCTAATAAACATTTACAAAAGTAGCTAAGAAAAGCAAGCGTAAGCGGAAACGGAAGTAAAGCCTTTGCTATTTTAAAGGCGTAAGCGGAAACGGAAGGAAAACGTCGAATCTTATACAGGCCTTTTCTTAACAGTTGTAATACGCAGAATAGTAACCTGTCAACTACCTTTACCAAGGCAGTAAATGACGTACGAGACAGTGGATTGAGAGTAAGAAAAGCCGCGGCCAATTAAGTGACGGACCAAAAAATCAACACTGCAGGATCGATTAAACATCCACCCCCCGAATAACCATTTGCCATTTACACCAATAATTGGTCGCTAAGCCGATATTTATTCACAAATCGAACAGAAAACACGATAAGCACTCTGCAGGGTGGCTGACACATCGGTTTGCGTCGAGCGTTTTCGTGGAGAAATGTTGTTATGTCGATGTACGAAAACTGGGCCAGGTGTACGAAGACTGGGCAACTTAGGAGTTTTGGGAAAAATGGCATAATTTTGAACATACGTCGATCAAGCGGCCAATCATTTTATATATTGAAGGTAAGTAAATGGGCTATCTTTAAAAGAAATTTCAGAAATTTTCATCTCAAAGACGAAAAGATATAGTGATTGCAAACTAAAGTGTACGAAAACTGGGCAACACACTGTAATTAAACTTTTAAACTGACCTGGGCTACATTGTACAAGGCTTCTGATATTATGTGATGGTGCGATTTCGCACAATTGATCTTGAATCTTATCCAATCGCATAATCCATGAGAAATCTTTTAATTGATAAAAAATGCATAAGCTGGCCAAAGTAACAAACATAAAATTCTAATTTAAGGCTATTTAGCATTGGAAACACCATGCGGAGCCTATGAAATCTTCAATGTTGTTGTGAATCTCGTGACAGTCATGTTCTGTGAGAAATCTTCTCGAGAGAAATCGCATAATTTGTGATGTGATGTAACGCGTAGCACTCTGTAATGAAACAGTAAACATTTAAAGTGTGTGTATGAGTGCTAGAAGTGAGCAATACTGCCCTACATAATTTCTCCCCGGCCATTCGGCCTGAAAGAAGAAATTAGAAATGATTACCAGGATCAAAGAAAAATCTTTGACCCCAGCGGGATTCAAACCCACGACCTCCGGATTAGATCACCGTCGCTCTACCAACTGAGCTACGAGGCCAAACTGGGAGCAAGTCGTGGAAACTAGGATATTAAAGTCGCGGTAATGGAATACTGTGTATGGTAAGTGATGTGATGTACCCCATAGCACTCCTAATTTCCATGACTTGCTCCCAGCTTGGCCTCGTAGCTCAGTTGATAGAGCGACGGTGATCTAATCTGGAGGTCGTGGGTTCGAATCCCGCCGGGGTCAAAGATTTTTCTTTCATCCTGGTAATCATTTCTAATTTTTTCTTTCAGGCCAAACGGCCGGGCAGTATTGCTCACTTCTAGCACTCGTACACACACTTTAAATGTTTACTATCTCATTACTGAGTGCTACGCGGTACATCACATCACTTACCATACACAGTATTCCATTGCCGCAACTTTAATATCCTAATTTCCACGACTTGCTCCCAGTTTGGCCTCGTAGCTCAGTTGGTAGAGCGACGGTGATCTAATCCGGAGGTCATGGGTTCGAATCCCGCGGGGGTCAAAGATTTTTCTTTGATCCTGGTAATCATTTCTAATTTCTTCTTTCAGGCCGAGTGGCCGGGGAGAAATTATGTAGGGCAGTTTTTCTCTCTTCTAGCACTCAAACACAAACTTTAAATGTTTACTATTTCATTACAGAGTGCTACGCAGTACATCACATCACTTACCATACACAGTATTCCATTGCTGCGACTTAAATATCCTAGTTTCCACGACTTGCTCCCAGCTTGGTCTCGTAGCTCAGTTGGTAGAGCGACGGTGATCTAATCCGGAGGTCGTGGGTTCGAATCCTGCCGGGGTCAAAGATTTTTCTTTGATCCTGGTAATCATTTCTAATTTCTTCTTTCAGGCCGAACGGCCAGGGAGAAATTATGTAGGGCAGTATTGCTCACTTCTAGCACTCATACACACACTTTAAATGTTTACTAAATTGCATAATTTGCCGCATAATAAACCTTTTCTGCCGCAAAATGTGACCTCCTGGAAATTCCGCATAATTGCCCAATATTTTTCGCACCCTATCAGAAGGCCTGATTGTAGCATGGCTTTTCAGTTTGTGTTTCAACACTACCAAATGACAGTTGTTAGACCATCCGGATATTTTCTCTATGTACTTTTCACTGCGTATCCTTGTCTGAATGACCTTTTGCTGTTATTAAAACTTATGCTGTAAGTAAGGGTTAGAAGGTTGAGTTGTTTTATACAATTAAAGTAGTATGATTGAATATTTTATATGACCTCACTTTTTTTATAACTTTGGACTTAACATTGACTGTTTTGAAATCCACCTTATATTTTGATTTGCCATTTTAGACAGAAAAGCAGTATAGCTCCTACATTTTGTGGACTCTGACATTGTGATTGGAATAATGTATCAAAAAAAAACAGCAAATGTAAATTATGATAAACAGAGAAATATTTAAGGGATGGGCTAGTACAGTTAAGTCATTTATGACGCTGAGCTTTTAAAAGTGGCGTTGAAAGTGGTTGTTTAATGTGCATACTGTTCTAATATGTGCTATGTAAAAGTGATCAGAAAACATATACTGTACAATGTTCCTTGACTCAAGGAGTTTAAATGATGTTTTTTCTTCTGACTTAATTCCTTGAATTCACTGTCACTCAATCGTGTAGTCAATGTTATTTGGCAGTCTGCCATGTTCTCTTACAAAGGCTTCATCCCATTTTCTTAGTTTCTCTTTCACAAGGTGTAGCTCTATTAAAACATATGTTTGGACTTTGCTTAGAACTGAGTCATACTTCTTTCGATAAAAGTGTGCTTTGGGTTTTTTAAAACTGTTTGTTTCTTCCGGTCAAACTCAAAGGCCTCTGGTGATTTCCCTGGTACTAGTTCTAGGGCCTTTGCTTTCTTTGACTGAATTGTTCTATGTTTGTTTTGTGACTGGATTTTTCTTTTCTTGCTAGCTGGTGCCTCAGTTGGGCATTCCTTTTCACAGAAAGCAGTTTGTTGCATGTTTGAGTCATCCATGATATTTTTCCACTGGATGTTTCATTATCCAGGAACACACCTGGATCCACATCCTTATCACTTGTGATGTTTTAAGTCATGTCAAGATCTGCTCACAGATCTTCAAGAATTACTTCAAGAGTAGTGTCCCCTTGCTGATCTTCACAATTTTTTTTTAGAAGTACTGGCTCCTTGTTGATCTTCAGAAGTTACTAGTTCAGTGGATTTGTTGATGTTTTTTGTACTTACATACTGTATGTCTTCATCATATTCAGGGTGTTCATCAAGGGATGGCTGTAGATCTCCTGTTTCCAGAAGCTGATGCAATTCTTCAGATCTGCTCTCTCTCAAGTATTAAAGTGAGTTTGCCATTTTTATCCCTCATCTTGTAAAGATAAAGCTGATGAGGCCTGACAGACAAATCCCTCCCAGGTTTCTTCCAAGTACCAGCATATCTTGCTGATATTGTTGGATCTGAAGGGATGAAGTTGAGGCCCTTGTTCTTTGCAGTTTGATTTTCCTTGTGCATCAACAAATTCCACAGAAGCATCTTCCCTCCATTTCCACCACACTTTAGGTCCAGGTCTTAGAAAATCAGCAATCTTGAAGAGATGTGTCTGCCACAAGCTGGATCTCTTAATTATCAGTTGCTCGCATCACTGATGCAGTCTCATTTGACCTATAAACTTCTGTAAACTGAAGTTCCCTTAGGCATTCCCTTCGGGTTGGTAAAAAAGCTAGCTGGTCAGAATCTTTTGCACCTGACACACCTAGATTGAATGTCTACCCCTTTCCTACCATGCCTCTCCTTGTACTCTTGACTGGTAAAATGTACAGCAGGATCGTATACTTCTCTTATCAGGAGTCCGTTTTTTGAAAGTCCCGGTAACTTTTCGGGCCCGGAGCCATAATTTGAAATCAAAATCTATAGAACGGTGGCGTAGTTTGTAGCCCGCATATCAGGCCAACGTGTTTTATCAACTAAGAATTTTATTGCTCAGGTTTCAAAACCGACAAAATTGTAGTTTTTAATGTAAACATTGAGCACATAAAATAGCTTTCCGGGCCCGAAAAGTTATCGAGACTTTCGAGAAACGGGCTACAGGAACAGCATAAACCCTGGACTTGCTATGCTTGAATGGTCATGCCATGATTAACAAGTGATGGGTTCTTTCACACTTCCTCAGATGGTGTGTAAGTTGCTATTCTGTCATGTTGCTGTTGTACTCATGGAGAATTGGGAGTCTTGCTTTTAGCTGTTCAGGGGTCATTGTTGTCATATTCTTCATCGCTGCATAAATTTGGCACTTTGAGCACAGACTTGTTTGAGAGGGTACTTCCTTGCTGAATCTTTACAAACTTTATTTTCTCTGTTTCCCTCAGATGTGAGCACAACTTTTGTGTATTCATTGTCTAGCACAGGAGTTCCAAGATTGAATTCCCCGGAAGCTATCCTTTGCTTTGTATCTGCCGTAATTTGTTGATTGCTTTGTGGGACAGGCACAGACACTACTCCACCAACTTGTTTCTCACAGGCCTTCTCACCCTATATTTTCCTAAAAATAAGAATTGAAGCTAATTTTTAAGTGATCCTGTTAAGATGAAGTGATAAAGTTCTTTATTATTTTTTTTTTTACTGTTAAGATGAAGTGAATGATATAGCTTGTTATTATTTTTTGTTTTGTTTTTCAATGATCACTAAGGATTTCATTTTGTTAAGAACAGCACTAGCCGATCCATCAAGCAGATTCATTTTAAAATTCTCTCACTTGTTTTGGAATGAATAAAGTTACTGTAGTTTGAGTTTTATCAACTTTTAAGCTAACTTCCATTGGTCCATGTGGCTATGAGCGTCCTTTTGATGGATGAGTGTAAATAATTTTTATGAAAATTAATTTTGCTTTCTTTGAAGTCCTCAGTAGGGGTAATTTGATCTTAACAAATAAAGTTTTAGTTCATTTTCACCTTCACTGATCTTCTCAAAGGGAGCTATATCCACTCCTTCTGACTTTAGGAATTCCTTCAGTATTCACCCTCCATTACGTGGTGTGGTCTCATTGGTGTTTTCCCTGATGTTGTATTCCTTTGCCTTTGTAGACCAGCACACAGGTTCATGAGGCCACTTTTTCACACCTTCCAGCTACTGTTGTATGTTTCCAGTAACTTCTTTGGGGATGTGAGAGCGCTCCTTCATACCAGGTGGGTTTTGTCAAGTCGTGATTTTTCTTCATGTAATTTTTCAAATGACTGGAGGGCTCGTTGCTTTGATATTGCAGCCAAGTTCTTTGAGCAACATGTGCATCTGCATGACTTTGTTTCCACAAAGCTTTGAGAGAAGCTCTTAATGGAAGCCGTTGGTTTTTCTTTTCATAAGCACTTTGCTTTTCCTGAAGGTGTAACTTTGGAGCACCTCACTGAAACGCTTGCCAAGGTTTTCTTTGCAAGTTTTTTCATAGGTAGAAAATATTATTTCTCCAATAGCTTTAAGCTCTCGTTTAGTTGGTTGGACCTTTTTTAGGACATGATTTGTTGATGTGTTTTTCATGTCACTGAAAGGGCCCTTGTACTTATGGCGATTTTGTTTGCTTTCAGGAATTGTTTCGCTTAGAGAGGACTGTTTGGTGACCTTAGATTAATACGTACATATGAGCACATGATTCTTATCAGGCAGGACTGTTTGCTGACTTTAGATTAATACATTCATACATGTACGTACGAATGATTCGTATAAGGCAGGACTGTTTGGTGAATTTAGATTAATACGTACATGTGTACGCATGATTCACATGCGGCAGGACTGTCTGGTGACTTTAGATTGATACGTACATATGTACGCATGATTCTTATAAGGCAGGACTGTTTGGTGAATTTAGATTAATACGTACATGTGTACGCATGATTCTTATAAGGTAGGACTGTTTGGTGAATTTAGATTAATACGTACATGTGTACGCATGATTCACATGCGGCAGCACTGTCTGGTGACTTTACATTAATACGTACATATGTACGCATGATTCATATGAGGCAGGACTGTTTTTTGACCTTAGAATAATACGTACATGTGTACCCGTAGTTCATGTAAGGCAGCACTGTTTCGTAATCTTAGATTAATACGTACATCTGTATCTGTGATTCATGTAAGGCAGGACTGTTTGGCAACCTTAGATTAATACGTACATATGTACGCGTGATTCATATCAGGCAGGACTATTTGGTTACCTTAGATTAACACGTACATACGTACGCGTGATTCTTATAAGGTAGAACTGTTTGGTGAATTTAGATTGATACGTACATGTGTACGCGTGTTTCGTATAAGGCACGACTGTTTGGTGACTTTAGATTAATACGTACATATGTACGCGTGACTCATATAAGACAGGACTGTTTGGTGATTGTAGATTAATACGTACATATGTACGCGTGTCTCATATAAGGCAGGACTATTTGGTGACCTTAGATTAATACGTACACATGTGCGCATAATTCTTATAAGGCAGGACTGTTTCGTTACATTAGATTAATACGTACATATGTATTCATATCAGGCAGGACTATTTGGTTACCTTAGATTAATACGTACCTATGTACGCATGATTCATATCAGGCAGGACTTTCTGGTGACTTTAGATTAATATGTATATGTGAACGCGTGCTTCATATGAGGCAGGACTGTTTTTTGACCTTAATACTTACATATGTACGCATGATTCATGGAAGGACTGTTTGGTGAGTTTGGATTAATACGTACATGTGTACGCGTAATCAATATGAGGCAGGATTGTCTGGTGACTGTAGTTTAATACGTACATGTGTACGCATGATTCATATACGGGACAAATATTTGGTGACTTGAGATTAATACGTACATATGTACGCATGATTCATATTAGGCAGGACTATTTGGTTACCTTAGATTAATACGTACATATGTCCGCATGATTCATATCAGGCAGGACTATTTGATTACCTTAGATTAACACGGACATATGTACGCATGATTCGTATAAGGCAGGACTTTTTGGTGGCTTTAGATTAATACGTACATGTGTACGCATGACTCTTATAATGCAGGACTGTTTAGTGAAATTTGATTAATACGTACATGTGGACGCATGATTCTTATCAGGCAGGACTGTTTGGTGGCTTTAGATTAATACGTACATGTGTACGCATGATTCTTATAAGGCAGGACTTTTTGGTCGCTTTAGATTAATACGTACATGTGTACGCATGACTCTTATAATGCAGGACTGTTTGGTGAAATTTGATTAATACGTACATTTGTACGCATGATTCTTATAAGGCAAGACTGTTTGGTGACTTTAGATTAATACGTACATGTGTACGCATGATTCATATGAGGCAGTACTGTTTGGTGACTTTAGATTAATACGTACATGTGTACGCATGATTCTTATAATGCAGGACTGTTTGGTGAATTTAGATTAATACGTACGTGTGTACGCATGATTCTTATAAGGCAGGATTCTTTGGTGACTTTAGATTAATACCTACATATGTACGCATGATTCTTATAAGGCAGGACTGTTTGGTAAATTTAGATTAATACGTACATGTGTATGCAGGATTCTTATAAGGCAGGACTGTCTGGTGAATTTAGATTAATACGTACATGTGTACGCATGATTCTTATAATGCAGGACTGTTTGGTGAATTAGGATTAATACGTACATGTGTACGCATGATTTTTATAAGGCAGTACTGTTTGGTGACTTTAGATTAACACGTGCATGTGTACGCATGATTCTTATAATGCAGGACTGTTTGGTGAATTTAGATTAATACGTACATGTGTACGCATGATTCTTATAAGGCAGCACTGTCTGGTGACCTTAGATTAATACGTACATGTGTACGGGTGATTCATGTAACGCAGGACTTTTTGGTGACTTTTGACTAATACGTACATATGTACGCCTGATTCTTATGTGGCAGGACTGCTTCGTGACCTGAGATTAATACGTATATATTTACGCGTGATTCTTATAAGGCGGGACTGTTTGGTCACTTTAGATTAATACGTACATATGTGCGCGTGACTCATATAAGACAGGACTGTTTGGTGACCTTAGATTAATACGTACAAATGTTCGCATAATTCTTATAAGGCAAGACTGTTTCGTTACATTAGATTAATACGTACATATGTAAGCATGATTGTTATAAGGCAGGACCATTTGGTGACGTTAGATTAATACGTACATGTGTACGCATGATTCTTATAAGGCATTACTGTTTGGTAACCTTAGATTAATACGTACATATGTACGCATGATTCATGGAAGGCAGGACTATTTGGAGACCTTAGATTAATACGTACATATGTCCGCATGATTCATATCCGGCAGGACTATTTGATTACCTTAGATTAATACGTACATATGTACGAATGATTCGTATAAGGCAGGACTGTTTGGTGAATTTAGATTAATACGTACATATGTACGCATCATTCTTCTAAGGCAGGACTTTTTGGTGGCTTTAGATTAATACGTTCATGTGTACGCATGACTCTTATAATGCAGGACTGTTTGGTGAAATTAGATTAATACGTACATGTGTACGCATGATTCTTATAAGGCAGGACTGTTTGGTGACTTTAGATTAATACGTACATGTGTACGCATGATTCATATGAGGCAGTACTGTTTGGGGACGTTAGATTAATACGTAGATGTGTACGCATGATTTTTATAATGCAGGACTGTTTGGTGAATTTAGATTAATACGTACGTGTGTACGCATGATTGTTATCAGGCAGGATTGTTTGGTGACTTTAGATTAATACGTACATATGTACGCATGATTCTCATAATGCAGGACTGTTTGGTGAATTTAGATTAATACGTACATGTGTATGCATGATTCTTAAAAGGCAGGACTGTTTGGTGACTTTACATTAATACGTACATGTGTACGCATGATTCTTATAATGGAGGACTGTTTGGTGAATTTAGATTAATACGTACATGTGTACGCATGATTTTTATTAGGCAGTACTGTTTGGTGACTTCAGATTAATACGTACATGTGTACGCGTGATTCTTATAATGCAGGACTGTTTAGTGAATTTAGATTAATACGTACATATGTACGCATGATTCTTATAAGGCAGGACTTTTTGGTGACTTTAGATTAATACGTACATGTGTACGCATGATTCTTATAATGCAGGACTGTTTGGTGACTTTAGATTAATACGTACATGTGTTCGCATGATTCTTATAATGGGGGACTGTTTGGTGAATTTAGATTAATACGTACATGTGTACGCATGATTCTTATAAGGCAGGACTGTCTGGTGACCTTACATTAATACGTACATGTGTACGGGTGATTCATGTAACGCAGGACTTTTTGGTGACTTTGGACTAATACGTACATATGTACGCATGATCTTTTTGTGGCAGGACTGCTTCGTGACCTGAGATTAATACGTATATATTTACGCGTGATTCGTATCAGGCGGGACTGTTTGTTCACTTTAGATTAATACGTACATATGTACGCGTGACTCATATAAGACACGACTGTTTAGTGACCTTAGATTAATACGTACAAATGTTCGCATAATTCTTATAAGGCAGGACTGTTTCGTTACATTAGATTAATACGTACATATATAAGCATTATTGTTATAAGGCAGGACCATTTGGTGACTTTAGATTAATACGTACATGTGTACGCATGATTCTTATAAGGCAGTACTGTTTGGTAACCTTAGATTAATACGTACATATGTACGCATGATTCATATGAGGCAGTACTGTTTGGTAACCTTAGATTAATACGTACATATGTCCGCATGATTCATATCAGGCAGGACTATTTGGTTACCTTAGATTAATACGTACCTATGTACGCATGATTCATATCAGGCAGGACTTTCTGGTGACTTTAGATTAATATGTAAATGTGAACTTGTGCTTCATATGAGGCAGGACTGTTTGTTGACCTTAATACTTACATATGTACGCATGATTGATGGCAGGCAGGACTGTTTGGTGAGTTTGGATTAATACGTACATGTGTTCGCGTAATCAATATGAGGCAGGATTGTCTGGTGACCATAGGTTAATACGTACATGTGTACGCATGATTCATATCCGGCAGGACTATTTGGTTACCTTAGATTAATACGTACATATGTACGCACGATTCTTATAAGGCAGGACTGTTTGGTGAATTTAGATTAATACGTACATATGTACGCATGATTCTTATAAGACAGGACTTTTTGTTGACTTTAGTTTAATAAGTACATGTGTACGCATCATTTTTATAAGGCAGGACTGTTTGGTGAATTTAGATTAATACGTACATGTGTACGCATGATTCTTATAAGGCAGGACTGTTTGGTGACTTTAGATTAATACGTACATATGTAGGCATGATTCATATCAGGCAGGACTGTTTGGTGACCTTAGATTAATTCTTACTTATGTGCGCATGATTCTTATAAGGCAGGACTGTCTCGTGACTTTACATCAAAACGTACATATGTACTTATGATTCATATCAGGCAGGACTGTCTGGTGACTTTAGATTAATACGTATATATGTACGCATGGTTGATATGAGGCAGGACTGCCTGGTGACTTTAGGTTAATACGTACATGTGTACGCGTAATTCAAATGTGGCGGGACTGTTGGTGAGGTTAGATATTACGTACATGTGTACGAATTATTCAGAAAAGGAAGGAATGTCTGGCGACTTTAGATTGATAGGTACATGTTTACGCATGATTCATATAAGGCAGGACTATTTTGTGACATTAGATTAATACGTACATATGGACGCATAATTCATATGTGGCGGGATTGTTAGGTGACCTTAGATTAATACGTACATGTGTACGCATGATTAATATAAGGCAGGACTGTTTGGTGACTTTAGATTAATACATACATGTGTACCCGTGATTCATATAAGTCGGGACGGTTTGGTGACTCGAGATTAATACGTTCATATGTACGTGTGATTCATATAAGGCAGGACTTCTTGGTGACTTTAGATTAAAACGTAGATGTGAACGCTTGATTTATATAAGACAGGACTTATCGGTGAGTTTAGATTAATACGTACATATGTACGCATGATTCACTGAAGGGAGGTCGTAAGTTTTCGGACTACTTTTGAACTCACATCCTTGGAAAATGATACCTTCTTTATCGGACAATCAGATTAAATTTCATGCAGGGAATGTCTCGTGAAGCCCACAATCTTCGTAACTACGAAGCTAGCATTGTAGTTGTGTGTGTAAATGTGTGTTGAAAATAATGAGAATTATACTAGGGCCGCTAAGCGGCCTGAAGTAATAATTCGGATTATATAAACAGATGAAGTGAGAAATATATGAGACAACAAATGGTAGGAATTCCCCAGTTAGTGCTTCAAACCACTTTTTAACGCATAGAAGGGGTAGATCCCCCATAAAAGCAAAAGGGGCCTGGGTATACCCACAGGGCCCTGGGACCTAAGTCTCGTGGTCCCGTGATGCTTCGGTGGCTTTTTGACGCCATACGATAAACAGGTAAAAGGAGACCCATGCCAGGGATGGGCAAAGGGAGGGATGCTCATATATTTCTCACTTCATCTGTTTATATAATCCGAATTATTACTTCAGGCCGCTTAGCGGCCCTAGTATAATTCTCATTATATTTCACAGACTCCGTTCGAAATATATGAGACAACAAATGGTAGTTTTTAACGCCATTATATGAGCATACATTCAAAGTTCTATGTAACAAAAACATTTTAATGGCATAGAAAACTCAACTACGGTTCCATTGAACAACAGTTTCATGACAGAAAGTTCAACCGGAGAGTAACTGATGTTACAACTACTTTGAGGATAAAACTCCGATAGCAAAGTCTGAGTTATACAAGGGCTTATAATAAAAAGTTCTGAACGTTGAAGAGGAAGACCAGTCAGCCATAGACATGATAGTTGACAGTGGAACAAATGCCTTGGCGGCTGCTGTCGTAGAGGCGCCGCGTACTGAGTGAGCTTTGAAAATTTGACAGTCAATTCCTGCTGCGCTCATAAAGGTTCGTAGCCAACGCCCCAATGTAGTGGTAGTGACCGCTTTGAAAGGGCGTTTAAATGAGATAAACAATTTATCAGGGAGAGAAGATGGAATGACTGGTCGAATGTTCCTTGTCAATTTAAGATAATGTCTAAAACATTCCACAGGACAAAGTTTCTTGTCTTGGTTAAAACGGGCAAAGAATGCTTCTGCTGGTTTATCCGCACTGCCAGTTTTTCTTGGGATAGTGAGTTGGAAAGATACTCCTTCTGGATGCACATAGCAATGTCTGAGATCCAAATTTGCCAAAGTAGAAATCCGTTCAGGCCAGGTTAACGCAAACAGGGTAACTAATTTCATTGACAGAACCTTAAGCGATAGGGAACTGTTTTTCCCCAATGAAATAATGTATTTGACCATAATATCAACTTCCCATGTATGTGAATACCTGGGCTTTGGAGGGCGTTTGTTCAGAACACCCCGGAGGAGTCTAGTAACGTACGGGTGTTGACCAACGGAATAGCCATCTATCTTAGGGTGAGTCGAGGAAATAGCTGATCGAAGGACATTGATGCTAAGCCTTCATTAAAGACTTCTGTTAGGAAAGTCAGGATGTCATTTATAGATGACGAAAGAGGATCAATTTGTCGTCCAGAACACCAGCGGCACCAACGGTTCCAACTAGACTCGTAGGTCTTGTGTGTGGAGGTACGAGTTGCTGCGATGAGTAGATCGGCAACCTTTGTCGGAATGCCCTCAGCTTGGAAACGTTGGTAGAGATGTGAAACACGGCCAAGTGAAGGCGAGGATACATCGGGTGAACTCTGTTCAGATCGGACGGGTCTGTTAGGAGGGTTGGACTGTTTGGCAGTAGTACTGGCTGAGATATTAGAAGCCTCAACAGAACAGGCCACCAAGGCTGGGTTTGCCAGATTGGGGCGACTAGAATTATCTCTGTTTGTTCTATCATTACCTTCTCCAGAGTTCTGGATATCAAGTTGAATGGAGGAAAGGCGTAGCCTTGCAGAGGAGCCCAAGTTGTCGTGAAGGCGTCTGTGTGGATGGCTCCTGGGTCGGGTCTCCAACTGATGTAATCCTTCAGTTGGTTTGTTAGGCGACTCGCGAACAGGTCGGTCTGACAATGTGATAGAAAGGGTTGGATGACGGATGGGTCTAACCTCCACTCGCTCATGTCCCTGAATTCTCTCGACTCCTTGTCTGCAGAGACGTTGTCTCTTCCTGGGATGTGAGAAGCTATCACAAAGATGTCTCTTGCCTGGCACCAATCCCACAATTCCAGGGCAAGGGTCAGGAGTTGGAGGGAATGTGTACCCCCTTTGTTGTTGATATAGGCGATGGCGGTTGTGTTGTCCATTTGCGGAGATACGGTTACGTGAGACCTGTCTTTGAGAAAAGTTTTTAAGGCCAGGAAGGCTGCTTTCAGCTCCAGGTAATTGATGTGTTGGAGAGACTCCTGTTGTGACCATCTGCCATTGGTCTCGAGGGAGTGATGAACCGCACCCCAGCCTTTCATGGAGGCGTCGGTCGTGATTAACATATCTGGAGGAGGCAGGTGTACAGGGCTGCCGTTTGTACTGCGGGTGTTTTCCAACCACCAGGCGAGTTCTCCTCTGGCACTTGTTGACAGAGTAATTAGGGCGTCGCAAGACTCTCGGTTCATTTGTAGGCCCCATATGAGGTCGCATTGCAGGTGGCGGAAATGGAGTGGTGCTCGCCAAATGGCTGGCCGAGAGGCCTCGAGTAAACCAATTAAGCTTGCTAGGTTTCGTAGAGTGATCCTTTGAGGAGCTAGTAGACGGTGAGCACAGTCTAGGATTTTGTTGATCTTTTCTGCTGGGAGTGACAGCATCATAGACGTTGAGTCTATTTTGAAACCCAGAAAGGTGATAACCTGAGAGGGAGTCAGGGATGACTTTTTGAAGTTTATTATAAATCCTAGGGACTGAAGGAGAGTTATTAACAGATGGGTGTTTTTCACAGCTTCCTCCTTTGTAGCAGCTAAGAGAAGGAAGTCGTCCAGGTAAATAAGGACTCGTATTGACTTTCTCCTCCGGAATGCTGCGATTGGCTTCATTAGTTTTGTAAAAATTCTGGGGGCTGAACACAGGCCGAATGGGAGGGCTTTGAACTGGTAACAAGTGTCCTCCCAAATAAACCGAAGAAACTTTTGGGATGACTGGTGGACGGGAACTGACAGGTAAGCGTCCTTTAAATCTATATTTGTCATAAAATCTCCTTTCAAAAGCAACGTTTTTAGGCAACTGAGATTTTCCATCTGGAAATGCTCGTTTAAAATGAACTTGTTCAGATAACTTAGATCTATCACCGGACGCATTGGTCCATCCTTTTTGGGTACAAGAAAAAGGTGGCTGTAAAAGCCGTCTCTTGAAAAGGGGGTTCTCTCTATGGCCCCTTTCTGCAACAACTCGTTGACTTCCTGTGAAATTAGAAGTGCCTCCTGACCCGATGATTGGGTAGACCGAGGAAACTTTTGGAAAAGAGTTTTGAAAAAAGTTATCTTGTACCCTGACACAATTGAAAGGATCTGTGGGTCCGATGTTAGGGTTCTCCAAGTGGCTAGGCACTCTGAGAGTCTTGCTGACGTCCCTTCTGGGAATGGGGACGAAAGGGGCCGTTTTTTGAACGGGTTCCCTGGTAATTTGACTGAAATCTAGAGGTGTTTGAATACCCAGAAGATTAATATTTGGAGAAGGTGTCTCCTCGATGCTTGGTCTGAGACTGGGAACTAGTACTACGCCTAGGAAAGGGCTTGGTTGTATTTTGTGCCAAATTTTTTGTGAGGCCTCTAGACAATTCAGCCTGCTTTGAGGCTAATGAGGGAAAATCATCTCCAAAAAGCCAAGACTTGGCATTTGGTAGAGGTAATTCTGTGAGGTTTATCCTCGACTTATTTATTGATGCAAGGACTCTCTGTCGTCGCAAAATCGATAGATGGGTATTTGCTGAGCCTAAAAGGCAAAGGGCTTGTTCCAGGGCTAATTTGATTTCCTCATAAGATGGTGCTGAACCATTTTCGATGCAGTCATGAAGACCACAAAGTGGAGCAGTGGAATTTAAGAGGACACGCTGAAGCGTGAACATTTCTTTGTCTCTCTCTTGGACATACCTTTTCAGTTTACTGGGAACTTGATTCAATAACTGTTGATCCAGTTTTGGGGCGGATAAAGAATCCACCTCAGGAGTGGCCCAGTCCTCCAGGATAACGAGCGATTGTTGATACGTTAATTTCCTCCGGAAATTAGACTCCAAAAATTTGGAGAATGAAGATGATGGCTTCCAGGAGGTTGACTGAGCAACAGGGTCAAACAGACCATGATCAAGGTTCGCTGCTTCGTCGGCAGTCTTACTTGAATCCTTTGGTGCCTTAACAGGCTGTACGGGTACCTTAATAGGCTCTACGGGTGCCTCAATAGGCTCTATTGGTGCCTCAATAGGCTCTATTGGCGCCCTAATGGGCGATGAAGAAGTCTCAAGAGACTTATTGGTCGTCAAAGGAACGTTTATCTCCATCAAGCTTGGCGTGTCATCAGCCATTAGCGACAAGGCATCAATGTCCGTGTTCGTAGCAGATTCTAGCTGATTTGAGCGGGATTCCAATGAGTCTAATCGCCCAGAAAGACTCTCAATCGAGTGCAAAATCCTCTGAAGAGTATCTTCTTCTAGGTCCCTGCGCCGTTTTGGCGGAGAACTTTCACTTTGTGCGTCGTGTGACGAGACGGAGTTTTGGCGCGAAGATGGCGACCGGGAGCGAGTCCTTTTTCGGGACTTGTGCTTTCTGCTGGACATGTTCAGCGAATGAAAATACCTGAAGAGCGAGAAAATATCGCTAGAAAGAAACCTACTGTGCAAAAACACAGAGGGATAGCCTGCAAAAGGTAAAAAATTAGCAAAAAGGCAGGACAAAATCAGAATACTTACCGAATGGTTTGAAGCACAAGGAAAAAAGCCACCGAAGCATCACGGGACCACGAGACTTAGGTCCCAGGGCCCTGTGGGTATACCCAGGCCCCTTTTGCTTTTATGGGGGATCTACCCCTTCTATGCGTTTAAAAGTGGATTGAAGCACTAACTGGGGAATTCCTACCATTTGTTGTCTCATATATTTCGAACGGAGTCTGTGAAATATAATTAAACGTTAATGAGGTATTTCCTTATCAATATGATGCTTGTTGTAAGACTTTCAATGTTTATTAGAAGGCATAATGTAACATGAACAGAGGTAAACAGGACTGTTCTCCAGTATAGTATTTGAAGTGGTTGTTTGCCAGTGTTGTTTTTCTGACGTTTGCAGTTGAACTGAAGTGTAAATAATAGAAAAACCACCCTTCGTTCAGTTATTATGATTGTTAAGTGGTCAATTTGCGGCAAGGAAATGCGATCCCTCGCCGGTATTGAATGTGTTCGATCCAACCCAGTGTTTTTAGCACGCCACGGTGGCTTTGAACAGTATGTTTATGCAGGCGTTTATAGTTTGCTTAGTATGCTTATCAAGGGATCACACGCGCACATGTTTTCAGAAGTTAGCTCGTGGAAAAACTAAAGCATCATTTTCTCTGAACATTTTTTCTTGATCTTTACGATGAGTAATGTGCGACTCCTCGCTAGTATTCGAGAGTGTAGACATTTCAAAATCCCAAAAAAAGGAATTAAGGTCACCTTGATATCCGTCCCAGTCCTTCCCTCCCCCTCCCCACCTTCTACTGTCTATGGGCGACCACTAAGCATCATGTTGTTTGGGGGGAGGGGTGGGGACTTGTCAATTACAATTTTGACGGCTGCATATGTCTGACAGCCGACACGCTCCTGGTTCATAGCTGCGTGCTGTCTTTACAATGGCTCCACGAATCTTTTTTGGAGCTTTGAAAACCATCGCTGGAGAGTTATGCAAAGTTTTATATGGCTGTGTTTAATTCGTTCAAGAATGGCTTCGTGGCATATAAACAACAAACATTGAGTTCTGCCGCACGGAGTTGGAATTATTCTGTTTGCCTTTGCCACGTGGGTCGAACGGCTGAAAGCAGTAAAACTCGGCAAGAACAGAAATTACGAATGAGGTTACCTTTAAAAGGAAAACCAGTAACCTGGCTTTTGCAAATGAAATGCCATCATTACGGTTAAAGATCTGAATTTGGAATGTTGTGATATCTGGCTTTGTGTGATATCCGCCAGGTAATGGCGTCAAATTCGCAAAGGTAAGCACATTTTTTATAGCTTTGTAGGTACTCGATCTAACTAAATTGATGGTACTGGACAACACAAAACATTGCCATTGTTGTGATACATTAACTTTAATTTAAAAAGAAGTCTCAAAAACTATGAAAATTTGTAAGCTTTAAATCTGTAAATTATTCTCCCGCGAAAAACACTTTTGGCGCCAAGTTATCGAATGTAATGGCGACCTATGAAGCTTTTCCACTATTCAAAAAGCATATAAATACATCGATGCTTGAAAATTATCACTTCATTTTTTCCCCCAATAATATCTTTTGTATTTCAACCGCCGGTCCCATTAAGCTAGAGCAAAAAAGTAGTCAATAAGAGCGTGTTTGTTTTGTTGGAAATGCATGTCGGTACGCGGTCGGGTATGACAATGTTTAGATAACGGGAATCCTTATTATTTGACGTTTTCAAATTGAGAAGGAAGAAAAATGACCTTACCCGAATCCTCAAACTGCGCCTCTTAATTATCATTAGGAATTAAAAACTCTGCACATTAGGTGGCCGTGCAAGTAAAAATCTTTAACTGATATTTTGACCGTGAAATCAAATGTCCTGCCGTAGGTCTGTTAACAACGATTAACACCGATCAGTGAAACCTCGGCAAACATCGCCTTGTCTCGCTGTCGAATTTTTTGATCGGATTTATATTTACAAAACAGCTTGGAAGATAGCTTGACGAGGTTTTTTCTTCTTTAACTAGGTTTTGTTTATCCGTACCTTGTTTTGCTTCAGTGCATTTGATCTGACGCTCATTAGCTTGAAACAACCAAAAACTAAGTGCCTCAATCACGATCGGTAGAAAACGTTTTTCTGGCGAGGATAGATTAAAGCACGAATAAGCGAAATACTCAAACAGCTACTTTTTTGCATTTCACGGTTTTTTGAACTTTTTCTTTTCTTCCTTTTTTTTAAATTTATATTATTGCGGACAAGGTTTTTCGCCTTTGTTTACTGCAGCGGTATGTTCTGGAGAAACAAATAGGCAAATAACTCATGTAAACGTATTTACCAGCTACTGATTTGGACTTTTGTCCCTTAAAAAAGTGAGATAGAAAGTTTGAGAGCAAACCTTCGATAAAAGTCACGAGAAGTCAATCCCTGGCGGTCACCCATCCAAGCACTAACCCCGCCGAACATGGCTTAATTCTGCTAATCGGAAGTGATGTCTTCATTTATATGGTAGACGTTTCATTCTGTTATTTCCCACTTATATTCAAGTAAAATAGGCATTTAAAAACCAGGAAAAAGACGAAAATGGAAAGCAAAATGGAAATATTTGAAGTAATTGAATTCCATGATCAAGATACCACAAGTTTTCCTGCCCGTACAGGCGAAGTTAAGCCCAGTCCGGCGGGGTTAGTACTTGGTTGGGTGACCGGCCCGGGAACGTTGAATTTTACCTTAGCTTATTCGCAAATAAAGTTCATTCGTAAAAAAGAGGTTTTTTTTGGTACACTACAGGTTACGATTAATGAGATATTTAGCTCTACTTTTATTCCCGGTCGAGCTTATTCGCTTATTGCACAGGTTGTTTTTCGCCGCCGTAGGCGATCAAATTGTGAACAATCTACGGCTTGAAGTTAAAGCAAAACTCTTATGAACAACATATTCCGGACAATCTTGGGTGGAAAAACAGTTCTTCTTCTCAATTAGTAAACAAACTTTCCTATTAGGGGTATTACGAAGCGAAAAAAATGCTAACAGTTTAACCACAACTCGACCGATAAACCGACTGCTGCTAAATGCAGCTTATTGTCCTTCATGAAATAGATTTTAATCTCGCTTTCAAACAGTTAGTTTAAAACAAAGCGAGTCTCTCTTTTCTACTGAAATGTAGTTTCAGACACCGCTGATTAATATCTTTGCTCGAAGTATTCTGTTGGGAAAAGCAGATTTACGGAAAGGGAAACAAAAACGCTCACGGTTTTCACCGGGCACTCGATCGCTCGATCGATCGATCCGCGATCGGACGGGCTGCGAACTCTTACATTTGAAAAATGTAAGCCCCTAAAACAAAATCCATGTCGTCTTGTTGCTTAATTGAAAGAATTTACAAACAAGACTTTGCCTGAATCATTTTTTTTCTGTAAAGATTCACCAAATGAATACATTTCCCCCTCGATATTTTTTCCATAATGGCCGCCAAGTATGAAAAATCATTGTTTGCGAAGTTTGGTGACACTTGTACTTAATAAACGAAAGACCTACCTTTTGTTCTTATTAATCACATTTTTCGTACTTAATAAGTACAAGAGACGTACTTAATAAGAGGAAAATGCAATCTTTTTATGTAATAATCGAAGATAATGGTCTTTTCTGCAAAATAAGTACACTTGCCCTGCAGGATCTGTTTATTAAGTACAAGAAACGGTACCTGTGCTTAATAGACGGTCAATTTTGGACTCCGAAAACAATTTGACACTCCGGAAACAAATTGACTCTTGTTTTTGTTGATCGCAACGTTATCCAACAATTTTACAAATTCAACAGTTTTATCCAGCAACAGTGACCGATTTCAGTGTACATAAATCAGTGAAAAACCTCTGTTTCAGTGTCGTCTTATCGTCTTATAAAGTAACAGTAATTTTGAAGGTCTTTCCAAGTCATTATAGAGGTTGGTCTGAAGGGGAATACATGTAAATAGCGTATACAACTCGATAGCAACTCACTGATTATCGCTCGCTCGGTGAGTCCTGCATTACACTTGTAACCTGTGAAAGCCAGCCATAAGAGTGTACTAATCTTCGATCAAATCTACCTGAACCTATGGCTAACTAAGAAAACCATTATTGAATTCAATCGTACGACGATAGACACAGAGGAAGAAAAAGAAAACAGTTCTGAAGAACCATTCATTTATTACACAGTTGCGAGCCGTTCTGTTTACATCCCGCAAGTAAAATCGAATCGTCCGAATCAAACTTACTTGCGAAAGTCCCACATCCAATACAATCAGATCACTACAAGAGATTCATTAAATCTCTGGCTTTTGGCTTCATAGCACAAGCTCCTCTGAGACGAATACTGACAATATTTTCCTTCAGGATAACCGTACAGCATCTTCAACTGCGAAGTATCTTTGGCAGGAAAAATATTGGACAAAGTAAGAGTGAAAAAAAAAATTGTTTGGCCAGCACAGTCACAAAATAATTCCAGGAAACAACAGCTTGATAAATGAAAAATAAATTCCTACATGCTTATGGACGATTTTCAACAAGATGACTCTGGAGGAAACGGATTTTCAAAGAAAACCTGCTCAGAACCAATTTCATGTTACACGAAATTCATAAACAGCAACTGCGGTGCGCAAGGCCATTTGGGTGAAGGTGGGCCTTCATTGAAAATGAAAATTTAAGCCGGTTGTAATTTTGTAAAAGGTTTAGACCCGTGAGTCATATCATAAGTTGGTGAAGTATGATCGCCCGGGTGAGTGTAGTCCCGAGAAGGAATGTTTGTGGTGACATTGACTGACGTCTTGACAACCTGAGCAGAATTCATCATCAGGGTCAAGCCAGCTGGCTCTGATGATGTCAGTGTCAGTCAATGTCACCGGAAAAAAGTCCTTCTCAGGAGTACACTCCCCCAGACGATCATACTTCACAGACGTATTGTTATAATTTTAAAGAAAAGATGGAGCTGTGTTTGAACAAACATGCACATGGGTGATCATGTGATTAGTAACCATTGTAGCTGATATTTGTTTATATCACAAGGGGCAAAAATGAAATCTGTAACCATGCATTTCTGCAGATTAATAATTGGAGTTGATATAGCACATTGGTGTTTCTGAAGGCACATTTTAAAAATTATTGTATCCTGTTTGTTGCAGCCTTACTTATAAAGTTCTTTATGCTCCATACATGCCTGCATACATGCAGCTGAAGGTCGTGATATTGAAGAACAATGACATGAATTTTGAGGATTTTTCGAAATATAAAAGACAGAAAAAATTTAAGAGAATTCTTAATATATATTTTAAAATCATGTTTTAATTGTAAATCACTGGTACTTTCTTTATTTTCCTTTTAGCTTTGCAATCTAATTGCAATACTGTTGTCTTATCAACTCAATTGATATCTGACAATGTAATTTCCATGGCTAATGAATTCCTGTTTGGCTTCGTTCTATTCTCTTTTTTTCATTGTTCTATGACAACATTATTGCAATTAGGTGTAGTATTCCGGTATATATAGTGACTTAAAACCCTCAATGCTCCTTAAGGGGAAAAATGTTTAAAATGTTTTTAAGGCACACAAAAGAAATTTGTTGTTCCTGTTCCAGATAATAATTTAAGAAAATTGAATTTTAAGCCAGATAGAGTTGTTGAATTTTCCTATATTGTGATTTGAATTCCAACTTTATTCAAATTCGAATTCATAAAGTTTTGACTTTCTTACCTGGGAAGATTGTTCATTAGGGCCTCACTAGAGTTCTTCCAGTTTTTCAGTCAAAATTTGAAACAATTTGAAAAGGTTTCATTTAATCATGTATTTTCTGTAGATTGAATAATCAGAGGTTCTATAGGACATCAGTCTTTCTAAAGGATATTTCACAAAACCATTCAGCCTTAATTATAAAGTTCTTTTTATGCTCCATGGATGCACGTGGATGGAGGTAGTCATATTGAAGAACAAGTACATTTATGAGATTTTTTGGAAATATAAAATACAGAAAAATTTTAAGAGAATTTTTAATATATATTTTGAAATCATGTTTTATTTATACATACTTGTATGTGCTTTATTTTCATTTTATATATTATTATATACTTATGTGATTATAGTGTCTTAGAAATTTACATTAATGTTACTGTTAATTCAAATTCTGTGAGAAACTATTGTTCATATAAGAAAATGAAATAGGATTGAATTAAAACTGATGTACCTTTAAAGTGACAGTCAATTTGTGTGATGTTACTTTTTTCAAAAAAACTAATAGGGTGAATGTACCGGAGTTAATTTTACTCTGATTTCAGAGTAATTACAACTCTGATTATGGAGTTAAAATAACTCTAGCCTTTGATGGAGCAGAGTTAAAATAACCCTAGTCTTTGATGGAGTAGAGTTAAAGTGACTCCCCCACTTGAGTTATTATAACCCCAAAATTGGAGTTAAATTAAGGAGTTAAGATGACCCCAAAAGGGGGTTATATTTAACCTAAAAAATTTAACTCCACTTTTGGAGTTAAAATAACTCTTTGAAAATTACTATGTATCTTTAAAAACACCAAAATGTTTTTTCATAAACGATTTTCATGTTACAAAGAGCAGACACTGGCTGACATACCTCAACTCGAATTACAAGCATCACCTGATAGCGAAAATCGCGAATGTTCATTAAAAGATTCACAAATGGGATAAAAGCTTATTTGAGTAGAAATGCGTCCTTATTTTCTTGCCTGTAGGTCTCCTGTATTTTGCCGTTGAAATTACAATGCTGCTAAGTCTAAGATACTATCGAACAGCTAGAACCTTAAAGAACCTTTTGCACATAAAATTATGCAATGACTAATTGTCCTCTGGGGTAGTAAAACTTGTCCAAAGAAACAGGAATTTTATTTATTATTATTATTAGTTTTTTTTTTAATTGGCGATTTAAGCGGTTCGCGGCTCGTCGCTCGGCATACTCCATTCCTGACCACGCACGAGTGCTTTACTATCTCTGAAAAAGAATAAGAAGAAGAAGGAGGAGGAGGAGGAGGAGGAGGAGGAGGAGAAGAAGAAGAAGAAGAAGAAGAAGAAGAAGAAGAAGAAGAAGAAGAAGAAGAAGAAGAAGAAGAAGAAGAAGAAGAAGAAGAAGAAGAAGAAGAAGAAGAAGAAGAAGAAGACATGCAGTCTCCAAAACATGTATGAGTTTCTTGATCTAACTGGCTAACTAAACACTTTCCTTTTTCTTAACAAAGAAATAAAACTTCTTTCAAAAAAAGGTTTCCCATAAGAGAGTAATAAACACTGTTTACCTTCCTTCGTCCTTTCTCGGCGGCGGTCTTCAGAAGAGCAACGCTTGCAATGTAGCTTCGTTGTTCACAGGCATCGTTGCTGTCTTTGTCTTTAGCAACAAGTGAGCCCTTTCCTTCAATATCCTCGTGCAGCTCCTTGGAATTACCTTGTTCAACAACGCCAGCAGCGAAATCTTCGAGGCGTGACGCTCGTGCTAAGTAGTCATCTCTGTTGTAATGATGCTCGTACTTGGCAAGCTCCTGGAGAAGGTAAGAATCATGCAGGCCTCCTGCTATGACATCAGTGTGTTCATTGCTAGTGGGATTCTCTCGATTAGTGCTCCACAGCCACTTTAAGTCAATGTATAATGGGTTGGATAGGATTTCCAACCATCTTTGCTCGAACTCGTCTTTAGTCATCTCTTCTCGTTCTTGTTGTTCTTCAGTCGACACGGAAACGCGTTCATTTGTTTCTTTGTTAGAATTGGTGACTGGGGATTGACACTGCCATAGCTTCGTAACAATTAACGTTTTTTCGTTTTGGATAATCTTTTGGCATAATGATAAGTCCCCCATTTCTTTCAAGTCCCCTTTCTCGGCATTTGCTATGTACTGCCAAACAGCAAAGACGTCCCTTCTTTCTAGATGATCAATAAAATCATCGAGCTTCGTGCTTTTTCTTTCTAATAATCGACAATCAGTGTATTTCCCAGTTATAAATTCTTTAGATTTCGAACGAACATCACCCAGAAACTCTTCGTAGCTGATGGAGGCCATGGTTGAACCTCCATAAATCCGCGGTCCGTACGGTTGCCACTGGCTTAAAATACGTGAAAATTATGTGAAAAGATCGGCCGATCTTTTGACATAATTTCGCGAATTTTCCTAAATGGGCTGATTTAGTTTCAGGAAGTGTTTTGCCAGCTGCCTATAAATTAAGCTACCTAAACTTGGATTTTCATATCTACTTACATCACTTTTACGATTAAGAGAGGAGTTCTGACTCTCATTTCATGGCCAAAATTGTATTCCTAGAAACACAAAAGGTCATAACAGTTAGAAAACTTTGAAGTTTGCGAAGGGAAAATTTACAAACAGATAAGTGAATAATAAAATCCAGACTAAAGTTGCTCGGGCCACAGGTGCTCCTGTGAGGGATAGCTGTATCGATTGGGGTTGGAAAAGATTCTTATTATATAAATTCTGAAACTGCGGATGCGGATTGATTGATTTTCAAAATTCTTAATTAGCAAGAAAATGACAATCTATGCACTGCCTATGGTTTTGTTTCGTGATACCATATTTTCTCGTAATCGGCGAAGTGATTCGAAATCCTACCAGTGTTTACAACATTAGAGTCGGGCGAAGTTATAATATAAGAACATAGGTTTTAGACTTTATAATAGCCGTTGTTTATCTCAGGCAAAGATTTCTCTCACTTCCCTGATGACACTAAAAAATGACTCGATAAATGGGCAGTCTACTTTTTATTGTTCAAACAATTTTGACCTTGCTTTTCCTAAATGGGCTGATTTAGTTTCACAAAGTGTTTTTCCATTTTCGTGTTAATTAATGTAAGTAAACTTATACTAAACGTTTTTTCTTCCTAAGTGCTTTGTTTTAGCTCGGGGCACATTTGTTCCCTAAATGAGCTAATTTAGCTTCGGAAAAAGTTTTGCAGGCTTCTCAAAATAATTAAAAGTTAACTAAATTTGGATTTCCATAGTTACTTGTAAGTTTAAATAGCTTTTACGATAAAGAGTAGGGCGTCATCTCTCTAAAATTCTAAAATTAAATTCCAAAATTGCTAAAATTCTATTTTATGGAAACGCAAAAGATCAAAACATCTAGAAAAGATCGAAGATTGCAAAGGGAAAAAAATCGAAAGAGATTTTTCAAAAGTAAAACTCAAACTAGAGTTGTTCAGGTAGCAGGTACAAAATGCCTTCATAATCGGCCGAGTGATTAGATATCCCTGCTTCCATTATGTGCCATTTAAAGTTGGAAGAACGTATGTTGTAGTCTTTATAATAACCGTTAGTTTGCTTAGGCAAAAATTTCTCTTGCTTCCCAGTTGAAACTATAAATGACTCGATAAACGCTCACAGTCTCTAATTTTTCCTGTTTGAAGCTTAGGTTTTCCAGAAATCTTGGTGTTCGAACAATCTTTAGTGCTTAAATGGGCTGATCAAGTTTCAAGAAGGGTTTTCTAATTTTGCATTAATTAAGTTAAGCAAACATTAATTAAAAGAGCATCTTTCCAATGAACAGGTTACTTTGTTCTCAGTCAGTTAACCTCAGTGATAATAAATGCCAGGAACTTCCTCCATGATAACAAAACGGAAATAAAATTTTCAGACCTTTTCGTTTCTTTATGAAGTTGTGAGTTAGTATTTTCCTGTTAAACTGGAAGATTTTTTTCAAGATTTTTTGGTCATTTTTTGACCATGGACGAATCAATGGACGGGAAATTTTGATTCGACAGCTACAATTCTCCTGCCTTGATTTCCATGTGGACGCGAAATAGCAATTGCATATGAAATGAGTTTACAGCGGGAAATAATAACTTCACTGGTGTCTTTACCCACAAGAGAAGCAAATTAATAAACCAAGCAGAACTCGAAGCAAAAACATGCAGTAAAGAACCAAGCGAAATAAATGCGAGCTAGAGTGAGTTTTACTTGTTCGAAATTCAATTAGGAACCGTTCCTTCTGCTTGATATTATTTGTTTATGCTAATATTGATTATTGTTTAATTGTGAAAATAAAAACAGTTTAAAATTAACCAAATGAGAAATGGTAAAAAACAAGTGAATTTTATGAATTTAGCTTTCGTCAAAGACAAAGTATACAAACACCCTAAACAGTGGAATATTTCTCGTTGTCTTTGTGAGGGGGGTGAATAGGGGTATGCAAATCCGCCGATCCGCGCTATTTTTTGGCCCGATCCGTCCTCCCGACGTTATTTTCGTTCAAATCCGGATCTGCATTACTTAACCCTATTCAGACCGGGGTGGGGGGGGGGGGTGGGGGCGGATTCTGTCCGCATGGACTTTGGACGTTCATAGTTATTGTAATAAGCAAGCTAAAACCACCAAACTTGGTGAATTTTCCTAAAATTTATCTGGGAACAATTTGGCATATCAAGTCCTTGTCTAGTAGGTTTAACGTTACCATGGCAACCACTTTCTGACAAGCTTTTTTTTCAGAATTTTGCTTTTCCCTCTTTTTAACAAAAAACTCATTCCTTTTTTTAAGTAAATTTTACATTTTCAGATGATTTCTTGGTCAATTATGGCGGGTTTTGAATAAAACGTTATTGTGACGTTATATGACGTCACCAGGTAATGTTGGGGATTCAATGGAAAAATTTTTTGACGTACGATTTGTCCTTTAAGTTTTAGTCGTCATAGCTTTAATATTCTCTGATCTACATCCCCCCCCCCCCCCCCTCGGTCCCACAAGACCAAGAAAAGCCCGGTTTCTCGTTTATACTCAACTAAAAATGCTGACATGTAACGATAGAAAGTGGGGATCGAGCCCGACTTATTTCTGGAAGAAAGATCAAACCGTTGTACCATGACACTTTTTTTTTAATAGAAATTTTTCAAGGTGACAACAGAAACTGAAATTTACGGAAACGTGAAGCCACCTTTTACAAGTTATTAAAATTTGCCTCTTACCCCGGTAAAAAGCAGGGTTCTTACCAGAAATAAGTGAGGGGGCTGGTGCAAGTCTAATTTGTGGGTCAGGAATGTAGTTTGGCAAGACGTCCCAACGGGAGAGAGAGAGTGGCTGGGTGCTCAGTTTTAAAAGTAGCGGGGAGCTGCAAATAAAGCCAAAATTCAGTAAGACTGAAAATTTCGGTGGAATTTGAGTTTTGTTTTTCTAGTAACTCATCGGCATCTTAAAACTACGAAAGAACAACTGCCTTTCAAGAAATGCAAAAGACATCCCCCCCCCCCCCCCATCCGTTATCACGAATCCCTGTTATTTGGAACTGGATATTCCGAACTGTCGTTATCAGGAGGAATGCTTCCTTTCTTTTCGTCTTCGGGAAAGGTAAAGTCTACTAAGCAAAACTGTAACATCGAATGCTGCGTTTTTCTGGCGGTAGCTAAGGCCTTAATAATCGTCTGGTATTTGATATTTTTTGCGAAACTAAGCTATTTTTGTAGATAACGAATAATAATAACAAACAAAAATTAAACGAAGAAAAGATGCCGAGATTGTTTATAGTGTTCAAAAGAAAACTTACTCTGATTCACAACAGCTGTTAGTCTGCAGGATATTCTGTTTTCCCGCGGACAGTTATGCTTGGAATTATATTGTCTAATCTTATTTTGCCGTCCATGTCTATGACCCTTTTCCTGTTGCATTAACTTATCAGATGTATTGGTTTGTTTGCATAAAGAAGCCCTTCCCAAGCTGGACTCTCGCAGGATTGTTTGTAATTAGTTTTGAATTGACCTTGCCCGGAAACAAAACAACTGGCGCTTTAGCAATGCCAGAGAGTCAAAAATCAACTGAAAATACTGTAGCTAGATGCCACTCATTACCCAATACCCTTTTCTTGAAATGAGTGGAATTATCTTCGCAGTGCGTAGCAACTTAAGCAATTACTTTTTAGCCTGATACCCTTTTCTGCTGGATACATTTTATAATTTCAACGCTTTAATAGTGAGGAGTGTAGTAAACTTAGGTCTTTGCAAACGAAACATGACGGCAACACAACTAAGAAACTGGCAGAGTCAAAATGTAAGCAAATGAAAGTGTTACTACGTTCTTTTAAGAACTGTTCCAAGAGCCAGAAGTACAGTTACCATATCCGTGAAGGGATAGTACGAACCGTCAAAGCATAAGCGATGTAGAAGCGATTTTATCACGTTTTCTAGTTTCTAAAACATACATTCTTAGTTTTTGTTATGGTTGAATTCAGTGTTGTTACCCGCTGATCAAAAACGCCGACCTATGAAACCACAGAAGACTTAGACATAGTAACTCCAAATCGTAGAGAAGGTAAAATTTACCTAACAAATTATTCACCCTGTAATTTTTACCTTTTTCCGCAAGGAGGGCGTAAGTAATTAAGATGTCGTTTATTGCATGGACGAACTAACCAGCGCAATTGTAGCTATGCTCTCAGTTGACTAGCACTCAGTGTAGCCAGTTATTTTTTTTTGCACAAGCAATCTTCGCCAGTTAAGTTTTATTATGGGGGCACAAAACAAGCAAGTTACGTTAGTAGTATCCTTTCTCTCTATTTAAGGGACTGTGCAATAATTACTTGGAGGGGGGGGTGGGAAACGAGAGGAGGGGGCATAGGGGAAAATCACAACTAGAGAAAGGGGAGTTAGATGTAAAATTTAATACATACAGGGGGGGGGGCATTACTTTTTTTAGTCTTTTTCACAAACTGGAAAAGTGGTGGAAGAGCTATTAAAGTTTAAAATTTATACTTGCTTACACTGGAATTAAAGTGGGAAAACCAACTCTAGGTGTTTTGATCTCTGAACTGGCTGATTATTTATTATTTTCCTATCTGTCATGCAGTAGGAAAGAAACGCCTCTGTTATATGTTAAAACAGTGCTACTTTATTGGCACCAAGTTTTAATGAAACAGGAACCCTTAAACCTTTAAAACTATGACGTTATTCAAAGAAAAAGAAAGATGCCAATGTAGGATAGCCCACATGGTATTATTAAAGAGAGTGGAAAACCCAACTGTTTAATTTAATAGCAATAAATTGAACTATGAATGTATAAACAGTTTGATTATTTAGCAAAGTAATAAGCTTATAACTTAGCCAGAGTAAGCCAAAGTATTAAAGCTCAATCAGACAGGAACTCCTTAATCACATTTTCAGCTTCTTCAACAAAGCTTCTGGAGTTCAAAAGATCTCAGCTTAAGCAAGCTTTGTCTGTTGCAGATGTAAACAATGAAGGAGTTTCATAATCAATTCCTTCAACTTGCTGAACGCCATATATCAGTGGATCATACTCGTTGTCAATTGGTGAGCCCCCCAAACACAAAAGAAAACAGGCTCTCTTCTTTCTAGCCTCTGTAGCATGAATCTGCGCCTACTGGCTTTGGCACTGCTTTCTTTTCTCTTCCTAGATTCTGAAGATTTTGCTGTAGACAATATTGGGAAAGTGGCAGAAAATTTTGTCATCACTCTCTACATATCTTGAACAAATTACCAATGTTCTTCTCAATTCCTGTAGTTATAAAGTGAAGAGTGTCTGTATTAAATTTGTGATGGCACGTTAGCCCTGTTTGCAGTTTGCCAGTTGTTTTCATGGATAGGCTATTGTATCGCTCAGTAATTTTATTTTTCAATGTCTCTACCCGTTGTCTTAACTTAATTGCCTCGCTTTTGCATCTCAATATATCTCTATTGTCAGTTCTGCGTGCAAAAGCCATGTAGAGCACCTTGCGTTCTTGGATGCAAAGGCGAAAAAAAGAGTAAGAGAAAAGAACACTCTTCCGTCTAATATTTCTTGGAAAAACTGTGGAAGCGCTAACGAAGATGTGGAAGCACTTGCGAACAACCAGCTAAAAATATATATGAAACAACATAGTCTCAAGATAAGCAGAAGTAAGGCTGATTTAACTAACCGAGTTGTCAGCCACGTACGTGGAGATGCTGCCAGAGATGTTCTGGAAGATGAGGAACTCAATAACTCGTGTGAAGACGACACAACTTCAGAATCAAAGTTAAGTGATTCCGATGGAGAGACCACATGCGTTGAAGAGTCATTTGAACTACTTTTTGTGCCTGGGGAAGACATCCAACACATAAATTACGTATGAGGGAACCAATGCGGGAAGGAAGCGGGGGAGGGGGTTGACCTTAATATTATCAGTAGGTGAGGGGGGGGTGGTTAAGTTAATTTTTGCTTAGTGAGAGGGGGGTGCAACTTAAATTCGAGCCGTATTTTACGCATTTGCCAACACCCCCCCCCCCCCCCTCTCCAGGTAATTATTGCACAGTCCCTAACAAAATTGTTATACTCGAGTTAGCATGACCGAATTATGGTCTATGTAGACATACAAACGATTGAAAAACAGCGTTATGTTAGATCGTATCTACAAACAAAAAAAACATTAAAAGTCAAACGAAATTTTTCGTTACAAGGACATAGCACAGACTATCTTGTCCATCGAAACAGGGCACTGACGATTTAGCGAATCGGATTCATGTTTAACAAATTGACGTCAGGTTTTTGTTCGTCTGTCCTCACATTGATGATAAATTGCGTCAAACCATTGTGAAATTAAAAAAAACTTTGACAATGTTATGACGTAATTTATCATCAATAAGAGGACAGACGCATTAAAAAACTGACGTCAGTTTGTTTGTTTGTATTTTGTTTGTTTTGTTTTTGTTTTTTTATTTGCAATCAGCCCAAGCTGATTTGCAAACGAAGGGAAGAATTGCAAGAGTCGATGAATGCAAGATACGATCGCCGCAGAACCTGAATTTCATCGCTGTGGATAAATTCGGAGTATCACAGGCTCGTAAGTTAAAAGATTAATAATAGGGCAGAAATACAAGGAAAAATTCGAATTGCCAAACTAACTTTTATTCCAGTGATAACTGTTCACAAAATAATCCGCTAAAACACGGTTCAGCTTAATTTCAACATAGCACAAAAATCCCGCTCACCACCCCTGTTCAGGTCTGAATCCTCAAAACACAACTTCATATTTTCGCTCTAAGGTTGCAATGGCTTCTTCAGTTTCAACCCATATATTTTAGATGATTTTCTCATTGAAGAATACTAGCTTTGTGGTGCAGTTCTTAAAAGCTGAAACGTTTGACGAAACGTTTGCTGATTGCCTCAGCTTTTGTGTTTCATCCGTATGTACTCTTATTGACAATAAAAAAAATAACCAACCAGCGCGTTAGAATTCCCTCAGTTTTTGTAAAAATTTGCAGTAGAGCACAAAGAGCGTCTACTAATAGCGATTATAGTACAACGCTAAATTTTGGCGTGCTCCCATTGGTCGAAATCGATCACGTGACGCGATAGTGTCTCTCCTCAGCGGGCGCCTATTAGCGCGTAATGCTCGTTTTTGGCAATTTTCGCTCAAAATTTAGGGTTGTACAATAAAAACACCAGAGTCCTTATGTCTCAGGTCCTATGTGTCAAAGGTTCCCTCGGAAATTTGATTTATTAGCCCTCGAACTACGTTCTCGGGCTAATATTTGTTGTAAACATCAAATTTCCTCGGGCAACCTATTACACGATAGTGCCTTCGACAGAAGAACTCTATTGTTTAAATAGACAATTGTGACTGAGCCAATCAGATTCGCGTATTTTCAATAGACAACGGCAAATTTCTACTAAATGTGTGTAACAAATAGCTGATTGTCATTAAAGATGTGTTTATTGTTCATCGTGGTGTAATATAGGTAAGATGAACGTTTATCATCGGTACTTGTTTCGAACGGATACCCTTCTTCATTTGTACGAAAGCTCACAAAGACAACAAGACCAACAGCCAATAAAGAACCTACGCAGGAATTTAAATCTACTGCGGTTCTACCCTACATAAAAGGTGTATCAGAGGTTCTTCGCCGCTGCCTACAACAACAAGGCGTACGCACCGTCTTCAAATCAGACACAACTCTTAGGTCCCACTTAGTGCGACCGAAAGACACCCTTGAACCAACTAAACAAGACGGTGTCGTCTATAAAATTCCATGTGAGTGCTGCAAAGTATACATCGGGGAAACAGGGAAAGCAATGCAAGACAGGATAAAAGAACACGACAGAGATATACGGCTTGCTCGTACGCAAACCTCCGCAGTTTCGGAACATGCTAACGAAACGGGGCATCTTCCTATTTGGAAAGAAGTTAAGTTTATTGATCGTGACCCTCACTGATACACACGTAGGGTCAAAGAGGCTATCCATATAAGACTTCATCCTAATAACATCAATAGAGATAGTGGAATCGAAATTCCAGAAGCTTGGATACCTACGACCAGAAAGCACAACAGCCGACCAACCACAAAGCAGACCTGTGAAGGAACAACATCTAATAATCGGAATAATAATGAGGATCGAAATGCACCAATAGCAGCGAACCATCATGCTACAAATAGCGACACGTAAACAATTGACCTCATCGCCTGATGAAGACTAGCAGTATTGTAGTCGAAACGTCGCGATCAACAACTCAAAGCGATTCCATCGTGAGACAAACGAATAAACGATTATCCTACCTAAATAGCTGATTGCTAGCCATTATAACTATTTACTCTTTTAGTAGATATAGTTCTATTTTTCTGTTATGGTGGTTAGATCAGTTCGTGACACTTTTGCCTTCGAGGGACAGTGGCAAAATTTAGATTAATAAAGACACTCGTATTGATAAACGCTATTCCTCCGATCTACAAATGCTTAAGATTCATACATTCTTTTTTCGAGGCTTTCGTCTCGATATCCTCTTTTTAAAAAGTACTTCTTTTCTGTCGACTGACAATCTCTCAGTTGTTTTCGATGGGCGACACGAAAAGGAAAACAAAAGGTTACTGCTCATTACTTGTACAGGAAAACTGAAGCATAATTTCCTAATATCATTCATAAATTACAAAGAAATTTTAATTTCTCAGTTGATCAGTTGATACAAATCAGTCTTCTCTTTACGCTTTAAAACCGACGATCTGGGTTATTTTTGGAACAACGATGGTCAAAACAATAGCCACATTAGCTGTAAACATCTAAGGACTAGGTCAAACGTCGAGCTTTACACGTGCCGAACCTAATACATATGATGAAAAGCTATTGTTTTTAAAAAATTGCGTTAGGTTTGGCAAAATGTAAAGTCTACGTTTGACCTAAACCTAAAAGCTGTCCTCCTGGACTCCGGCTCTTCTGTGCTAGAATACTACAGTGGGAACCTCGATTTAACGGAGTGCCAAGGGACTGGGGAAATTGGTTCGTTATATATATCCAGGGTTCGTTATATCGAGGTTCTTTTCCATCATTACACTATAACTGGGCCGAAAAATATCGTTCGTTACACCGAGGACTTCGTTATATAGAGGTTCGTTAAATCGAGATCCACTGTCATGATGTAATTTTAAGCTTACCGTGTACGATAAAAATGGGAAATTTACGATTTTTATTTTTTCCATAAAAATAGACGTTTCCTTGGAATCTTTTAATTCCGAAGAGGAAATTTGAGAGTTTGTTTTTGATTGACAGCTAATTGATGCGAATGCAGCCATCCAGAACGATTTTCGAGGGAAAGATTGTTTATGGGACAGCCTCCATATTTATCGTTTCCTCTTAGCCGTGATTTCTGAAGTCCTCGTCTAGATCCAGATTATAGCCTTCAAACAAGGCAGAGTCTGGGTACTCACGCTTGTTATAATAGAAATGAGCCAAGACGTGTGATTCCAGTCGACAGAAGGTCAAAACGAGAAGGATTCTGGCTTTTGGTGTGATTGGCTTCCTGGTAGATTTCTTCTTCTCCATTAACATAAGTGCCAGTCAAGGCATCTTAGAAGCCACTGAGATACCGACATCTCTGGTTTTACTAGCTGTAGCTGGCCTGGCGTATTTAACAACGGTTGTCTATCCGTATTTTTTTACAGAAGATTCCAGTCTCAGTGGCATCATGCGTGATTTTTTATATCATTTCCGTCACTGGAATGCTCAAAACGTCACTCGCTCAAGTGTCAACGGTGAAACTTTTCGGAGTGTGCATGGCGTCATTGGGAATCGGCTGCTTAGACACCATGTTTTATCCATTAACAGCTTTCTATGGAGGAAGCACGGTAAACAGCTATGCTCTTGGCACAGGAAGTTCACTTCTAGCGGCGTCTTTGTCGTACGTAGGTAAATAGAACGTTGTACTTCCAAGAGTGCGAGGCTGTCTCCCTAAGAGCGGTCTGGTCGATCTGGGTTGAAAAATAGATTTCACTCATTTCTTGTGTGTTGAAAGACTTTCATAAACCCATACTAAAACTACAATCCGCTTGATCGGATCTTTAAAATTTTTGGAGTTTTAAAGCATTTTTGGTTCACCCGAGGGAACTCTTGTGATGGCCCCTATCGAAGCCGAAATTTTACCCAATTTTGAAGATCAATATAAATCCTGTACAAAACAAACACCACAGCCAGTTATAATAAGCCTTTTTAATTCACTAAAGCGACTTCAGTGACCGTTGAGTTTAAATCCAGCCAGCGGTGAGACTTTTTAGACAACCCCATTGCACAGCTTAATCAAACACGCGAAAACCGACCAATTTCAAAATGTAATTTTGAAAAAGTGAGGCGACCTCTTTCAACCAAACCAACACAGCTGAAAAGTAGGCACCATAGGAAATGTCATCACCGAGAAAAACCTTGCGATCAGTCCTTGATGAAAAATATATAATTCTGTGAACTTGCCTAATTTGATTGTTTTAAAGTTCAAGTGGAAGCGAATAAATTGTTTTTGAGCGACTAAAGCTTGACTTAAGGTTGATTTCCACTGTTGCGTAAATTTTACGTGGTACGGGCACTGCCTGCTCTTGTTTTCTGAGGTCTCTTGTTATACAAGGTCACCGACAGCCTGGACACCATCCACGTCTTGTGTGTTGTAGTAATGATTCTCAATGGAGCAAAGGCGATTAATTCTTTCACGCGAAACGAATTAAGCGTTGTGCAACATCACTGAACACGAGGAAGGGTGTAATTATCACTATGTGACATATTGAACGTGACATGATGTCATGTGATCCAGTTTAAATTCCCCGTAAATGGGCCTCTTCCGATGAACATTATTTAAAATCTGTTCTTGGTTTTGTGTTGCTACTGCTAAGAACAGCATTGCTAAAGCCCCATTTTGGATGGTAAATAAAGTTTGTCGAATGCATTACCATTACGCCCAGCGAAACGAGCATGAGAAGTAAACATGAGAACAATCCTGTGGTCTTAGGTTGTGTTCTTGCCCTACGAGACTGCGGCAGTTAAGGAGAAACGTCACTAATAAAAATACGTTACCATCCACAAAGGGGTTTGTCGCAAAAAGAGAAGACTTGGAGGCGACGTAGACGGAGGCTTTCCTGTCTACGAAGACAGGTATCAAAGAAACTTGCTCGCCATCCAATCGCTTAAGACATTTACCACTTACGTGACTACGACTATTTACGTGACTACGTCAGAAATCGGGAATTTATTCGTATGCAGGTCAGCAAACAAAGTTGAGGATATAGTAGAGAGTATTAATTTTGGCCAGAAATAGGGACTACATTTGGGTAAATTTGGTCCGAATTAGAATAAAGCTTTTGATTAAGGTGGTTCAGTCTAGCGTTTGAGCCTGTGATACGATTCGTAAGTGAGACCAGTAAGACGGAAGATACTAAACAAATGTTTCATGCCTTACTTTTATGGTTTAATTTTCCAAGTAAATAAAAAAAGGACAAGATTCGGAAGTGAGTGACAGAAAAGAGACCTGTTCATTTCTCACGAAAGACAAATTAATTGACAACGACTGAAAACAAGCATATCTAATGGCAGTAGTGTGGTGGTCATTAGAAAACAAGTTCATGTGTCTAAATAATGCCTTTTTTTAATGCTTCTAATAGTCAAGATAGCAGACGATATTTAAGTAAGAGGAGAATACACCTGTAATTATGTTTAGGCCTTATTCCTTTAGATCTTCAGGATTCAACGCCACCCCCTCCCCCCTCCCCCCCCCCCTCCCCCAGCCAGCTAAAAATATGCCATCTTATATTTGTAGTGCAAGGCCTCTCGAGTCCTTTCTGTTAATAAAGAAGTAAGACATTTAGATTTGCAAAATTTTAATTTCCTTAAAAGAAAAATTGTGAAAAATAGTGAAACCCAATGTTTCGGTGAACACAACCTTTCCTTTTTCCTTTTCCGTTTCAGGAGTTTCTACGTGAAAAGGGAAGAAAAAGCTAGTGACATGTTTTAATACTGATAAGAGCTGTTTTGGCTATAATCCGGCATAAATAAAAAAAGGACAAGATTCGGAAGTGAGTGACAGAAAAGAGACCTGTTCATTTCTCACGAAAGACAAATTAATTGACAACGACTGAAAACAAGCATATCTAATGGCAGTAGTGTGGTGGTCATTAGAAAACAAGTTCATGTGTCTAAATAATGCCTTTTTTTAATGCTTCTAATAGTCAAGATAGCAGACGATATTTAAGTAAGAGGAGAATACACCTGTAATTATGTTTAGGCCTTATTCCTTTAGATCTTCAGGATTCAACGCCACCCCCTCCCCCCTCCCCCCCCCTCCCCCCTCCCCCCCCTCCCCCAGCCAGCTAAAAATATGCCATCTTATATTTGTAGTGCAAGGCCTCTCGAGTCCTTTCTGTTAATAAAGAAGTAAGACATTTCGATTTGCAAAATTTTAATTTCCTTAAAAGAAAAATTGTGAAAAATAGTGAAACCCAATGTTTCGGTGAACACAACCTTCCCTTTTTCCTTTTCCGTTTCTGGAGTTTCTACGTGAAAAGGGAAGAAAAAGCTAGTGACATGTTTTAATACTGATAAGAGCTGTTTTGGCTATAATCCGGCTATAAATACATAACACCACCTCATGCAAAGGCTGTTTACCTTCTACAAAAGGGAATGTTTAGCATTGTAAATTCCACGAAAATGACGTTTCAATTTTACTTCGACAATTACCATTTTCCCTTATCTCATAATTTAACCCGTTACTGAGATTGTTCATGATCAAGGCATAAAGTGATTTATGAAGCCAGCCAGGAATGTGCTGGGGAGAGATTTACCGCCGTAACCTCATTTTTAATTACTTCATGGAAGTAAATATAACGTCGACGGCGCCTTAGATCGCCACAAAGTGAATGATCAAAGACAAGCGTCACTTTGAATACAAAACATAAAAGACAACGGGAAAAAAAGACAGAAGACAAAAGATTAGCTATGATTTTCAGAAATAACAAAACAAAATGAAAGGAGAAGTAGTAGTTCGTAAAGTTGGGAGAATGACAATAGAACTTTCTTTTTCTCGGGTGCTGATTAGTAATAAAAGGATGCTTGATAGAGTCTGCTACACTGGTGTCCCTGTAAACAAGGTCAAGCGTCAGGCGCATCGGCACAAAGTATTCTTAACATCGTGGACATCCTCGAGTTATCTTTGAGATGTTGTTTCCGTGTGGCAATTTGTTTAGCCGATGTTTTGTCTTCAAGTGGCTATTATCACCAACTGTATCCGGCAAACGAAGCCCTTTATCCCTATAGATGACACTTGGGATTGCTAAATTGTTGCTTGCAACTTCAGTCCAAATTGGCAATCCATGAAAAAGTGGTTTTGTTGAAAAGCGGTACGAAAAATTTCGGTTATTGATATTACAAAACAGCTTCTTTGTTTTCTAAGACTTTTTCTGCAGTGAATGCTGTGAACTTATCTAGTTTCACTGAAGTCCTTTTAAGGAATTTCTCTCTGGAGGCCACAGTAATATATGCCAATCAAGTTACACACGTCATAACATCTATCATGGTTTGTCCGAAGCACAAGAAAGTGACATGTTTTCAAAGGCTTTGGAACTTTGGTTGATTTCACAGACGACAAGCGTAAAAATTGCGCTGCTGTTACATGCATGGACTCTTTTCGTTTGAGTATTTTCAACAGTGGAAGATGTTAAGTCAAAGTCACCCAGCAAGATCAATAATGGAAAGCAGTTGAACTGATTGGACTTTTACCTGCGTTTTGATAACGTTCGCTAAGACTTGGCGAGACTAAGACTAAGATTGTTACTCACTCCAAAGGACGCTTCACCGCTGGTATTTAATTTTTGGTGAGTACGTGTAGTCAATCTACTGAGCTTGTTTGGTGATCTTTAACTTCGCCTTTATCCCTATCGCAAGTTGTGTTAGAAAACTATCTGGAATCGAAGCTAATTTGCGCTTAATACGTCTCTAGAAATTCGTCTGCTCGCGTCCACTAATTGATGAACCTAAAAAATGAAATAATTCGTGTTGATTGTTTGTTGCCAACAAATCCAAGCTGTAAAGAGTGTATCTTCTACATCGAAAACGGTTTTAATCTATTTCGATACGAAATTTCTTGATTTATTAACAAATGGAATCGGCTTGTTTTAAACGGCTGAACAAAGACAAGGGCCAGGCGGTAATTCAAAAAAGTGCTCGCGGTCACTTACCAGAGCTTTAAATTAGAGAGTTTAAGTGAGAATTCAAACAGGCTTTCTCGGACTGGTCGTCGCTTACGAGAGTGGTCGCAAGGAGAGCTTCCACTATATTTAGTATTGTTTGCCAACTCAGTATATATTTTCTGTTCCCTTTCTTTGCCATCTTCGCCTCGTAGTCATATTATTTATATTTTTTGTTGCAATTAATTATATGTTTCACATTTATTGTCATGTTGTAATTTGCTATATTTTCCAAACTATTGTCCACAACCACTGGCAGGTTCTTTTACGTGTACTGAAGATGGATGAGGTTTCATCCGAAACATGTTTACATTAAAAAAGGCGCTGGTTCTACGGAATTTTAGATAGGTGTGGATACAGGAAAAAAGCAACTAAAGCCATTTGTGTGAAAGATTAAAAAGCTAACAGCCACTTGTCCCTTCCGAAATAATTGAGCGTTTACGCTTATCGCTTTTGTTATCTTTTCTTTTTAATTCATACGTCAAAACGTAAAGCAGAATCCACTGAAATCGAACCAATGTGGCCAAAACCTCAATTTCCTATACAATCTGGTTTTCGAAAAGCAAACTGAAATAAATAAAAATCAACGGCCAAAAGAGTTTCTAGAAAACAGAAACTACCCCATTCTTGTTTACTCAGGCATTACTGAACACGCCAAGACCAGAAATTGAAAGCTGTTAATCTGTTCACGATAGTTGACAAGCTACACATTCCCTTGCCCCGAAAAAAAATTTGGGGATAAATAATTGCAGGAGGCTAAGGGGGAGGGGGGGGGGAGGTTTGGGTTGGGGTGTGGTAGGGGGTTAGAAGCAGGCAGCAGGAAGACCTTAGGGCTTCCAGTTGTTTATTCAATGTAGTTGATACAAATGCTTGGCTTAAAAATATTCCTTGTCCCTGTCAAAACTATTAAAGCCTAGTAGCTGTTAATTTCCACTACATTTATTGTTCAGTTATGCATGTACTTATCTTACTATCTTGCTTTCTAGGGATTTAACTGATTATGTTTGGTTGCAAATCTTTCCAAGTCTGTTTCTGATGAACAAAAAGGTGAGAATCCATTTTTGGTTCAGGTTCAGCTTTTTAGCTCAGCATACCATATTAGGTCACTAATTTTTATTTATTTAATATTAATTAATTGATTGGTTGATTGATTAATTAATTAATTAATTAATTAATTAATTATTAATGAAGGCCTATCATGCAGACTAGAGTGTTACCGGTATGCTAATATACATTCTGCTGTAATCTTGTCACCATATGAAAGCAAACGAGTGTCATGTGTTTCATAGTGATTATTGTAGCGGACGGCACTCAGCTTTTTCGACGGCTAACTTCGCTCAAGCTTCGACGCACCACTAACGCGGAGAAATATATTACGGAGAATAACTTGAATCTCTCGATCAATTATTACTAACCAAGAATTCAAGATCACATCGTATACTGATATTAGCAATAGAAATGAAAAACTAAGCTAAGAACTGAAATACGGATCTCTAACATTTCGATCATTCCATCGCAAAATAGTAAGGTCTAAAGCGATTCTAGCATACAAAAATCATATATAATCAATCACCGACTAGAAAAATGCTAACAAAAAATACTTAGCCTAGAAACAAACGAAGCGTTACTGAGCACAAAGAAAATTCAAGTGGAAGGCACTAAAACTAACAATATAATGCCAAGCCACTTGGTCGGAAGTACAGAAATAACAATTAAGAAAAACTTCAATTGAATACAATCAGATCAGAAAACGCAAACAAGCTACAAAGTAATAAAGAAACAAATCACTTACATGACATTCCCGCTATGCCGATTCTACACCAAAATCTTTAACGTTCTTCTACAAAGACTGCTGAATTTCCTGACCTGTTCGCTAACACAAACAAAGCCAACTAACTAGAATGCGGTTTTGGGTGGAACAATAACTACTCAACTTTAATTTCTACGCGCAGATTGTCGGTTAACAACGTCCTAGAATAAAATTAAATAAAATTATGGGAACTTAATCAGAATGTCTGGGGATTGGGGTTTCTATGCCGCTACAGATATGAGAATTCAGAGGATGATCAAGGCGGTATTTGATGTATTTGGCATTCACTGCATGATTCTTGATGATGTAAGGGAAAATACCGTAAGTCCTTTCAAAATTCAAGAACGGTTGTTTTCATCAGAGAATTACTTATCAGACAGCTTTCATTAAATCTCAAGGTCGTCTCAGCTTTGCTCCGATTTTTCCAGCAAAATCACGGAGTGTTAATTTTGACAAAATTTAAGAAATCTCATTTTTATGGTAACGTAACTTCGTTGATCGCCCTGAAAACAAAATAGACCCGCCCCACTGAGAATGTTACAGGTTTAGTAACTACAGTGTCTTTTGTAAGCTATCCATGTAGTTTCAATTCTAGAACTGATGTACTTTTGGAGATATTAAAAGAAATGTACTGCTTGTTTCACTCACGGTGTAGTTAATTCGCCGCTTATTTTGTTTAGTTAGAATTTAATAAAAAGCCATGTACATGGACGAAAACTAGATTTGCGGTTTTACATTTGTCCCAGGTCTCGAGTTGTACATGTAGTGGTTTAATAAACTTGAGAAATAGCGTTTTAAATTTTGCAGTTTTCACAAAAGTGTTTTTTTAGTTCAAAATTGGGTAGTCGGACGTCAACAAACATTTCACAGTTACCATGGCAACAGTTAAGTGATGACCTCGATAATGGCCATTTTCGAACATTCCCCACTTCAAAGACTCATTTATAGTTCCTTGATTAAACCTAATAATTGTCTGTTTACAGATTTGACCTTAAAGTGATGTGGGAAGGCGACGTCCAAAGTTCAAGCATATTGTAGTTCCTGTGCTGAACATGTATGTTACACTTCCAAGCTGGTTCCTATGTTACTGCAAATGCACAACGTCCTCATCTGGTAAGCAACTTTGCAGAGACATGAAAATCAGAAGGGAAATTTAACAATGCATTTGTTCTGTCGTCCTCAAGTCAAGACTCCTCCTATTTAACATAAAGGTCAGTTTTGTTTGTATTGTGTTTGTTCTGGAGGGACTTTTGATGAATCGCATCTTTTGTTCTTTTGTTTCATGGTCGCACTGTGAATAAAACTTGAGAGAAAGATAAGAAATACTGAGGCATTACTGAGGCATAACGTGACAATTAATTGGTTGAAGCTCTCAGCTGTTTTTGACCATGATTTGCTTGTAGTTTTTATCCCACAGCAGTGAACTCACAAAGTCGAAATAGCAAGGACCAGGTTTTACCTCATGCTTTTGCACAAATTGTTTCTAGCAGTACCGTATGGATCGCACTGCAGACATGTTTTAAGAGCGGTTTGCTGTAAGAATCGACTAAGGGTATGCAAGATAGAAAAATCCTATTTTCTCAAAATCTGCCAGAATAAAGGCTTTGGTGAACTAGTTCTAAAAATATAAGTTTCGGTTAGATTTTTATTTATTTTTTTAGCGAATATTTTCGTATTTTGCCCTTTGCGGCAGTCAAAATCAACGCCAAAAACTGGACTTTTCCGGAAGCTCCTGTTCAAATATTGAAGGCGTCCTAAAAAAGATTAACCCCGTGGAGTTCAAAGATCTCATTTCCTCTGTTTATTAGCAGTGTCAAAGTTTCATGAAAAGCATACTTGAATTTTTTACAGTACAGGTGTAGTTTAGTGCAGAATGAGAAGATAAAATGTTGTCTAATGTGTTAAATTTTGATTGCTATAAACCATTGCTGTAAACGAAAGGGATGTATTGTTTTCCCTTGGCTTATGCCTTTGTAGCGTTTGCTACTGGATTTGCCACTAGGTTTGCATATGAATTCAAACTGCCACTTATATATGTTCAGAAAACATTTTGATATTCCTGAGATGAGTAGAAACTTAGCTCCTTTAGAGTACTTAAATAATTACGTTGTAGATTCTTAATAGTGAAAAATGTCGATTTCTTACATATACTGACGTAACTCACGTTACTACGACAATCCAATGTTAAAACGTTATAATTGAAATTAACACACAAGTTATCACCATATATGAAAGTTTGATGTTAATACTTAAGAGAGATTTTAATTAATTTTTTAAACAATAAGTCGTTCAACATCTATGACGTCATGATGAGATAATATTCTTTACCACGGCACTAAAGTCCATTCTAAATCAGTTTATTGTTAAGTTGTGAGAATTTCGTTTCCTTATGTCAGAACACATAAGAAATAATGTCACAACCGTGTTTTTTTTATGTCTTCAACTTCCTTTGCACAAATTACAGCAAACAATGGCACACAGCTTTATTTCCAAAGCTTTTCCACGATGCTGGCACTGGCTTTTGACCTTTCCCAAGGCATTCTTCTTACTTTCCTAACTATCTGCGGTAATGTCCAGTAAGCATGCCTCGCACCTCCTGGGAATTTTACATTTAGGAGATAAAAATACTGCTTCTTCTGGAGGAGGAACGTGCTCGGCAGCCGGGGATACTGGCACGATCTTAATCATCTGTTGCACCACTGACCATCTGTGAACCTTGACCGGATGTGTTATGACAAGTGCTATGGCTAGGTTCTACCCAAACGCAAAAGATCTTTGCCTTCTTGGGCCTCTGCTGTGTTTCATGGCGTGGGCAGGGTCTGCGTTAGCCAAGCAGGTGTCCAGGAGAAAGGCCAAGGTAGTCACCGTCCACCGTTTTCGTTTTGAATAAAAACCCACCCTTTGGTCGACAATGTTGGCTCCGCCTTTAGTAAAATCGGTAAAATCGGCTCTTCTTGCCGTCCATGGTGACACCAATTAGAGGCGGCATCGTTGTCAACATAAGGACATTTTGCAAACCAGAGCCCTTATTGTTGACAACATAACATCTTCTTCTGAGATTCTTCCCAGAGTACCTGGTATGAGAATTCTTTCCTTTCTTCCACTGTATTTATTTCTTCGGGAATCTAAATTCTGTTAGATTTTAATATTATTTTAGAGTAGCAACAGACGTAATACCACGCTCCAGCAGCCACTTCAACAGTGGAATCCACGTGTAAAGACGGTCATATGAGATGTTTCACCCATTGAGGTCGATAATTACCTTTGCAACCTTGTGACTTTCTCCCACCGCCTTCCACTATTAGCGTTTATCCCGAAAGAACAGGTTTAGAACAGGGTTATAGGGCAGCTTTGGTTGACTTGAAAAGAAGGCCGTACATGGCAGGCTTACTGGGATTAAATTGCTTGAATTTCATCCAAGAACAAGAAGTGATCCGAGCGGTTTAAAGCGTTTTTTTGGCTCAACGAAAGAGCACAAAAGCACCTCCAGCGAAAAATTAAAAGAGCACAAAATCACCTCCGGAGAAGATGATATCCTGCACCACACACACAGTTAATTTCTGGTCAGATGAGATCCTGGTTTTAAATACATGAGTATAATCTTAACTTTGACTGGGAGTTTTTCCAGCAGCAGCAAAGAATGACAAGGGATGCTTCCTTAAAGTTTCTTAATTATTGTCATATATCCACAGTCATTTATGCTTCATCTATGGGATTAATTTCGTATGTATATTTACCCTCGTTTACGTTACAAGCTCTTGCAAATCTAACTAAAATTAAATCATAGAAAAGTTTTGGTTCCCAAAGCATGGGAAACAAAAAGCTATAGAAAAACAGCCAAGAAAACCCATCCATACCAACTGGAATTAAGGAAGCTGAATTGGTTTTATAACCAGCAAGGCAAAAAAAGCAATACAAAACAAACTTTTACTTTCCTAGTGGTGTGGGTGTAAGCTAAAGTTCAATCACGCATCCTCAACATCTAATCAATGGGAACTTGTCTTTAGTGCCTTAGCCAGATACCAGAATGATAATTGAATGCTTGATACAGACATGTGTGGGCTAACCTTGACCATTAATCAAACATTGATCACAAGATGGATAGTTGACGGATGAAATGTTTCTAACTTAAATGATTGAGTAATGAAAAGGGCAATCAAATATTTAGCATCAAAGATACCAAACAATGTTTACAACAATAAACGCAAGTTGTAGTGGGATTGCTCTGTCAACTTTTGGAGGACCACCTAAAGACTTTCCCAGATAACTGCAGCCATAAATGGTTCAATATGAATGCTTGAAGAACGTTTGTTCTTCCTATTTGTAGTGGGTGCATTGGTGGCTGTCATCTTAAAGAATCTGTCATCTGTTACAATGGTAATGCATAAGACAAAGATGACTGTATTAAACGTGTCGAAATGGAACGTGGGAGTGCACTTGAAATCGGGTTTCAAGGTGGGGATGATGTGAATGGAAGTTTCGACCAATGTTTTCTGGAGATCAGGAACCTGTCTACAACACAGTACTACGTTTCATAAACAAACTAGAAAAATTCCACAACTTCAATCACAATTAACACTATCAAAAGTCGTAACAAGCCTGAAAGCAACCACATCAACACACTAAAATGGGCTCTTGGACATGCCTCTTATCATGCAACGTTCTCGATGCTTAAAACTAGAGTAACAAATACCACAAAATAATTAATTGGGTAATTTTAAAACACTATCTTGTAAAACAATACAAACAATAACGTGTCAAAACGTCCATGTGTCATACAAAAACAGCAAAGGGAGTTGACCCAAAATAAAACAATGAGCAACAAAAACACCGGTAGTATCGACTGCCAAGAAACTAGTTCAGCTACCCTAATTAACAAAATTGCCAAAAATAAATTAAAGTTATTTTTTTACGTACTAGTAAAACTAATAAATAAACAGTATTACGCTAAAGTCTACAAAGAAAGCTCTATGAGAAAAATACTACTAGTTACATGTAAGAATAGTAGTGTTGGAAGCTGATTAAACGATCATTATGGAAGTTGGCCAAAGCACAAAAATTAACTCAAAAGTAACTCTAGCAAAGGGATCAACTTATATCTAGCTAAAACGTGACCTTAATAAGGGAAATGGAAAGAAAATTTAAGCATTGGTAAAGTTTACGTTTAGTGAAACTGAAATTTCCGTTAATTCTCTACCCGGGTTTCTCCCTCAATATTTGTCAGACACACTCTTAGATAGGCCTAGACGTACAAGGCTCTTGTGGTTTGACTGCTTTATTTCAGACAGGCGGAAAGTCTACCATTCCTTCAGTGGATCACCTTTCTTTCACTCAAACTGGTAGCTACAATGTTTCTTATGTTAACTGATGAAAGCTCCAACTAAACTTGTTGAGAGCTGAAAATAAAGGATACGAAAAGTCAAGCTGGCCTTGTTAAAATTTGGCATGAGCAAACTTATTTTTTTACTGGTGCTCTCCATGGTGGAAAATGCCATTTTTAACATGTTTTCTTTCACTTTGCGTTTTTTTTTCTTTTCCCTTACTTGCTTCTCCTCGTTGTTCTCATCTATTTCTTGATTCTCGCACTCTAGGCTTCTTGAACAACAGTTTCGTTGCTGTTTTCATTAACCAAAGTGCCAGGACTTAGATTGTACGCCAGTAACCTGATGGAACGTCATGCCATTTTGCAAGAAAGTAACTGCATTTCTTCACAGAGCACAAAGACGGCTTCTTGTTGCCTTATTTTTACTTCCTACTCTAACCTTTGGGTGCCATTTGTTGACATGTTTTAAAGCTTCATCCTGCGCTGTGCTCTCCCAGGTTCGTTTTCCAACATTTTGGGTATCCTTGCTTTCTATACAGTGAAGTTTCTCGCCGACAGATTGTGACTAATTTTTATCTCTTCCTTGCGTCGCTTCTCGCATGAGTTCACCTGAGCTTGGAGCTGTATCGGTAAGCCCGGGAATCTGAAAATATTCCATAGCCAGAAATTTCGGACAACATGGCTGCCAACATGGCGGCAAGCATGCGCAAAGCACGCAAACACGGATTAAATATGGCGGCAGAACGTAAAGGGAATGAGAGAGCAATTTTAAACTTTCCTAATTTTTGTTGTTGTCGCTCAAATTGCGACTTTCCCCAGCTTTAAAATTGATAGAGCAATGTTCGAACTACATTTTTATCGAACAAAAAATGAAGGAAATATTATTCTAGCCACTGCCTTTTTTGATCGAAATATCACCAGAAACGGACACAATATCCTCTTAAAACAGCGCTTACCTTTATGCTTTTCTTAGTGCACGGAGAGAAAATCCTTGCTGCGACATGTTTCCCCAGCTTCCCATCCAAAAGATACGATGTTAAGCTCGCAAAACAAATGTTTTTCTCGCGAAAATACACCAGCTAAGGCACTGCCTTTTTGAGACGAAGATCAGGCTTTTTTGTAAGTACGACATTGAGGAAATGGAGCCATTAGTGAGGTAAAAATGCTCCTGAAACGGTTTGTTATCCTTCTACTGAGAAGCTCCTTGGCAGCCATTTTGTTTCTTTCCCATACATAACGTACTTACCTACTAACATAAAGAAACCGCTGAATATGGGCACCGACTGGATTTCGCAAAAAAGCGGGAAGGAATTGCGACGAAAAAATTCATATCTGCATGCTATGTCTGAACTGATATAACACCAATTTAATCAAATTTGCAAGTGAACTGTAGCCTTTCCATCGAATAAGATATTCTTTCTGAAAAGGATTACAGTTGCAGATAGATAGAGCGTACGCTCAGAGCAGAGACAAATATTATATTTTGTCATTCAGACGACATCGAACAGTTATCAACAAACCGATTAAGAATAAAATCACAATATTTGCCTTTTTTTTTCATCCTACGATGACTAAATACCCTTTTGGCTATTTCCGCTGGCCGATTCTTCAAAAGATCTGCATTGCTCACATAATTTAAGTCCTTGTAAACGCTACTTACTCTTTCATTCGCTCTGGCCGCCATTTTAATTATGCGCCCGCGGTGCAAGCCGCTTGCCGTCACGAATTTCTGGCTATGCGTGGGAAAAAGAAAACACCAACACACCAGGGACTTCAGCCAATGAAAAGAGGTTCCCTCTATGAGCTAGGCTGCGTTACAGAATCTTTCAGGAAACTGCCAAGAAAAACAAGACTACTTTGCTTGCTAGGTGCCTTGCTGATGAAAAACATTGTTTCAGTTACTTCACTTGCTCACTAATAAGGCTTTTCCAAGGGTATTCTCCACCAAAATATGTGGCTCAGCAACCCACCAAGAGGTCCACGACTCCAAGAAGAGTAGGATTAACCTTATTAAATCAATACACAAGAATTGCTTCACAATACTTCTAAGCCCATGGCTTCTCTCTTCTTTCCCTGATTGCCTTGGTCCGATTTCAGTCCCCTTTCTGTGCGAGTGCTATGCTGATTATCTTTGAGATGTGAATTTTTGGATTTCTCTTTGCTGATATCAGTATGAGTAATTTCTATAGAATCGATTATAAATTCGATTTCATCTGGGTTTTACTTTGCTGTCCTTCTTTTTTCCATTTTCTGTTAACTGTCACATTTTTTAGTTTTCACGAGTTGAGTGTTCCCTACGACTGTAGGTGGCTAGTCTCGAAATGTCCACGAGGTTGAATCTTTAAGCTCGGAAAGTTATCGTAGAATGCATACCACTTTACAGCTGAGGAAAACTACCCATATTTTGGTCACTTGAAGTGGATTTTTCCCTTGAGTGCAATAATAAATGGTGATATGAGGATTTGTGTGGTGGCTTTTAGATGGAAAACAAAATCAGCTTTCCTTTTATCTAATAGGACGTTAAAGGCCTCGTAGGCAGTCGCAGACTGAAAAGAATTCAGTGAACAGTGACACGAGATTATCCTTTAAGTTTTTGGGAACTGTTCGGAACTTTTGAAGTTAACCTCTAGACAACAAGAGAACTCTAAAACAAATCAAATGCTATTTAAGAAAAGAAGGGTTATTAAAACGTCAATTATCAGCGTGAGTAACCAACGCATAAAGACTAGAAGCTTTGCATAACTAAAAAGAAACTCTAAAAAAGGCAACACCTTTACAAAAGAATAGATAAGTTTACTTTTTCCACAAATTCTCTGCCTGTTTCCTCCACCAATATTTGCTGGACACTTTTTCGGCTGGGTGTAAAGGTAAGAGACTGATCTCTTTTTTTGGTTTGACTGATTTATGTCGGATAGTAGAAGGTCTTCGCCCCCCTCAGTGACAAACGAAAGAATGTAGGTTGTTGAGATGGCTTCCTCCTGCGCTTCTGAAATTTCTTTTTTCTCTTTTTATGTCTTTTTCCCCATTGTCCCACTCAGGGAGCTGATACATTGTTGGGCTGCATTTCCCGCACATGTTTACTGGGCGCTAATAATCACAAACCACCAATCACAAACTGGAGTATAAATGGCTGAGGGCAAAGACCCAAAGCCAGTTCAATCAATAATTAGGCTGAATTAATCATTACAAAATCTTCGAATATGGACAAAAGCACACCCGCTTAGTAAAGGTGAAGGCACAAAAAACGCCAACAAATGATCTAGGCTACAACACATGGACAAGGTGGGGAGGTGGGATTCAAGAGAAAAATGTCAACCAGCAAAGATGTCCAGAATGAATGACTGCCTGGTAACCTGCAGGCTACGATTCTTAACCCAAAGGAAAGCTGATCAATGCACTGAAAACCAAGCACATTCAAAAACCAGGCCTGCCACGTTTCTTGAATGGTTACATAACCGCCATTATTACATAACAATCTCTGCACGAGACTAAGGAAATGGTGCGTAACTAAGGCAACATAATGGAATAACATAAACCGGAAGAAAAACATAAAAATCTTATTCGCCAGCAAACATTCTCTTTCTTTGTCCTATTCTCCAACTCGCTCTCTGCTCTTTTTCTTCGTCGTCCCCTTCTTTTCTTGGTAGTCTAACTCTTTTACAGCATATTTGCAGTCTTTATGATGAATGGTGAAAGTGCCAAAGCTTAAAAACTCCTTTGGCAACATGACAGAGCTTCATGGTTCTCCACCTGTCAAGGGGCAGGCTGTGTCCTATTTCTTCAAATATGGCTATTCAAAAATCCTTTGGAAGTCATTTTTGTGACATATTTCTCTATACTGCACCAGATTCTGAATTTCCGCGCGATCATTTTCAGCTTTTTAGACATCCTTTGTTTTGTAAAGGGTTGAAGTGTTTCTGCCCATAGATTGTAGCTAATTTTTTTACCTCTATTCACTCCGTTTCTCGCATGAGTTCACATGGAGTTAGAGCTGTATCTTTATCACAGTAATCTAAAGAGCTCATGCTTCCAACTTGTGTGTTGATCTAGGTTTATGACTTCTAAACCAGGTAATGCAGGATGCAACATATATTTTTACCAAACCTTATCCTAGAGCAAGGGGCATGTAAAACCTGCGCAGCCCGAAAGACGAGTTGGACGAAGCGCTTCATGAACTCTTTTATTAACCGCCTTACTTTTAAATACAAATTAGCTGATTTATTTCATTAGAATAATAGTCTTAGTTCATGTAATGTAGCTTGCTTTTTACCATCAAGTTTTGTAACATAGGATATGTGTTTTTATCTTATGAAATAAAGACTTATTATTATTATTATTATTATTATTATTATTATTATTATTATTATTATTATTATTATTATTATTATTATTATTATTATTTCTGGAGAAAAATATACCAGCAGAAGTCTGGTAATATCAATTCACATAGTTTAGGAAACCAAAAAGCTTATAAATTAAAGACGTGTCACTTAAAATATAATGCATTTGAGTAATCATACTCCTGCATCAGGAGCCTGGCCAGATTGGGGTAGACCGGGACCGAAGCCTGGCCTGAAAGCCGTGGTGATCCCGACCTCAAGCCAGGCAATGATTAAAAAAGAAACTTCAACGAAAGAATCAAATTTGTTTCCAAGTCACTGAAAAGACGTTCTATCAAACGTTGAAAACTAGTTGCACTGCTACAAAATCTTGAAAATATGAAGAGTGGTTAAACTCAGTTAGCGAGAGGTACACTGGGACTCTATCTAGCCTCTTTATTCTTGCTGTTGTTCACCTCTGAAATAACTGCTTGATACTCCTATTTGCATTGCGTACTTCTACTACAACTCAGGTCTCTAATCTAACATTTGACATCTAACATCTCTTGCAAACCTCACCATATACTACAATTGTATACATTTTTTGGTTTCCCACGAGTAGGAAAAGAACTCGAAGACAAAAATAATTGAAATAGACTGCTCAAGCTGTAGTTTGCGAAGTACATGAAAAGGCTGGCCTGGACCTTGAACAACATTGGAGTTTGAATTCCAGCTATAAAGAAACTTTAAACATGACATAAACCTTGAGCACAAACTCTTAAACAAATAAATACTTCACAAGATTTGTTTTTGCAGTTGATTGCTTATGTTCTGGACATTAGTGCTGGTTATAGTGTGAAAGGGGGATGGATTGTTTTAACGGTTGCAACGTCACTCGCTAGGCAAGTCAGCCATGATTTGCCGTGACAATTCAGGTTGTCTTTGACTTTTCCCATAGTCTTTTACAATGTGGAGTCCATCTATGGGCTCCTTTGGGTGTATGATCATACCAAGACTCTCTGAGAAGGATTAGACTCTTTACTAGGGTAAATTCTTCTGGTAAAGTGTAACAGCAACTAACCTTTGCGCTCATCAACGCAGGAGTGGTATACCCCGAGTCAAACATTCTACTTAACAAATATAGGAAATCTACTTTCCTATAAGAACGGCAATCTTCTAAAACTATATATTTACTAAATAAGGGGTGGACATAACTTTCCTCTATGATAAAGAAACCACAAAAATTGAAAACATCAACTCAAAAAATGAGTCCCAGTATTACTTAAATTAAAAGTTCAAAAGAGGATCTGTCGTAAGAGGAGAGACAAAGCATTCTTCTACAGTGATTCTTCCTGCAGGGGGCACTTTGGCGGGGAGGCCAAGTGAGCATTGAAATAACCACTTAACTTCATAAGGAAACGAAATGACTTTGTGGTGTAAGCGTCTTTTTTCAACGTTGAAACATGAATCCGTAACTTTTTTGAATGATTCTTCTTTACGGAACTGTGATAATTTAAAGGAAAACAACTGCTAAGGAATTGATTGAAATGAATAGAAACCAATATTGTGCTGTCAATCTAAACCGTCCCTATCATGTCTAGCTTAAGCAATCGTTCCTCTACAAAAGACTGAAATTGTGTGGTAACAAGCGAACTAAGTAAAGTTGAGGGAGGTAATCCCTTGCAACAGCCAAGAGGTATCGATACTCTGCTTCAATTGCTTCTTGCAACTCTTACAACTTCTCCAACTCACAACTCACATCTCTTATCTAACATCAAACACACCTCGCAAACCTCACTATATGCTTGAATTGTAGACATGTTTGGTTTCCTAGTCTTTGAGTTATCTTTGACTTTTCCCGCATTCTTTTACAAGGTGGAGTCCATCTAAGGGCTACTTTAGGGGTTTGATCATACCAAGACTATGTTTGGAGGATTACCTTCTTTATTGGTATAACTTCTTCCAATACGATGTAACGGCAACGAACCTTTACCCTCTTCAACTAGACACAAAAGTGGTATACCCTAAGTCACAAATTGTACGATTCAAAAATATTAAATGCACTTTACTATAAGAACGGTAATCTGCTAAAACTACATATTTACTAAATAAAGAGTGAAGATTACTTTCCTCTAACAATGAGAAACTACAAATATTGAAGACGTGAACAAAAGAAGAATACGTCCCAGTATTACCAAAATTTCCATTAGAAATGGCAAACAAAGGTTCAAAAGAGTAGCCCAATTTAAAATATACTTAATAAACTCGTAGTCTTCCAAATATATTGTATAACGCACGTGCAATGACCAGTTGAACATGGGTAGCACGTTGGTAACATCAAAATGAAAAAAATACAGAGTGATAGGACACGAAAATCTCCCATGTTTTCCCAGGAAAACCGCAGATAGCGATCTAAGAACGCAATCAAGGTGGTTATACTGCTCGCCAGCGTAAACGCTGCGTTTTGAGATCGTGCGTTTTGAATGGCGTTTTCGACAGCCTTTGCAACCGCGTTGGGGACTAGAGAAATTGCAAAATGTCAGCAAATAATGACCGATGCTGATTAAAAATGATGCTGGTTTCGATGTTGCACGCTGCCAGGCTTGTCTGAGGTGGTGGTAAGGGAAGCAGGTATCGGAATGACTGCAGTTAGTGCTGCTTAATTTTTTAATGGCGATTTCAGTATTGTTTCTTCTGTCTTTCTTTACTTTTCCTTTTTGAAAATGCTCTATGTGAGATTTCACGTGGATATTCCATTTCTTCGTATGCATGGCATCGTCACTGCTTTTTTCCTTATCTAGTTGGGCTACTTCACTCCTCAATCTTTTCGTGTCATCGCACCGTTTTTTATGTTTGTCAGGCTGTTTCTTTCTTACATTCTCTTCTGGAATGTGTTCTTCCATGACTTGGTAAACGTCCATCTCATCTTGCTTAAAAAGCACCCCTAGGAAGGTTTTCTGTGCGTCACCTGGTCTAAAAAAGCATTTACAGAAACAATGGTTAGTCTTACCAGAGAGAAAACTTTTGAAAATATGCAAAAATTGAGAAAGATGTTTACTCAGTGAGTCACTCAGACAAAAAAAAATCCAAGTTCTCCCAACAGGAGTCGAACCTACGACCCCCTGGTTCCTGGTCCAGATGCTCTACCACTGAGGTACAGGAGTCCTGTGGGCGCTAAAACCATTAAGCTAAGTTCATATGACAAGAACGTCCTGCATACTGCCAGGACTGGAATGTCGATAGGTAGCATAATCGCAATGATGTTAAAGTGATGCTGAATTTTAAGCTTTCAAACCTGTCAATGAGACTAAAAACTGAAGAAATTATTGTTGTTGACTGCGCTAGTTACAGATTAAAAACTGCAACCTCGTTGCATCCAAGGCTGGCCGCTGCTCAACAGCCTTGTTTTGTGTGCCGGCCATGTACCGTACAAGTTATGCGTCACCGAATAACTGTTGCTGTAAAGATTCAAAATCTTACAATTAACACTTAGTTACCTGTACATAGAAAACTCCAATAACTACATCCAGGGAAACGAAACTACTTGTCTGGGCAGGGCGATTATTGCACATTTGAACGTTCTAGAGAAAGAACAGAGCTGGCGAAAATCAATGTAAAATGGTGCGTAATTCTACGTTTTAAGTTCATAAACACTAATAATGACGCCCAGTCGCCCGAGATAATCCTAATGTAAAAAAGAAATTAAAGGTCTTGTGTAAACGACAGGTGTACCATAAAGTAATGAAATCATGTTTGATGTTCAAGATGCATTAGCTGTTTATTACTTTCAAGAGAGAATTAAATTTACTAGGTCTAGCATGCTACACAGAGGTTGAGACTATAACAGGTATCTTAAAATTGCAGCACAAACTAGAAGAAATTGAATTAATGTATGCTAACCTCTTCTTTTTGTTCCACTTGAATGTAATTGACTGTGGCGAAAGCCACTTGTAAACGCAGGCGCAGAGCTTTCTCACAGGTACTGAGTCGTTCTCAATTCCTGTTGGCCTTTGAAAGCCGTTGTGGCTAGCGCCCCTTGCAAGGCTATAAAGAGATCAACCTTAAAACAAAGAAATCAAGGAAACTAATACATGCAAAAATTAAAAATGGAGAGAAAGTAGACTCCTTTAACTGTTAATGTAGGCGTTCCTGACAAGGTGAAAAACCTACACTGTAAACTTGAATCTCACTTAAATTTTCACAGAATATTGTTTGACATTTGTCTGTTTCAATCATTATCAGTAATTGTGTTTGACAAAGGAGAATGCACGCTTGCATACAAGAAATTGCATTGAAGGTGTATAATAACTTCCCCCATGCCACGCTCTATTGGGCCAAAACGTTCTACAGATTATGAGGACGAAAATGGTGTCAAGAAACTTATAATGAAACTTATAGTGAAACTTATAATGTAACACAACTCACAATGTTTTGCCTACTCAAACTTTACACCTCGGTATCTTAATAACCAACTGGAATACAACAATGTTTAATGCTGTTTTTCAGCGCCCACATTTGCTACTCATAAATTCACTCAAATACCCCTTTTAATTCAATTGGAGCAAACTTGTTTCTTGTGCTTTTGATAGAAAAAAACAACAAATCTTCTATATTACAAATATGCAAAATTATTTATGTCTTAAGCTTTCTAGATAATGATGTATAGTTTGGCACACTTTCTAACGAACAGGACACCCACAAAAGTATGTCACTGCATAAAGAAACCTGCAAATTGACTCAGGTAAACTTCATAGGAATTTAGAGGCACCTAAATTCATTGACGCATTACAATAAATATGCCCTAAATTATTTCCTCTAGTTTGAAAAAAGAAACAAAATAAATTATACCTGAAGTAGGATGCCTCGGCAGGTACGGTGGAATTGTGAGGCCGTCTTGGTGAAGTGCGCAGCTCCGCACGTGAATCACGATGGTTCATTGATGAACAATTCGGGATTGAGGTGTCACTATGGTTCATTACTACCCTTCGCACACCGCACAAAAAGCTCAAGTTATAACACAACGACAATCATGGAGTGTGACTCGTGCTGGGTGCCTGATGGACAGCATGAACCAGATCTTTATTAAACAAGATTATGAAGAGTGCAAGTATTTACAATAAATTGAGATAACGTAAGCGGAATGACACCGCGGCTGGTGCACAAGGTAAAACGAAGAAAAAACCGAATAATTACAATGATCTTAAACAAATAATAAATATAACGAAACATATTTAATACTTAAGATCAACACTGATACACGTACAGTACTATAGAAAATGAAATTTAAAGACATTGCAAGTGCAGTTACACGAATAAAAAGCATAACGAAAAAAATGAAAGCTAGGAAAAAACCTATAAAAGGAAAATACAATGCTTTGATACGCCGCCCGGTACGAAAACCCGGAATAAAAACTCCATAGGGACAAAAAAGCCCGGGAACGTATTCCTCGATCGAATGCAGCGTATAGAGCTCCGAGGGTTAAAGCTTTAGACTAAATTCGTAATTTTAAGTTTGGTTCCACCCGGCGACTGTCCAAAAGGCGAGATAGCCAAAAACTGCTAATACCTCGATATTTATACAAATGTTTATTAGCATACCGTCAAACGTAGTTACGTAATCTTAAGTGTCAAAATAATTAAGAACAAAAGGTTATCACAAACGTGATGAAAATGCTACGAACCGTAATGAAAACGCTTTCCAACTGCACGCTGTTACGTTGGAAAGCATTTATTCCTTGGTAAAGTGCGCCGCCGCGCAGGTGAATCAGGATTGCTCCTTAGTGATGAATTCAGGATGGACGTGTCACGATGCCGCCTTTGTGACATGCATAGCTGCAATGTGAATCATGTTGCTTCCTTGGGGTAGAATTGTGGATAGACGTGTCACGATGCTGCCTTGGTGACATGTGCAGCTGCCTAGGTGAATCACGTTGTTGACTCAACGTGACTCTGACAGTGCAGAAGGAGCCCTTTGTCCATCTTTTTTTTTATATGGACACAGGTCTCGAGACGGTGATCTGTCATGAAAATTTCCATGCAAGGGATTTCCTGCTTATTCCCTTGGTTATGGAAAAATCCTTTTAGCCCAAAAATGTTAACTGGAAGGTTAACAAGCCTGTGGTTTTGTCATTTTCTAGTGAATGGTGTGCTGTTCAAGGCTTATATTGAGCATTCGCTTAGCTTGAAGAGATGTACCGAGACTCTGTTTGGAGGATAAGCTTCTTTAATGCGGCAACTGTGAGCTTCTACAACTTCTCTACTGTTTCTAATCAACTATTGACCACAATAAAGTTTCTTTTAGGCTGACTGTGCTGTAAACATGTTTGTGACCTCAACTTAAGGAACACCAGATAGTGCCAGAAGAAGATAAATTTGAAAGAATTCAAAAGAAGAAAGCTGAGACCAAGGAACCATATGGCGCAAGAAAATAGATAAGGATTGGCCAATCCACTACGAGAAAACTTAAGTGTTTGCGAAGAAAGGAGGCCTTGGCCAAGCTTATAGGAAATCGCAAACATGTCTACAACATGCCATCAGTTACGTAGACAAACAGGAAAATTTCTAGGAGGGAAGGCGTTGCACTTAGATCAACAATTACACTTCCGAAATTATTTCAAGTCTGGGAAAAACAACTAAATCAATACCCTAAAATTAGCTTCACAACATGCCTCCTTAGATTACGCATCGTCCCCGATGCTTAAGAGTAGAAAGAAATATAGAAAAATGTAGAAAAATATTGAAAAGGTATAAAAAATACTAATTGCTGCAATAAAACACTACTAAATTACTCAAAATTACCTAATACATTACCAATTGCAAATTACCAAGACATACCACAATTATCAAAAATACCAGGATATAAAGTGAGAAACTTTTGATGTTTCACGTGGATTTACTATTTCAAACTTACATAAACAAAAGAAAGCTAATTCCGACTCATGCATCTTACGGATTAGAAGTGTACTCTGTTACGGTGCTTACAGACGTGCTTTTCAGACGTGATCTGATCAATCATATTGTCAGCTTTATCTAGGGTTGCACTGAGCTGCCTATCATAGAACTGGTATAGTTCATCCAAGCCATTTATTACAGTGTGGTTGATCACAACGGGAGGAGGAATTAATAGAGACTCGTGGTGCAGGCGCAATGGAGACACATCATTAGAATTTGGATCCTATCGGATGTAGGTTATCGTGTTGGTCGAAAACAGCGGTAACGAAACACTGAGACTTTCTGGACAAGAAGCCAATGTAGTGCCCATTACAGCAAAGGTCACATTGCAGGGGAAGCTGTACACTGCTAAGGGTGCAATATCCATCTTGCCAACAGTCGTTTACATCGAACCAGATGTTGTAGATAGAAAGCTCCTTCCACCAAGATGAATCGGAGGCTGAATATGGTCGCAGCTAGGTGCAGATAGATGATTTCTTGGAAATGATAGTTTCAGTTCGGGATTTCAGGCTAAAACCCAACCACTGCAATTCTCGATTCTGTTCTTGACAAGGTCCCCTATGAAGTGCAAATCGCGACTATAATTAGAGACGTGTGCCAGCTGTGCTTTAGAATCACTATAATAAGTATTAGCTTTGTAAATCTTTAATAAGTTCCTGGTGGATTTACTACTTCAAATTTATATCAACAAAAGAAAGCTAAAGTGGTATATCCCGACTCATGCATTTTACGGATCAAAAATAAGAAATCTACTTTACTGTAAGTATGGTAATCTACTAAAAGTATGTACTTGCTAAACAAAGATTGAAGGTAACTTTCATCTAACATCAAAAAACTGCAAAAATTAAGAATATCTCCTAAAGAGAAGTGAGTACGGTTACTCCCTGAATTACCATTTAACATGGTAAGCAACAGTTCGAAAGAGTAGTTGTCGAAGGATGGTAAACAAAGTGTTCTTCTGCAGTAAGTCTGCCCTCAGGTGGCATACCACTTCAGTGGGGAGGCCAAGTAAGCCTTTAAATAGCCACTTATCTTGACCAAAGCACTTAATGACTTGGTTGTATGCGCGTAATTTTTAGTCCTGGTACTTGTACCGTAAACTTTTTCGAACAATACTTCATTGTTGCACTGTGAAAACTTAAAGGAAAAGAACGGCCAGGGAATTAATTGAAATGAAAAAGAAAAAAACATATATAGACCAAGTCAACCTAGAACCTCCCTCTCTTGTCTTAACAAAAAAAAATTCCTCTACCAAACACTAAAATTGAGACGGTAAGAAAACAGTTAAAATCTAACATTTCTTCAAACTCACGCGAAGCAAAACGTGCAAGCACGGAACACCAGCTAACTTTACAACAAAAAGAACATCACTGAATCAGTTTTGTGTAAAAAAGAAACTGAGAAAAAAAGGCGGAACAGTCGCACCGAACTGTACGTTAACGAACGGCTCATTAACCATAAAGAAACTACAAATGTTTACAAACTCAATCAAATCATCAAACTCCCATACTAACGACCGAACGTTAGATGAAAACATCCGCAGACATAAATCAAGAGATTGCCACGAAAACTGTTGTGAAACATTAAAAACGATTGGACTTTTTTCTGAATATTGATAACTAATCTAATAACTGCATCTTTATCGAGCTGCTTGGCAAAATTACTTGACGTAAAATTCATTATGCAAACCATGGCAATAGTTTTAGCAAAGTTCAGTTCAGTTCTTTCCAGAATTCACAGCCTTCTCTTGTTTGTCTTCCAAGTGGTTCCCTTTGCGCTTCCAAGCGGTTCCCTGCTCCTGGCTTGACTGATCTTGGTTTCTGGCTTGAATAATCTATGGCAATCCTGCGAGACTGGAAAGGAGTTGAAACAACGCGAGCTGGAAGAGACTGAGGTGCTTGGTAAACACAACGGCGGCCTGCCTGCCTGTGAAAACATCGGCAGGCAATGCAAAACACGATACAACATAGGTAATGTACTCTGTTACGGTACTTTCAGACGTGACCTCTATCTGATCAATCATACTGTCATATTGTCTAAGGTTGCACTGAGCTGCCTATCATAGAACTGGTATAGTTCATCCGAGCCATTTATTGCAGTATGGTTCATCACAACAGGAGGAGGAATTAATAGAGACTCTTGGTGCAGGCGCAATGGAGACACATCACCAGAATTTGGATCCCATCGGACGTAGGTTAACGTGTTGGTCGAAAATAGCGGTAACAAAACACTGAGACTTTCTGGACAAGAAGCCAGTGTAGTGCCCATTACAGCAAAGGTCACATTGCAGGGGAAGCTGTAAACTGCTAAAGGTGCAAGATCTATCTTACCAACAGTTTTTTTTGCGCCAAACCAGATGTTGTAGATAGGAAGCTCCTTCCACCAAGAAAAATCAAAGGCTGAATATGGTCACAGTCGGGTGCAGAGAGATGATTTCTTGGAAATGATAGTCTTAGTTCAGGATTCATGCAAAACCCAACCATTGCAAGTTTGTTACAGCTTTTAACACATTTTGCGGACAGAGAAAACCTTCGGTGCTAAATCACCTATCTAACGCTTCAAATGATAACTGGTGCATAATTCTAAGTTGAAGTTGACAAACACTAATAATGATGCCCAGTTGCCCGGGATTATCCTAATATAAAAAGAAATAAATGATCTTATGGAAAGGACAGCAGTTCCATAAAATAATGAAATCATGCTTGATGTTCAAGATGCATTAGCTGTTTATTACTTTCAATTAAGAGAGAATCAAATTTATTAGGTCTAACCTGCTAGAAAGAAATTGAGACTATCGTTGAAGAGTGACTCGCTTGATAATGCGTAGAGGTACCGAGACTCTACTAGGAGAAAGCTTCTTTATTATAGCGACTTGACATTCTGAACTTCTCCACTGAATCTAATAATCTAAAAGCTACAATCAAGCTTCTTTTATGCCAAAATTGTAGACATGCTTGGGTTGCTGACCGTGGGAACTTTTGCTTCACTTTTTGCACCTTAAAACACACCTACATGTTCGACAGTGACAAGTGGAGATACCCAATAAAAGCTCGATGATAAAACTACAAGGTTCGACCATAAAACCAAACAGGAACCTTCATGTAGGTAAAATCCAAGGTCAGCTTTAATTCTCAAGCATGCCTACTTTAAGATACCACACCTAAATTCAACAAATCCTTTCAGTAGACAGTACTACTCAAAAACTAAGGAAATGTCCTTGTGGACTAGCTTGAATCTTGAATGACCTTAAACTACGAACAAACTGTAAACATACTTTTAAGCATAAACCCTTAATTGAGAATAGCAAAAACGTTCTAATAAAAATGATTCCTTTTAAGCTTCCTAACATACCCCCCTTGTTAAATTCTGCAGCGTCCTCGATGCTCTACAACTCGATGAAGGAACAAAAGTGTAAAATCAGATAAAATAGTGACAAAATAGGTAAAACAAAGCAACGAAAGGCCCTTTAAGAGTACATGTAAGTGAACAACAACTTTATAGCAATTAAAATCTAACCTAAGCCAGTACAAGTTCAAAATATAGATATATATGTATATATGCGTGTACTTAAAAAATAGATATAAAAATTCATTGTAGAAAAATGCTTTTCCTTTGTTTTTGTTTTTGTTTTGTTTTGTTTTGTTTTGTTTTGTTTTGTTTTGATTTGTCCCTATAACAAAAGGGTTCTTTTAAAAGTCAAGATATACTTAAAAGAAAAGGTTCAGAGGGAATGCCATTACATTCTCTCCGCCTCGGCACGACCCGTAGCCGTAAAGATTACGATATAGTCGTACGCGCTTTCTGGGAAGCGGCAACCACATGGACAGCGGAACATCCTTTTCAGTTCCTCGACTCTTTGCCGGAAGCATCGTAAACAAATCAAGTGATCACATCGGAGCACTGTCCAATCTAACGTAACACTGTCTTTCTCTTCGTAACAAAATTAATGCAAATCCACTTTGCTATGTGATGAAGATGATCCATATTTTCTGAAAATCAATTTTCCTCTAGCTCACTAAAACGACGTTCTACCGAACGCTGAAAACTAGCTACACTTGTGCGGCCACTAAATCTTGAAAAACAAAAATGTCTTCATACTGGCGTGACGCAAAACACTTTCGGTTTCGCGCAATATTAAGGTAACCTGATGAGTTTAAAGCAATTGGCAAGAGTGACTCGCTTGATAATGCGTAGAGGTACCAAAACTCTGCTAGGAGAAAGCTTCTTTATTACAGCGACTTGAGCTTTTGAACTTCTCCACTGATTCTAATAATCTACTTGCTGCAATCACTTAAATGCTCTTCGGCATAAACGCTGGGAGAAGGCAAATCGTGCGTTTCAAATGGTGTTTTCGACAGCCTTTGCAACCGCGTTGGGGACTAGACAAAATGTCAAAAAATTAGGAGTGATGGTGATTAAAAATGTAAAAATGATGCTGGATTCAATGTTGTGCACTGCCAGGCTTGTCCGAGTTGGTGGCAGGTGGAGCAGGTGTCGGAACGACATTGTTCTCATTGTCAAATTTTAAATTCATAGCTGTAACAGAAACAAAGATACAAACATCGAGTTGTCTGTCAGAATTGTTCCTATTTTGTCTCAACCCAGTCAACTGTTCCTATAAAATAAACTGAGATTGTGCCACATTACGTGAACTTAGCAAATCGCTAAAATCAAATATTTCTGTAGACTCGCGTGATGCAAAACTTGTAAGGTTACAGATGCAAATCGCACGGAACTGCGCACTAACGAACTGTTCAATAACCACAAAGAATCTGCAAATGTTCACAAGCTCAACCAAATTGGTGTTGGTGCAGAAAGTGCTGCTATAACTTTTAGATGGTTGGCAGGAAAAATTGTGTTGCGTGATCATCATAACTTTCGCAGGTACTTACAGTTTGCCATCAACGTGTTTTTGTTTGGCCATTCTGAATTCTTCATCAAGTTTCCTGGGGATATATCTGGCATTGACATCCGGATATGGAGCGGTACATGGTCACAGGTTTGCTTCCTAATTAATGACATTAATTACGGTGAAAAGCTAACGTGGTTGCTAGGAAAAAATTGTGTTGCGTCGTCATCATAACTTTTACAGGTACTTACAGTTTGTCATTAGTGATCTACTTTTTTAGATTTTCTTCCTTGGCACCTGCGGCGTTCAGCTGTTTTCTGAGTTTAAAAAATCTGCTCGATGTCTTTGGAATCTATGCAGTCTTCATCAAATATCATTGCTGTTCCCCAAACGAGAGATAACTTGATTTGTTTGTACAGTGCATTCTGTGTTGGTGCAGATGGTGCTGCTATAACTATCAGATGGCAAGTCAACTTTCGGTTTCTTCTGTTTTTCTTTATTATTTCCCCTTTCAATGTGCTTTGGTTTGGGCATTTTTAATCGTTCTTCAAGTTTCCTGAAGATATGCATAGCATTGATATCCGGATATGGCCTGGTCTATGGTCACAGGTTTGCTTTTTTAATTTATAACATTAATTACGGTCAAAAACTAAGAAATTGTGTTGGGTCGCCATTATAAATTTCACCGTTATTTACAGTTTGTCATTATTATGTTTTGGTTTGGGCATTCTGAATCTTTCTTCAAGTTTCCTGGGGATATCTCTTTCATTGATATCTGGATGTGGAGCGGTAGATGGTCACAGGTTCGCTTTTGAATTGATTTCATTAATTACGGTCAAAAACTGACTTGGTTGCTAGAAAAAATTGTGTTTGGTCGTCGTCATAACTTTGACAGGTACTTACAGTTTGTCATCAACGTGTTTTGGATTGGGCATTTTAAATCATTCTTCAAATTTCTTGGGGTTTTCTCTGGCCTTGATATTCGGATATGGAGCGGTATTTGGTCACAGGTTCTCTTTTTAATTGATGACATTAATTATGGTCAAAAAGCAATGTGGTTGCTTGGAAAAAAAATGTGTTGCGTTATCATCAAAACTTTCAAAGGCACTTACAGTTTGTCACCAGCGTGTTTTGGTCATTCTGAATACTTCTTCCAGTTTCCTGGGGATTTCTCTGGCATTGATATCCGGATATGGAGCGGTATATGGTCACAGGTTCGCTTTTTAATTGATGACATTTATTACGGTCAAAAACTAACGCGGTTGGTAGGAACATTTGTGTTGCGTCATCATCATAACTTTCACAGTTTTTCATCAACGTGTTTTGGTTTGGTCATTTTGAATCTTTCTTCAAGTTTTCTGGGGATGTATCCTGCCTTGATATCTCGATATGGAGCGGTATATGGTCACACGTTCGCCTTTTTATTTATGTAATTAATTACGGTCAAAAAAACAACGGGGTTGGCAGGAAAAATTGTTTTGCGTCATCATCATAACTTTCACAGGTACTTCCAGTTTATCGTCAACGTCTGTGGTTTTGGCATTCTGAATCCCTTTTCAAGTTTCCTGGGGGATATCTCTCACATTGATATGCGGATATAGAGATCCAACATGGAGGAGACAATGTCTTTAATCAGGCTAAAAACGAACCGCGTCTTTTTGTTGTTCCGCGTCACCCGGTCTAAAAGGCGCCCATTATCTTTCACTTCAGCGTACATCATACGGTTCTCCTCGATCTTCTTCCAGTCTGTAACATCAACTGCTAGGAATCTATTCCTAGGTCATTTTAGCGTAAGAATTGGCTCCTTGCAGGCAATGTTGGTGGAGTGGTGTTTTATTTTTTTTTCACTGCTTCATTTTCAATGTAACCTTGTCAAGGGCAGGTGAATTCTTTTCTTGGGGGTAGCAATTGTCGATTGTCTCCTTCCGAAATAAGGCTTTTGCCTTCTTTACTGTTAACGTGTGCTCCAAGTAGAAAAATAGGCCTAGGTGATAGCTTAGGGAAAATTTCTTCGACATCATCTTGAGAAGTAGCTCAGGGCTTCTGTAGTCGAGTTTCCATGCATTCCAGATCATTTCCGTCTTCCGGTTTTGTTTGTTGCATCTGAGATGTACGCTCTTGAGAGTTCCCGTTGCCGCGCATTCTCGGCTTGGTAATTGGTCTACAATGACTCTGGCTGGACGCTCGCAGTGGCATTGTCCTCCCCTATTGACTGTGATCTCCTCTTAGGGGGTAAGGGAGGTACCTCTATACAATTAATTTTATTTTTATCATCTGCGTAAACCGCTTTATCTGCAACCTCTGAAGCAGCTAAACAGGCATTTGCACCTTTGATGTGTCTGCTACCTGTAAAAACTTCTGGCATCCCACCCGTGTTACGGTTCTCATAATTCTCTTCTTCCTGATATTTTTCACAGATTGGTTTCCGGTTTGGTACGTATAAACAAAGGGGCGACTATATCTAAAGATCATTGCTGCTTCCGAAACGGGACACAGCTTTATGAATGGATGAATGAATGAATGAAAGAATGAACGAACGAACGAACGAACGAACGAACGCATGACTGAATGAATGAATGAATGAATGAATGAATGAATGAATGAATGAATGAATGAATGAATGAATGAATGAATGAATGAATGAATGAATGAATGAATGAATGAATGAATGAATGAATGAATGATAATGAATCATAACTCTGACAGCACGATTTTGTAGTTGTTGGAGTAAAATTATTGAGCTGTTGCGACAAGCCATCTCAAACAGCACTGCAGTGAAGTGATGAAAATCTCTCGTGGAAGGCCCACATACATTTTTTTTTACATACACATACATACATACACGAGATCTCAAAAAAAGTCTCCTCAAGTATCGGTGCACTTAAGCGAGTCAGGCCATTTGTTTCCATTCACACTGCAATTCAAGTATACAAAGGCTTTTTGAACCACACTTTGAGTTAAGCCCAACATATTTGCTGTGTAGTCATTTAAAGACTGTAGATTGTGCCTCGAGGTAATAATCATAAACTCAGTTTTGGCGACATTGAGACAACTTATTAGCTTTAAACCAGAGATCAATATGTTATATTTCACTGTTGAATTGGGTCTCAAGATCAGGTATGGTAGATGGCAGAAAAGGTGATTAGTGTCGTCCGCATACATTCTAAGAGAGCCTACTTTCAACCAATTTGGCAGATCATTTATATAGATCAAAAAGAGAAGGGGGCCGATTATTGACTCTTCAGGTACTCCGCACTTTAGAGGGCTCGCGCTAGATAGATGGTTGCTTATATTGCATCCTTGCATACGGTTAGTTAGATAGGATTTGAGCCATTTCAGAGCATCTGCTAGCATCTACTTGATTTTTTTGTCAAGTACATTCTGTTGCTGCGGTTAGTGCTGCTTTTCTTCACTATTCCTCTATGAAAATGCTCTATGTGAGATTTCACGTGGATAATCCATTTCGTTCTCCTTAACTAGTTGGCCTACTTTACTCGTCAGACTTTTTGTGTCATCGCACCGTTTTTTATGTATATCAGGCTGTTTCGTTCTTACATTCTCTTCTGGAATGTGGTGTTCCATGAATTGGCAAATTCCCTCTCATCTGGGTTAAAAAGCATCCCTGCGTCACCTGGTCTAAAAAAGCATCCACATAAACAATGGTTAGTCTTGCCAGAGAGAAACCTTGGGAAACTATGCAACAGTTGAGAAAGATGTTAATTCAGTCAGTGAAACAGACGACTCAAAAAAAATCCGAGTTTCCCCAAAAGGAGTCGAACCTATAACCTTCTGGTTGCTAGTCCAGATGCTCTACCACTGAGCTACAGGAGGCTTAAACTAGGATGATATGAGAAACGTCCTGCATACTACTAGGACTTTAAAGTCAATAGGTGGCATAATCGCAATGATATTAATGTGTTGGTGAATTTTAAGCCTTGAAACCTGTGAATCAGGCTAAAAACTGAAGCACTTTTTGTTGTTGAATGTGCTAGTTACAGATTAAAAACTGCAACCTTGTTGCATCCAAGGCTGGCCGCCTCTCAACAGCCTTGTTTGTGTGCCGGCCATGCACTGTATAAGTTATTCGTCACCGAACAAAATTCTTGCCTCGCTTCTTACTGCACCACTTGGCAGAAATAGAAAAAAAAATCAAACTATAGATAGATTGGTTATACTCCAAGGCCTAAAAACTGTTGCAACAACCGTTAGATTTTCCGGTTGAAGATAAGAGAGAAACTATGGATAGGTTGGCTGTAGTCTAAGGCCAACAAAATTGTCGAAGAAATGTTAATTTTTCCAATTGAAGATTCAAACTAGGGATAGATTGGCTAAAATCCAAGGCCAAAAAAAATTGTTGAAATAACGGTTACATTTTCCCATTAAAGAAAAGATTGAAACTATGGATGGATTGGCTATAATCCAAAGCCTAAGATATGTTGAAACAACGGTGACATTTTCCAATTGAGGAAGAGATTGAAACTATGTATAGATTGGCCAAAATTCAAGGCCTAAAAATTGCAGAAACAACGGTTCGATCTTCCAATTGAAGAAAAAATTGAATTTATGGATAGATGGCTATAATCCCAGGGCAAAAAAAAAATGCTGAACCAAACCTTAGATTTTCGAGGCAAAGATAAGATTGAAACTATGAATAGATTGGCTATAATCGAACGCCCACAAATTGTTGAAACAACGGTTCGATTTTCCAATTGCAGAAAAGACTGAATCTATGAATAGATTGGCTATAAGCGAAGGTCAAAAAATTGTTGAATCAAAGGCAAGATTTTCCAATGAAAACTATGGATAGTTAAGCTGTAATCAAGGGTCAAAACATGTTTGAAACAACGGTTAGTCTTTCCAATTGAAGGAAGGATTCAAATTTTAGATAGACTGGCTATAATCCAAGGCCAAAAAATTGTTGAAACAACTGTTAGATTTTCCAGTTAAACAAGACATTGAAACTATGGCTGGATTGGCTGTAATCAAAGGTCTAAAAATTGTTGAAACACCGGTTAGATTTTCCAAATGATGAAAAGATTGAAACTATCGCTAGATTGGCTATAATCCAAGGCCTAAAATATGTTGAAAAAACCGTTCGATTTTTCAAATGAGGAAGAGATTGAGAGAATGAAAAGAAAAATATTTAATCTATGGATGGATTGGCTATAATCTAAGGTAAAAAAATTGTCGAAACAACAGTAAAATTTTTCCAATTAAAGTAAAGATTGAAACTATGGATAGATTGGCTATAATCCAATTTCCAAAAATTACTGAAAGCACGATTAGATTTTCCAATTAAAGAAAAGATTTAAACTATGGATATAATCGAGGACCCAAAAATTTTTGAAAGAACGGTTCGATTTTTCAAATTAAAGAAAGATTGAAACTGTGGATAGGTTGACTATAATCCAAGTCCAAAAAATGGTTGAAACAACGGTTAGATTTTCCAATTGAAGCAAAGATTCAAACTAGATAGAATGGCTATAATCCAAGGCCAAAACAATTGTTGAAACAACGGTTAGAATTTCCAGTTAAAGAGAAGATTCAAACTATGGATAGATGGGCTATAATCCAAGGCCTAAAAACTGTTGCAACAAATGTTGGATTTTCCACCTGAAGAAGAGAGTGAAACTATGGATATGTTGGCTGTAGTCCAACGCCAAAAATTTTGTGGAAGAAATGTTGGATTTTGCAATTAAAGAAAAGATTCAAAATATGGATAGATTAGCTATAATCCAAGGAAACAAAAATTGTTGAAACGACGGTTAGATTTTCCAAATAAAGAAGAGATGGAAACTATCGCTGGATAGCCTACAATCCAAGACCTAAAATATGTTGAAAAAACAGTTCGATTTTCCAAATGAGTAAGAGCTTGAGAGAATGGATAGATTGGTTATAATTCAAGGTCTAAAAATTGTTGAAACAACGGCTCGATATTCGAATTGAAGAAAAGACTGAATCTATGGATAGATTGGCTATAATCTAAGGTCAAAAAATTGCTGAAACAACGATAAGATTTTCAATTGAAGTAAGGATTGAAACTATGGATAGATTGGCTATAATCCAATTTCCAAAAATTACTAAAAGCACGATTAGATTTTCCAATTAAAGAAAAGATTGAAGCTATGGATAGATTGGCTATAATCGAGGACCCAAAATTTTTTGAAACAACAGTTCGATTTTCCAAATGAAAGAAAGATTGAAACTGTCGATAGGTTGGCTATAATCCAAGTCCAAAAAATGGTTGAAACAACGGTTATATTTTCCAGTTGAAGAGAAGATTCAAACTATGGATAGGTTGGCTATAATCCAAGGACTAAAAACTGTTGCAACAATTGTTGGATTTTCCATTTGAAGAAAAGAGTGAATCTATGGATATGTTGGCTGTAGTCTAACGCCAAAAAAATTGCGGAAGAAATGTTGGATTTTGCAATTAAAGAAAAGATTCAAAATATGGATAGATCGGCTATAATCCAAAGGAAAAAATTGTTGAAACAACGGTTAGATTTTCCAAATAACGAAGACATTGAAATTATCGAAGGATTGGCTATAATCCAAGGCCTAAAATATGTTGAAAAAACGGTTAGATTTTCCAAATGAGGAAGAGATTGAGAGAATGGATAGATTGGCTATAATTCAAGGCCTATAAAATTGTTGAAACAACGGTTGGATTGTCCAATTAAAGAAAAGATTTAATCAATGTATATATTGGCTATAATCGAAGGTCAAAATACTGCTGAAACAACGGTAAGATTTTCCAATTGAAGTACAAATTCAAACTGTGGATAGATTGGCCACAATCCAAGGGCAAAAAATTGCTGAAACAACGGTAACATTTTCCATATGAAGAAAAGATTCAAACTATAGATAGATTGGGTATAATCAAAGGCCAAAGAATTGCTGAAACAACGGTTAGATTTTCAAATTATAGAAGGGATTGAAATTATTGATAAATTGGCTATAATCCCAGAGCAAAAAAAAAAATTGCTAAACCAACGCTTAGATTTTCCAATTAAAGATAATATTGAAACAATGGATAGATTGGCTACAATCGAATGCCCAAGATTGTTGAAACAACGGTTCGATTTTCCAATTGAAAAACAATTGAGTCTTTGAATAGATTGGCTATAATCAAAGGTAAAAAAATTGCTAAAAAAAGGTAAGAGTTTCCAATTGAAGTAAAGATTAAAACTGTGGATAGCTTGACTATAATCCAAGGGGAAAAAAGAATGTTGAAACAACGGTTAGATTTTCTAATTGAGGAAGAGATTGAAACTATGGATAGATTGACTATAATTTAAGGCGTAACAATTGTTGAAACAACGGTTAGATTTGCCAATTAAAAAAGAGATTGGAACCATGGATAGTTGGGCTATAATCGAAGAACCAAAAATAGCTGAACAACTGTTAAATTTTAAAATTAAAGAAGAGATTGGAACCATGGATAGATTGGCTATAATCGAAGAGCCGAAAATTGTTGAAACAACTGTTAGAATTTCCAATTGAAGAAAAGATTGAAACTATATGGATAGGATGGCTATAATCCTAGGCCAAAAAAATGGTTGGAACAACGGTTAGATTTTCCAATTGAAAAAAAGATTGAAACTATGGATAGATTGATTATAATCCAAGGCCAAAAATTGCTAAAACAAAGGTTAGCTTTTCCAATTAAAGAAAAGACTGAAACCATGGATGGATTGGCTATAATCCAAAGCCAAAAAACAACTTTAGATTTTCCAATTAAAGAAGAGATTGGAACCATGGATAGATTGGCTATAATCGAAGAACCAAAAATTATGGAAACAACGGTTCGTTTCTCCAATTGAAGAAAAAATTGAAACTATAAATAGGTTGGCTATAATAGAAGGGAAAAAATTTGCTCAAACAACGGTTAGATTTTCCAATGAAAGAAAAGATTGAAACTTTGGATAGATTGGCTATAATCAAAGAAACAAAAATAGTTGAAATGGCGGTTCAATTTTACAGTGGAAGAAAAGTTTGAAACTATGGATAAGTTGGCTATAATCGGAGGCCAAAAAATGGTTAAAAGAACGGTTAGATTTTCCAATTGAAGAAAAGGCTTTGAACCAAGGCAAAAAAATGGCTAAAACATCAGTTAGATTTCCAACTAAAGAAGAGACTAGAACAACGGATAGATTGGCTATATTCGAAGAACCAAAAATTGTTGAAACAACTGTTAGATTTTCTTATAAAAGATAAGATTGAAATCATGGATAGACTGGCAATAATCGAAGAACCAAAAATGGTTGAAACAACGGATCGATTTTCCAATGGAAGAAAAGAATTAAACTATTGATAGGTTGGCTATAATAATGGGCCAAAAAATTTGTTTAAAGTGCCTATGAACTAAAACTTTTTTCTCCTAAATATGATAGTTTGTGACTCCCTCAGTCTAAATATGTAAGTTTTGCTGAGTAGGACCCTTTGCATGGGATATTTTTCCAGCTGCAAAGTTCGAATTTGGCGCCCGAAAAGTGTCTCCATTTTGCGCTCGGCCAAAACGATCACATTACAAGGCTCTGACGTCACAAATCGCGCAGAAGACAAGAGTGTTATGGCTGACAAGAGGGTTTCCAGAAGAGAAATTACTTTGGAGTGACTCGTGGGCCCAGGATTGTAAGCTACAGGGACAGGATTCGCACAATGAGAGCATGTGTGTGTCGTTTCTCGAAAGGAAACGAATTAAGGAGAAAAGCGGACTCATTTGAACCGTGTTCGACTCGGTAAGAATTCGATTCGACCCGCATTACAGAGCTGCTTCTCGGAAAAGCTGCAGCATTTGAATGTCGCGTTAATATATGTAACTTCTGCCACTGTTGGATTAGTTCTACTAGTAGCAATTATCGCAATTCAAGATTAAAGATCGAGATAAAGAAGGCTTTCAATATTTGGCCCACAAAACTATTGCTATATACATCTGTTCACTATTTAATACCTAAAAGCATCCAAGATCTACAACGCATAACTGTGCTAAAGTTTTGTTTACATTTCCGTTTTTTGGAAACCACATGCAATACGTTTCTCAAACTGCATGTTCACCATAGAGTTTGAAGGGATAACCATGAACGGAACTGTCTTGACCGACGACGAGACAAGACGTTTTAGTTAATCAGAGATAGCTTTTGGAATATTTATAAATCCCTCGTGTACAACATGTTTCGTCAAATAAAAGGAAGCAGTTCAGCTCAGCATTGATAATTTTTATTGCAAGTCACTCTGCTTCCACTGCATTTGATTTATGTGGTCCTCTTCACACACCACACATTTCAAGCAGATCTGTGCCTCTCTTCTTGTTGACCCTCCTCCTGTTATCTCAAGAGGACCATATAATATGAAATTTCACATACCACACGTAACACCGTCTAATTGACTCTTCTTGGTGATGTAGGTTTAATTTGAATTTATGGCATAAGTTATTGAATAAGTTTTATTACTGAAGGGCAATGAAAATATGTGACCTTCATTTCCCATTATTTAATTCTGTGGCAGGTTTTGTATTGGAAATTCCTCACACACTGAATTCTCTCAGTCTCTTCTTGACTCATTCCCTGTACCCAAGAAAGCTATCACACAAGCCACCTAATTAGCTAACAGAAAATCAATAATGAGGTTTCAAAATGGGCCTTTTCGTTCTCCACCTTTAATTTGTTGCCGCAATAATAATAGTAATAATAATTAAAAACAATATTATAATTATAATAAGAACCTTCCTAGAATGCTTTGCACCACAAACATTTCAATGCAAAATAACTTAGTTAATTTGTGGTCAAAGAGAATGCTATACCATGTGTTATTTAAGACTTTGTGAAAGTTATCCCTCATATTAACGTTAGGGTAATGACGTCATTATTCACTTGACTATGGCAAAAAATATGTTTTCGCTTACTGCAAGAACAGGCCTCCATCAATTCAAAAGCAGATAACGTGCCCTGATAGTCATCGGAATGGGCAATGTGGAAATCGCCAGTTGACATCTGGCGTTTGAAAGTTAAGGTGGCTCTGTACAGGAGCATTTCCCAGGGGACTGGTAAGGAGTCAGTAACTATGGTAGTTTAAGGCGGAGAGAAACAAAGCTTGGCTGGTTAATAGAACTTCGCACGAAAGTCACGACCATGATATGCTCACTGTTATGACGTGATTGGTCACGTGACCAGAGCGCACAGAAAATTCAAATCACTTTAAAACTGCTTTAAGCTCAATAAATTCGTAATTTCTCACAGCAATATTGCAGAAAAAATTGCAAGTTATTCAAAAACGTCCATTATTATTTTTCCTTTTGAGAAAAACACGATGAAAAATGAACCTTAAACTTTTGATAATCCCCTGTTTTGTGAGGTTTTAATATAAATGTAAAAACGAATCAGCGTATTTGGTTTCAAACTATGCTCTTTCTAACTACGTTAACAGTTTTTTTTTTTAATTCGTTTTCATATAGCTCAGGGATGTGATTTGCAGGCACGCGGAGTACTGGGCACCAATGTCATGGATTGCTCAGGAAGAGTGGTGCACTTTTTAGGCACGGCGCCATAGCTAGCGACAAAAGCTGAAAAATGGTGAAAAGGTGTTTTAGCTTTCTGTGGTCCATTTCTGCTAAAGAATTGTTAATGGTTTCTCGGAAAGAGGACAGCACTTCATTTTTCGCTGCATTGCTCATGTCAGGTACGTGTAATTATAGCTTTTTATTGTCTGCGGTAAACAGCTTAATATATTAGCTGGGCTTTACCGATCGATCATTATTGTTTTATGTTTCATATTTATCGTTAGTCCAGTGCTTAAATAATTTGCCATTTTTGCTCCGGTAGCAAAAGTCGAAAGATAGACACTTAGGTTGGTAACTAAAGTTTATTAAGTTTCGTAAGTCTTAAAATAAACGTTATATGAAGTGATGTAGTTTTTGTACACTCGTCTGTGAATCGTATGTTATTTGTTGGCCAAGTAAAAGTGTAGCATCGCATCCTTTATGTTTTCAGTAACTTTAATTACAGCGTTGCTGTTAAAAGCAAGAAGGTCAGGCTATTCTCCTAATGTTGATACTGCCAGATAAGCTTAAATTCTTTTGTGTAGCATCATTTAAGCTTACGTGTTGTAAACATCTCATAACAACATAACATAACACATAACATACTTTATTTTATCTCCAAATCCATTTGTTTATTAGCTGGGCTTTTCTTCACTGCTTGCAAATTATTTATATACATCTAATGACTCACGAATGTTTCTTAGATTAAGTAAAGTTCAAAGCTATAGTTGGCATGATTTGATGACAAACAACAAATTTAAATTTCGAATTAGGTACATGTAAAACGTTTATTAAAAGTTATGTGTTGATCACTTTTGGGAAAATATGCTTAAGATAATCGAGTTCAAAGCAGGTGGATGTAATTTTTATGTACATCTCATGCCCTACTTTTGAATAAGTTATTCCACAATTTGCAGGGTAAAAAATTAACTTCAGTGCTTGAATCATTGAATTGCAACTCGGGCCAGTATCCTTGAATTCCAACCTCATGCCCAGGGTCTTTTCACTTGCTCGCTTAGTATAGTGGACCAGGCCATTTAGATAAAGTGGCTTTCAAAATCCTCTAGTCTAAATAAAAAAAATTAAAACAATATTTACTTGAATAGACCCCTCCCAACCTAGGTGAGAAGTAAGTCTTTTATCCAGGGATTTCGCCAATAATCATGTGGAAAAAGTATCACATACTGTAGAACTCTAAGTAAGACTGGAGTCACATGTCAATAAAAACAAACCTCAACTTTTAGTGGCCCTGGTCAGTTTTAAATTGCTACTGGCAACCAGGAGACTGTCAATTTTTAGCCCTGAAGTTGTTGTTTCCGCTGATCCTTTTTTATCTATACTAGGCATGTATATGTCAGCAGTGATCAGTGATGTAGCTTTTCTTACAGTGAAGGTACGCACATGGAAGATATCAATCATATAATTATCCCAGCTTATGTGCTATCTCACTGTTCAGTAAAATGAACTGGGTCAAATGCAATGATCGGTTTAATTTGGGTTCGGTAGTTGAACACAATTAAACCAATAATATGCATACAGCAGTGTTTGCTTCCAATTTCTGAACCCAGTCAAACATAATTATGCACAGTTAAACAGTTTTAAAATCATTCAAATATACCAGATATTTAAACCATCTGCCTTTAAGTGTGTGAGAACAAGCACAAATTTCTCTAGTGTGGAATTTGAGCATGATCTGTTTTATATTGTTGTGTAAACACATAGAAGACTGGGTGGCTAAAACAGCCTTTTCGGAAAAAGAAAATTTGGCAATCCTAATACTCACAAAGGAAAATAAAAGTTGAACCAAGGATAAAATTAAATCACAACATTTACATGAGTGTTCCATCAAGACTTCCATTGGGGTAGGTGATGAAAACCTTATACCCACTTAAGTTACAAAATCCATTTTTCACGGTGATGTGAGATTTATTCTTGATGGTTAAAGGGTTAAAACTTAATGCAGAAGGGATCAAACAGTTATACCATGTATGGGTTTCCGTACCACAGTGATTATTGTGACCCAGTACCACTACTGGGGCAAGCTCACACAGGTACATTTGTATGACTTGTACAGTTATGAGATTTTGTGCTGTAATCATTAAACAAATACAGAGAAACAAGAGGAAATTGGGAGGAACTTGTACCAGAATGAAAATTAAAAACCACATAGTGTAGAACTCTAAGTAAGACTAGAGTCATATGTCAATAAAAACAAACCTCAACTTTTAGTGGCCCTGGTCAGTTTTAAATTGCTACTGGCAACCAGGACTACATAGACTACGAGCAATCTTTCATTTTTCTCTGGCGCGTGCACACTGACTGTCCTACTATTGGTAATTGCGATAATTAAAATCTGCTTTGTTTTTCTTACAGGTTTTTATTCCATCAACCTGATGTCAGGAAAATATGGCAGTTTATTATTAAGGGTTTGGTTAAGAAATTTGTACTTTTAGCTATATTCCCACACACACTTATCAATTCAAATAAAAAATTTGAAGAGCAGTTTTGAAATAAGGTTATATATTTTTTTGTCTTTTTCTGCTTAACATTTTGATGTCACTGATTAGTTTGACTGACCCCTCAGTACTACTAAGTGGATGATGTATGAAAATGGAATGAATCCTGGAGTACACCTTTTAGGGCTCTACTTCAAAATATTTGATGAGCACACCCTGCCCCATATCTTTTTTTCGGCGAGTATCCCCCCCCCCCCCCCCACTACTATCCCAGGAATGAAGAGTCAGACCTATTTGATTGAATTCTCTTTATGGGGAAAACTATATATCGATTGACTGATTCACCACAGTCTGATCCCTTTTTTTCAGTTTATTGCCTGTTAGGTTTCAGACTATTCTGAAATGATTTAGGAAGAGGCTATTCCTTTGTTTTTCTTTGGTACCAGATTATGGCAATCAGTAGCAATGCTTAGTGATGACAAATTATCAAACCAACAAGAACTAAAGTCTCGAGATCTACTGCCATCACGGTCTGAGGTAGTAAGAGAGTGAGTCATAATCTGTGCATCAGATAAAGTCACTAGTCATTACTGGACCATTTGTTATTCGCATTGGCAACACTGAAGTCACAGATTGATTTATTTATTGATTTATTGATTGACTGATTGATTGATTGATTGAATGGTTGATAGATAGATTGATTGATTGATTTTTTAATTGGCTGATTGACTGATTTATCAGCCAGCTGGTTGAGTGGTTGATTGATTGACTGATTGGTAGTTAAAATAGATGAATAAATTGATTCACCTGAATTACATGCAAGTAATTACATCCATAATGCTGCATTTCTTCGCATCTTCCTCTGGCAGTAAAATAATACCCGGCATCAGTCGAAACATAAAATAATTTTCAAGCCCCAGTGTCATGACATAATTGTAAGCAAATAATTTATATGTAATTAGCAAGTACTAGGTAAGAAGGCGTATTAGAGAGCAGGACTATTAGAGCTTTAACAGTAATTTAAATTACATTTCATATTAACTCCAGTAAGCTACTCCTTCTGAGTAACTACCACTATTGGTCAGTCAAGAAAGAAAAATCAAGGAAATCATCATCATTCAACTATAGCGTCATTTTACCATATAAGGAGAAAAATATGAGTATGAGAGAGTCTTACACTGTAGAAAACGTATTGCACTATAGTATCCCGGTTTCAAATCACTTATTGAATAAAGCATTTAAATTGCTTAGATATTTAAGTTTATATTACCTACAACAGAGGCTTATTTAAAATTTATGAAACACTGGTTCTAATTTGATAAGAGGTGTATTGCTAATGATTAACTAATAATTATAATATTGTTTTCCGGTCTCACTTGTAATAATAATAATAATAATAATAATAATAATAATAATAGTAATAATAATAATAATAATAATAATAATAATAATAATGAAATTAGCTGCATAGGCTATGTTCCCACCCTATGCATGCTATTTAGGGACATAGCATATAAACGTCTTGTACTGCTTTAAAAATAATAATGATATATACACAGGATAGCCCCATCAATGTAAAAACACTGGTAACAAAGGGGGGTTCTGTCACTAAATAAGTGCCCAAAATAGTAAAATACATATCTTCAAACAGAAGCAGAAGCCTGATGCAAACACAAGAGTCAGACTCTTAGACATATGTTACTGTGTACAGTGTACTGGGAGGGTACTGTAATTTAAAGGGTTTATGGATCAAAGGGAGCTGCCTTAACCTCTACCCACCTCTCCCCCCCCCCGCCCCCTTAAATAAAAATAACAAAAAAAAAAATGAAACTACACACACAAAGAGGGCAATTTCTACTTGACATTTCTGCCATACTTCATCATCGGAATGGGTGTATGTTTCAATGAAAATGGCACTTCAAACTGTACTTCTGGAGCAAATTACATATGCATCTCAGTGTTGAGAGTGACCCGAGGGAGTTATTGTCATATGAGACCAGTATACAAAGGGAGCTCAGACCAGGCCCCAGTTGTTCAAAAGTTGGATAGCGCTATCCACTGGATAAATCACTATCCAGTGGATAAGTGTTAGGGAAACCAATTGCGTTATCCACTGGATAGAGATTTATCCGGTGGTAGCGCTATCCAACTTTTGAACAACTAGGGCCAGTATAACTGGACAGGTGTGATTAAGTTTATTTACATGAGACCAGCATCATGGAAGTATAAATGATCAAATAAAGCCAGTAAGAACTCAGCACACTAGCTCTCACCTGCCAGAGCATGTTTCCACAAAATTGGTATGAACCAAAATCCTCAAGCAAATTGTTGAACAGAAGATCAATGATCTCAGCTGGTCTAATATTGTGTAGGCAATTACTCAAACCAGTTCATGAAGTCAGAAGCGATGGATTATTACAAAGACAAAGCTGAAGTCACACTAGTCTGAGTTTGCACTCATATCCACCTTTATTTATCACAGTCATCATCCTCATAGCACCTCATAGCAGGTGGAGTAAAAGACCACAAATGAGCACCATACTCAAAAATTCGTATTTATTTGCTTTGAGACGCTCCCTCATAAATGGCTTGAAATTTACAACAATAAAAGCACTGCACTTCCATTTGAAAATCACTTGTAGCTGCTGATTATGATAAATAAAACACGCTCTTTAGAAATTACTATTGATGTCTCAGCCATTAGGCATGTTGTAATATTTAAAGCAAATTTTGGGGATGCTTATCTTCAATGTATAAAATACTTCCTGCTAACTCATAAGTTTATATCAGTGTTCTCTCTGCAAACGTCCTCATTCGAAAGAGCCGAACAACTGAGTCTATCTTTCTTTTGGCGCGAAAACCTCTGAAAAGATGAACAAATTAAGTTACAAACAAGTACACCGTAAACTTGAGCTTGTCTGGTATCTGTTTGAGTAAAATAATTGAAGTACATACAATGACGCTCTGAACAAAAGAAGTAAAGTCAAGGCTGCGTCAATGTCTCGTTATTAACACATAAAAATACTGACCATTCAATTCTGGATACTTCTCCTTCAAGCCAGTCGAGCCAGTAGAGCTGAAAGTTAGTCAATCCCAACAATCCAATTCGCCATCTTGCTTCGCGCAAGATTGTTGTTGTCGTTGTTTAGGCTTTATCCACGAACGACAAACCCAAAAACTGCACATCTTCGAAATCGCTTCGAGCTGAATCTTAGCGTTTTCCTCAGTCGTCGGTAGCTTTCATTGTATATCAATACTAGCAAGGAAAATGTAAGTTTCATCGCTCAAACACTTGACAAACACCAAAGAGACAAACATTCTGCGCGATTTGTGACGTCATAAGGCCCGCTTCCTCGACCAACTAGTTCCCAGTCTTCGGAGACACGATTTTGGTCATTTTGGGCACTTTCAACGGGAAAAAAACGGATTTTTGTTTCTTGCCATCCAATTTCTCTTGCCATTTCGGAATTAACACATAATGAACTACCAAAAAAATTTTTAGTTCATAGACACTTTAAGCTACGGTTACATTTTCCAATTGAAGAAAAGAATAAAACTATGAATAGATTGTCTATAATCCAAGACCAAAAAATTGCTAAAACAACGGTTCAATTTTGCAATTGAAGAAAAGATTGAAACTATGGATAGGTTGGCTATAAGCAGAGGCCACGAAAGGGGCGAAAACCAGTTAGATTTTCCAATTAAAGGAAAGATTGAAACTATGGATAGATTTTCTATAATCCAAAGCCAAAAAATTGTTGAAACAACGGTTAGATTATCCAATTAAAGAAGAGATTGAATGTACGGATAGATTAATTATAATCCAAGGGCAAAAAATTGCTGAAAGAACGGTTAGACTTTCCAATTAAAGAAGAGATTACAACAATGGATAGATTAGCTATAATCGAAGAACCAAAAATTATTTAAACAGCTGTTAGATTTTCATATAAAAGAAAAGATTGAAATTATGGATAGACCGGCTATAATCCAAGGGAAAAACATTCCTGAAACAACGGTTAGATTTTTCAATAAAAGACAAGATTGAGACTATCGATAGAGTGGCTATAATCCTAGGCCAAAACATTGTTGAAACAACAGTTAGATTTTCCAATTGAAGAAGAGATTGGAACCATTGATAGATTGGCTATAATCGAAGATCCAAAAATGGTTGAAATAACGGTTCGATTTTCCAATGGAAGAAAAGATTGAAACTATATGGATAGGATGGCTATAATCCTAGGCCAAAAAATGGTTGAAACAAAGGTTAGATTTTCCAATTGAAAAAAGATTGAAACTATGGATAGATTGGATATAATCCAAGGCCATAAAATTGCTGAAACAACGGTTAGCTTTTTGAATTAAAGAAGAGATTTGAACCATGGATAGATTGGCTATAATCGAAGAGCCAAAAATTGTTTAAACAACTGTTAAATTTTCTTATAAAAGAGAAGATTGAAATTATAAATAGATTGGCTATAATCGAAGGGAAAAATTGTTGAAACAACGGTTAGATTTTCTAATTGAGGAGGAGATTGAAACTATGGATAGATTGACTATGATATAAGGCCTAACAATTGTTGAAACAACGGTTTGATTTTCCAATTTAAGAAGAGATTGGAATCATGGATAGATAGGCTATAATCGAAGAAACAAAAATAGTTGAACAACTGTTAAATTTTAAAATTAAAGAAGAGATTAGAAACATTGATAGATTGGCTATAATCGAAGACCCAAAAATGGTTGAGATAACGGTTCGATTTTCCAATGGAAGAAAAGATTGAAACTATATGGATAGGATGGCTATAATCCTAGGCCAAAAATGGTTGAAACAACGGTTAGATTTGCAAGTTGAGGAAAATATTAAAACCCAGGATGTATTGTAGAAAAACGCTTAGATTTTCCAATTAAAAGAAAATATTGAAACTATGGATAGCTATAATCTAACCGTGGTTGAAACGACGGTTAGATTTTCCAATTGAAGAAAAGATTGAAATAATAGATAGATTGGGTATAATCCAAGGCCTAAAATATGTTGAAACAACGGCTAGATTTTCCAATTGAAGATAAGATTCAAATTATAGAGTAGTATAGGGTCACTGGAATTATCCCTTTTACTGTCGAGGTAAGTCGAATTTAGTCGAGGTAAGTATCGAGGTAGGTCGAGGTAAGTTTCGAGGTAAAAAAAACCTCGACATTTTTCACAAAAGAATACTAATGAGCGTCTTTGTTACACAATGATAACAATATGCTTACCCAAACTTGCGCGCACGATTCCCTTACTATAAGGCTACGTTTACACGGGACCGGTCCGGAACCGTTCTGAACCTAACCGGACCGGATCGGCTTCTGTTTACATGGAACTGTTTGGAACCGGTCCGGGTGTTTACACGGGACCTTTCTGGAACCGGTCCGGATCGGATCCGATACTGGACCTGCAAAGCAGCAGGTCCAGTTTTGGATCCGTTCCGGACCGGTTCCAGAACGGTCCCGTGTAAACAGAAGGCCTATCCGGTCCGAAAATCAGATCGGATCCGTTCCGGACCGGTCCCGTGTAAACATAACCTAAAATTGTATTCCGTCATTGTAAAATTGGATTCCCTAACACATTGGTGAACCAGTTGAGTTTGAGGCTATTCTTGCGTTCAAATTCGATAAAAAGCCAAGCGCTGCTAAACAACATTTGCAAATTATGAAACCCACTGAAGCGAATTATTTTAATAAAGATTAAAAGCACTTATTGTTCTCATACAAAAGACTGCTCGCTTAATACGCTCGAGTGAACTTAAATGTAAACATCACAGAAAAATAATGAGACATCAAACACATAAATATTCACCCACAAATCAACTTTTATTCTAATCGACCTCTTCTTCAGGAGGGTAAAAAGTCTCTTTTGATTTCTTCCGGTTGTAGTGTGTCACTACGGTGGCTTCAAAGGGACATCAATAAATGCAACATTTTTTTCACAAAATCTGAGTTTGAGATCGACTTCGACATCGAGTTCGAGTTCGAGTTCGAGTTCGAGATCGAGTTCGAGATCGAGTTCGAGTTCGAGTTCGAGTTCGAGATCGAGATCGAGTTCGAGTTCGAGTTCGAGTTCGAGTTCGAGTTCGAGTTCGAGTTCGAGTTCGAGTTCGAGATCGAGTTCGAGTTCGAGTTCGAGATCGAGCTCGAGAACGGGTGACAACCTCATTCCCAGGGTCTTCACGTTTTTCAATATGGCGGCCGATCGAGCTTGCAGGAAGTAATTGAAGTTCTAGTTTGAGTAGTGCAACTGCGGCCATCGAGAACAGCTTATTCGGAATAAAGATGGTTATTCCCAACTATTTACCATTATCAGGTGCTAACGTCCACGATCGTATCCTTGAAAACTTGTTGAAACTATCACTGAGTCAGTCATGCAAGTAGTTTTTGATCGAACCTTAACTAGCAGTTTAAGGTAACGAAGCCATCAAGGAATACTTCAATGCTGGCTTTCAGTATGCTGAAATACTGGGTTTCTTATACATCATTAATGGCGTGTCACTGAGGTTAGTGTTATACTCGTAGTTTGATCATCAGATCATATTAAGATGACAGGTTTTGTTTTGTAATTTAATATCATATGCTTATGATTTATACTCATAAAATTTTGATATAAATCCCCGACCTACAGCTTGAGACAACTAAAGCGTTTACTCAAGGCTTTTGGACTATCACGAAGAAAACAACCAAGTGAAATTTCGAATGTTGTGGATGCTATTGAGGTGAGCATCCACATATAAAAGATAATAATAAAAAGATATATGTCTAAATGATTGCATATCAGTAAGCTTATATATTAGCATAACTATAAATAAAGCTGGCCTAACATATAGATATTGATCCTTAGACAGAACTTTCTGGGAGTGGAAGCTGTGTTGGCTATCGCCAAATACATCAACGCCTCCGAGATGACCACGGCCTTGTAGTGGACAGGTATTATTCCGTATGAATTAATTGATAATTATATATTCTCCATGTACCCTGTCAAATACGAATATGTGAGAGGGGCTTAGTATTATTTAAGGCGACATAGTTGAGTTCGTTTCCACTGCTTTTAAGACATATGACTTGAGCAGAGTGAGTAACAGAAAATCCGAATCGTGACTCATTACACTTTTCTTATTTTTTTTATAAAGGAATACGGTTCGTTTAGTCATGGGTCACCTCGATCCAGATGGAGTGTCAAGGAGAACCAGAAAGAGATTTATTCGGCGCACATATCGCTGCAAGGTTGTGCTGTTGAGACATTATTGTTACTGTATACGCAATTATCATGCCATAACTCATATAGTGTATGATATAACAACCTTTGCTTACGACCATGCAACTGACCACTATGCGACCTCCACAAAACACTTTCGTATTTGATTTATGTTAGTTCTTTATTATATGACTATCGATCGTGTCCTTGCTAGACTGATCATGCCTACATGATGCTATTGCCATGAAGATCGTGGTGATATTGAAATAACAAAAAGTGATAATATACTTAATAAAATGACATACCCTTAAAGTAAATTCCCTATCATTGTAGGGTCCAAACTTTTTGTGGCACATCGATGGATATGATAAATTAAAGCCATTCGGTTTTGCGATTCATGGAGCTATTGACGGGTATGTAAACTAGGTACATTTTTGATGTAGTTGCTTCCTTGAAAGGTCTAGCCCTTCAACATATTAGTCAAGTTGTTACTTTTCCGCAATTACGCCCTTGAGATATAGATGCGTTGAATTTGTAACTTTCTCGTATGAAATGTCGGTACTAATTAAAACAGACACCGTATTACCTTACGCATGGTTGCTATAATAGCGTTATCTCTGTAACACAAATACGCTCGCCTCCGGAAACAAGTAAAACTGCACAACAATTTTCAGTATCTTAACTTCTACTTGATTGTCAATCGAGAGTAAAGAGGCTATGCTTTTTTTTTATATATTTTCTCATACAGATACTCTAGAAAGATAATGTGGCTTGAAGTGGCGCACACTAACAATGACCCAAGTGTTGTTGGTAACTACTTTGTTGAATGTGTAGAGCAAATTGGAGGTTAGCAACCATCAGTAAAGTCAATTTTTTGGCATAACTTTAATTCAAAAGGTAACAAGTTGTCCTTCTTTTGTTCTTGTCAAGGGGCCCCTAATGCAGTGAGAGGTGATTGTGGAACTGAAAATGTGTATGTTGCTGGAATTCAAAGGTTTTTACGCAGAGATTCTCAAGACGACTTTGCCGGTTTTAAGAGTTTTATGTATGGCACTTCAGTGGCAAACCAGGTCAGTACATTTTACTGCTTTTGTTGGAAAACACTTTTTGCAATACTTCTATACTTCTTGCAGAGTTTGATATCCATATAAAACAGTGCTAGGTCGTGGTTTTAGTTAACATCGATAAATGCCTTATCGAAAATATTGATCTTCGGTTAACAACAACAATATTCAGTTATTATTTTCTATTGCAATTACTTTACTTGAAACTATGTAAGGCTCTTCTCTAACACCCCCCCCCCCCCCCTTGGAAGTCAAATTTTAGCCTCCTCTATTTTTAATAGAGCACGGCTCACCTTAGTATATAGCATAACTCATACCGCAGCACGGCACAGCAAAGCACCGGTAACGACCATCATCATATCATGATCGATCACTGGTTTGTTTTAATTTTTTAATTTCTAAATTATGTTTATTATTTTTTGCATGAAGAGGATTGAAGCGTGGTGGTCGTACCTTAGAAGGTCAAGCGCTACATGGTGGATAAATATGTTTAAGGTAGGATATCTTCTCCAATGTAACTATTGGAGAGATCAAATAACCACCAAAATTACGGTGTGCTTTGCATTTTCGATGTGTTTCACTGTAGCATCAATTGATCTTGAACTTCTTTCTTTCTAGGAACTTAGAGATCAAGGATTATTCGACGACTCAAATGTACTGCATGTGTAAGTTTATATACAAACGCCTTCTTTGTATCCGACTTTCTTTGTGTGTATAGACACACAGTCATTTACCTTGTTCGATGACTTTACATATAATACGCGCGGCCGCTTCTTGCGAGCAGCGATGCGATGAGAACTATGCGCAGAAATTTCCGCGCATATTATACCTTAAACTCTGAGTAAAAGTTTGTAATTCCACTGTGGTTTTCCCTCTGTATCACTCTGTTTAAGACTGGTCAAGCCAGGACACTACACTACACATTAATAATACATTATATTTATATGCTTTTTCTGCCAGGTAGTGGGAACAGGAAAGTGTCAATGCATTTTCTTTTTATTTTTAGAGAATGTTTGCGATTCTGTTTTACGCAACCTATTCAGGCTGAACTCCATCGGGTTGCGCGCCACTGGAACACTCACAAAATTCGCCCATACTCCCACCAAGAAACGCCTCATGGAAAGCCAGATGTATTGTTCTTCTTACCACAGCTAAAAGGTAGATACACATGATTTAAGTTTCCCAAATATTGACTTGCAGTTGTAGAATACAGGATTACGATTTCTGGTATCAGATGAAATAATTAGTGGCGAGGATTTCGTAAAGAAAAACGCAATGTTCCAACGGCCGTATCGCAACCGTTCGCGTTCGGTTGGCTACTTCGCCTATGAAACTCTTGCAAATGCCCTCAATTTTGCTTTCAGACTATTAGAAATTTGATTTTAAGTGCGCTTAGTATAGTACGTTGCTGTAGGCTATGCCTATGACTATTGCTTTCAAATAGGTGAGGCCATTTAGCACACATTCGAGTGTTATATTTTCAAACAACGATGATCATCTATTGCCATTTCACTCTTACTTGTAGATACCCGAGACTATAAGACTGTCGTGGACAAGGAAGACCTTGAGGTCGTAAGACAGTTGTGCTGCAAAGATCGCACAGTATTGGGCTGTACAGATGAATTTGCCGAATTCTTTATCATGTTGATGGAAGAGAATGGTATTCCTATCGAACTCAAGACCCCTGAAGAAGCGAGGGAGCTTTACTTAGTGCTACTGACTCTGGCAGAGAATGAACTGTGAACTATAAATGCTTGCCCCCCATAAGCTTGTTTCTCTTTTTGAGGTATACATTGGCGGAGCTAAACGAGGGGCAATATTTCAGTAGAATCCTTTTGTAAAATGATTTGAACAGTCACTTCTTAAGGCGTTAAAAGTGAAAGGTAGAAATGTTTTTCTTTCGATTAGCAACATGTTAACAACTAGTCAATCAATGCCTGTGCTTCCTAAAGCAAGTTAATCAAAAGTCACACAGCTTTCACAAGTTTCCAAACCTCAACAACTATTATTTCAAAAATTCAGTTTTGCAAAAACAGACTGAATCGATTAAAAAACGATTTTACATATTCAGCGTTTCCACCTTATCTTAGGCAGTAATATTACAAACTTCCAAGTCTCAACAACTGCCTCATAAAAAGCCAAGAGTAGTACAGATTAAATAATTCTCAGTTACATGTAATATCAACCCGGTCTCTAGTCCTAAAGAACTATTTTGTTAACGTTTAGAAACTACTAGAAAACTATTTTGTTGTCATTGAGTCCCTTACAACGGTGCACTCAATCTCTTGCTAAATGTTAAAGTAAAAAATCCTTTAGGGATAAAATGAAATGAGCTTAAAATACTTGATCAATTCCAACAACCATGGCTGAGTCGACAACGTAACAAAACGCATTGTCCATTGTTCACTGCTTAGGATACATTAAAGCAGAAGTTCATTGTAAAAGATTTCTAACACAACAGTGTCAATAACGTACAATGTCATTAACATACGTTTTTCGTGTGCCATTTCACTCTTGACACCTAGACTTTTTGTTCACCACTTAGTCCATTAGATCCCAAAGCGCTGTGTTTGTGAAGTAATAATCCAGGTTGGCGGAGAAATGTGCGAAGCTATTATAACCTTTCGGCAAAACCAGTGAACAAAAGCAGGTCATTGCTTTTGGCCTCATTGCAGCTTCAGACATGTTTTCAAACCGCACTGATATTTTCTTGTTGGGCAAGACTATGTTACAAGCGGTGCAGAAACGTAGAAAACGGCATAGCATTTTGGTTTCTGCCGCTTTCAAGTAACGCACAAGCCAGCCAGCAACTTGTTCCTCCTTCTTGTCAGCTACCACGCAATCAAGGCTCGCTATAACGTTTGTAGTGTTTGGTGTAGTTCGGCGGTAGGTCTCCTCTATTTCGTCTTTCGTGATGTCTCTCCAGAAATTTCCCATACCTTGTCTGATCTTGCCGAGGAGAAAGAAGGGCTTGTGGATCATCTCAGATCTGGACACTTGCTTGATAATTCCAGGGAGACTGCTGGCTGTCGGTAAGGACGTCGCATTATATTCAGACAAGATGTCTACTATGGCGTCAGTTGGAAACGGACCATCCTTCTCTTGCGCTTTGCAGAGTATTTGGCGTTCCCTTTCTGGCAGGAGCTGTAAAAAAGAGCTGACTAGACACTCCTCGCTGACTTGGCCAAACAGCGTCTGGATGATCTGTGCCTCTGCGACTTGAACTGGAAATGTCCCCGTCAATACAAATTGATGAGTTATTATTCTTCCCAAGGCCAGATAATCCTCGTCAGTTAAGGAAGGGCGTGGTGTGAAGGCAAATTGCTTATCGCCTTCGCAAAACCTTGCCAAGAAGCAGTCCCAAAAGGTCGAAAACACTTCTCTCAAAACGCCATCCCCAAGAGCAGTTTCATCTAGGAAGGACACGGATAATTTACTGCACAAAATGCTCTCATCTTTATAAAGCGACAGTAACTCTGATTACATCGTGACGATTTATTATAACAATTCTGCTGGAATCAAGAGCGCAAAACTGCTTGATACGCTTATCTTCAAGGGACTGAATGATGTCGCTGTTAGTGATGCTTTCGTCTTCTAGAAGCTGCACAGGGGGGCAGTTGTTGACTGGTTCGACCTCATAGGTGGAATGATTATCTGGTGAAGGAGGCGACTGTCTCATCTCATCTTCAGCGTCTGGCAAAGTCTTGTCGTTTGCTCCTTCAAATCCCTCACCGTCTAGAAAATGGACATCATTTTCATCTCTGGAGAGCGGTGTGGCTTGGTCTACCACCGTCATGTTGAGAATTGTGCTCTTTGCTGTGACGATCGGGTCTTCGGGATACAAAGTTGAAGACGGGAAAGAAATCAAACGGAAATGTTCCGGTGTAGGGGATAGCGAGCCGACCCAATCATAAACTCCTGAAACTGTTCCGTGTGGGTCAAACGCTCTGATTAAGACACCCAAGGTACTATGACGTACAGATACCCACACACGATCGCTGCTGGTTGGTTCTAATGGGACGCGTAACTCTCGACGCTGTCGAAGGCTTTCAAGTCGTTCTGCTTCTTCCTTGGCCATTCTCACGTGCAAATCAAGATTCTCCTTCCTTTCTTCTCTGCGTTTTACTTTGTCTTTGTCTGCTTCCAGGGAAGCCTTTACCGCCTTCTCCAGGTCTTCAAAATACTTTTGACGCTCAGTTGATGTTCCAATAAGCCCGTCGTTTTCGCCAAGTGAGAGACTGGTTGCTAAGTTTGCTTCACAATATTCTTGAGGCTCGCGTGATGTTTCATTGCGTCCGTTATTTTCGCCATGAGAGTAGCTGGTTGGTAATCTTGCAGCATTTTCCTCAAAAGTTGGTGTCATCAAGTCGTCTTCAGAAGGGTCAAATTCGTCCTCGTGTCTGGTCAACAAGTAAAGTCTTGGCGTCGCAAATCCTGTCAGCTGCTTGTACTTCTCACAAGTGAATTCCAAAGGTTTTCCTCCGTCTTCCATGAACATGATAAATTCCCCACTAAAATTTCCCATGGCGATACTCATGTTTTCAGCTGGTCCCACTGGGCTATTCCCGTTTGGAAAGAAAAGATTGAGCGCTACTTGCTGACAATCGCTTAGAGATGCATGACGTGCTACGTTGTACGAACGGGTGCCCCCTCCATTATTCTTCTTTTGCTGAACGTACCCACGGCCAGTTCTCCAATGCTTCCAGCCAAACTCGAACTTGAGCGTTGCAATCTTGGGCACTTTGCTTTTCGATACGCTGTCATTTTCTGATTTTGCAGTATTACTGACGCCACGCTTCAGAGCCCTCTTACCTTTACCCTGACCAAGGATTTCTTTGATCTTAGCAATTTTCTGCTCTCTTTCCTCTGAGTTATTCTTTTGATTACAAAATGCTTGTAATTTTAATCGATCCCCTTTAGCTGTCAAGCCAAGATCTACAAGATCCTTCTCGTCCATGATCAGCACAGCAGCTTTGTCTGTCTAGAATTCAATGGAGTTTAACACGAATTTAATCAATAGAGTTATAACCAAAAAACCTAACCCAAATTTGTGCTGTTATTGTACCACTGTGTTTCACTGAGTGTGTAGTTCTGATTGTAATGGACAACACAAATATGAATCAACTCGTTTGTAGACAGAGCTGCAAATAACAGTCGGTCATCGGGCATTGGCCGACCAAAATTTGCTAATGTCCGACGAAATCCCAAGTGTGGTCGGACATGATGTCCGGACAATTTTTTGATCGTAAATCATTTTAAAGCAACGATGAATAAAAATCTGGCCGTCCACAATTTTGTTTTGTCCGACCAAGATGGTGTCTTAGCAGGACATATGTCCTTTCAAGTACAAAAAATTATTTGCAGCCCTGTGTAGATGTTAGCAGGAAATCATGATTAAAATATGTAAAATTTCCCAAGGGAGGTAATAAACTTGCAAATCCCAACATGAGCCTTTGAGACTGTGTTTGTGTTGAATTTGATTAGTTTTCGATGATTTACAGTATTGAAAGAATGGGAAATGCCACTTGTGTTAGATTACCATTTGAGGCAGCAGATACCCCGGTGGGGGGAGGGGGGTGGAGGGAGAGGAAGGGAGGAGTACTCTCTGAACTTTTTGGTGGGAGTTGATAGTGTACTTCTTACAATCCTTACCCTATTTTAGATTTATAAAATATATGTGGTTTTTCATGCCCTTTTTCAACCCTGACCCAAAAATCAATACCTACAAGTTTTCAAACAAAGACAGTAATAATCTCTACCCATGCCCATGTCAACAGGTCACTTGTTTTATGAGTAAAATGAGTATATGAGGCAATGAATCGAGGTAATTTTATACAAAGTAGGTTATTTATTATTTAAACCACGGTTTACCTGTATATAAATTAAGTTAAGAAGCACTCAACTTTGGTTTCGGTTAGTCCTACTGCAGTTTGCTTGCTGTAACTTCCAATCTGCTTTGCTTGTGGTTAACTTTTATTTTTAGTGAGGGCAGTATATTTTTTCGAATTTATAACTAATTTAAAATTTGACTCCTTGACTCATGACTCGTTGACTCATAAAAACCTGGATCTCCTATTTTAAAATTATTATAGCGTAATTACATGTATTCCACAAACCATACTGTTTGGCCCACACATACATGAACCTATATAGCTTATAGAAGCCAAAGGAAGACCCCCTGTTTACATGCCATTACATTACATTATTAGTTTTTTCAACAAATGACAGTAATACAACTTCCCTGCTAGCAGAGGCCCCTTTTCCTTTGTATTCGCTGAGCTGACGGGCGGGACGAAAAGCGACCTCTGCCATGGGTCGAAACTCCCTTTGATTCAACCGCCGTCCATGGTCGTGGACGGCGGTTTCCGAAACGCATGCTCCCTGTATTGTTTGCTGACCGTGACTTGAGCCCACTGCATCTCGCGCATTCCTTTACAGTTATTCTGCTGTCATTTAGTGAGCCCGGATAGTAACATGCCGTCCTGGAAAGAGAGCAAAACTCGTGAAGAGTTACAAAGTCTACTTTCTCTCGTTTTTGTTAACATGGACGACGGAAAGATAAACAATCGAAAGAAGAAGCTCTAAGAAACACTCCACAAGTTAAGGAATGGAATTTAGAGCGAAGAAAACATCTGTCAAGGCGAAGGACAACCTTCCACCTCCAAAGATTTTTCGAGCTACGGACTTTCTGTGAAATGCTCGAGCACTTCTACGAGTCTACGGTAGAGTAAATTACACATTTGATTGTAAGCTTGTATCGAAATCGCTTTTTAATTGAGGGATTCTTCATATTCCTTACAGTTTTCGTAAAAGTTTTTAAAAACGTGCACAGTTCGCATCACCAAATGCTCTTCAAAATAACTTGCACATCGAGCGATCGCTCGCGCGTGGCTTCCCTCGAAGAAAGAATTGAACGCGTTTGGTCTTCAGAAACAAGTGAAGGCGTGTTTTAATAAATGTATTATTTAGAAAAGCTTACTGTCTCTTCTTCTGTCTACCTTCATTCAAAAAATTTCGAAGAGTAGTAATCTGACGTATACAGACACAAATGCTCTGTTGCGGTTTGATTTCACGCGCGAGACAACATGAGAAATCTCTTGCGGAAATTTTCAAAATTTTGACTTTGAGATTGTATTTTTGGATAATTCTTAATTGACAACTGGTGTATTTTATTTAAAAGTGAGAAAATTTAACTATTCTAGATCAAGTGATTGTTGTTTTTTCGAACCTATAAATTGTCCTTTCGTACTGCACATGGGTTGTTTATTACCAACTGCTAATTTAGTGAAGCGGTCATAAAACATGCAGCCTTCAATAAGTTAAATTGTCTTTGATTCCTGGAGTTGTGGTCATGTTAAAAAAGCTTCCTTGTCCAGACAACTTGAAATTAATACCGTAGATTAGACAACAACTATCTCTAGACGAACTGTGCAGGTGTTTTTTGGCGCGCTAGTTGAGAAAGGCGCGAGTCGTCAGCTGATCACGTGCTAAAAGCATCACGTGACGTTTCGGTCGCTAAGTAACCGTGGCGCATGCTCAACACAGTTCATTTCGACCCATGGCAGAGGTCGCTTTTCGTCCCGCCCGTCAGCTCAGCGAATACAAAGGAAAAGGGGCCTCTGCTAGCAGGGAATAATACAACATTTAAGTAACACAACAATTATTAAACCAGTTAACTGCGATAATGAGGTCGATTAGTTGCCATGCAAACAATTGTTTACAGCTTTATTGTAATATAATTCAAGAATATATCTTTCGGTAAAGCAATTATTTTTATTGCGGCTCTTATGGCCGAACATGTGTTCCCAAACGCTGGATGAGAATGCATGGACTTCGGCAGGAATGACAATTTCCCACGTCACCGTCTTTATTATTTACGCACTTAAAGCATCGTTCTAATGTACCTTAACATTGCTACATTCATACGCAATATAGAATCAAGGAATTATACTGGATACAATATAAAATAATCAATTAGTTTTTCTGGAAGGTCGAGCTCAATATTGTATGCTTATCTATGAACTGTAGAACTTATTCTGCATCTTACCTTTTCCTGTATGAACGTCTGACAAACTTCCTCGTCAACTTTAGCTGCTCGTAAAAAGTTAACAACCTTAAAAATAGAACAGATACATTAATAACGGCACTTAAAGGTTTTTCGATTAAAAACAAAGGCAGAAAGGCACAAAATCTTGCTCTTACTTCAGATGATTCGCTCGATCGCGATTCGCCAGCTCCTTCACTCGACTCCGCCATCTTTAGTCAGTGAACACTGAGCCCGCAATACTTTTGCACGAATACGGCACGAACATAATCTCGAACTCGAACTGGAACTCGAACTCGAATTCGAACTCGAACTCAATCTCGAACTCGAACTCGAACTCGAACTCGAACTCGAACTCGAACTCGAACTCGAACTCGAACTCAATCTCGAACTCGAACTCGAACTCGAACTCGAACTCAATCTCGAACTCGAAATCGTACTCGAACTCGTACTCGAACTCGAACTCGAACTCGAACTCGAACTCGAACTCGAACTCGAACTCAAACTCGAACTCGAACTCGAACTCGATCTCGATCTCGAACTTGAAGTCGATCTCAAACTCAGATTTTGCGAAAAAAATGTTGCATTTATTGATGTCCCTTTGAAGCCACCGTATGTCACCGCTCCCCCAAAATTCCTCTCGATTTTCTCTTTCAGATGTTTCCGGTCCATAGGAATATTGTGACTACAGACAGGGCAAGTTTCACGGTTAATAGAAGTTCACTGGTTCATAAATTTTGCATTTTAATGATGGCGCCAACAAACCAACTACACACAGATTTAAGTGAAAATTTTATTTTTCCAATTTTATTAATTTCTTTGAGTCAACAGTATCCTAGTTTTCTCATCATGGCCCCTATTTCCTCCTCCAAAGGTTTATCTTCCCTCCACGTTCTCCTCCTTCACAATTGTTATTCCCTCCTCCTCCTCCTCGTCCTCCTCCTCCTCCTCGTCCTCCCGTTGAAAAGAGGGTTAGATTTTCCAGTTGAAGTACAGATTGAAACCATGGATAGATTGGCTATAATCCAAGGGCAAAAAATTGTTAAAACAGCGGTTAGATTTTCCAGTTCAAGAAAAGATTGAAATTATAGATAGATTGCGTAGAATCCAAGGCCTAAAGTATGTTGAAAGAACTGTTAGATTTTCCAATTTTCCGGTTAGATCTTCCAATTGAAGAAAAGATTGAAACTATGGATAAATTGGCTATGATCGAAGCCCAAAACATTGTTGAAACAACGGTTAGATTTTCCAATTAAAGAAGAGATTGAAACTATGGATAGATTGGCTATAATCGAAATCCTAAAATATTTTGAAACAATGGTTAGATTTTCCGGTTGAAGAAAAGATTGAAACTTTGGAAAAATAAAAAATTATTGCATTATTTGTGACATAAAAACCATTGCAATAGTGGTCAGTTTGAAAACTATTGTAACAATGGCCAGATTAAGGTTTACTGCACTATTTCTGAGTTAAAAACCTTTGCTATAATGTTCAGTTTTAAAACTATCGCATCAATGGATAAATTTAGGGTTATTGCGTCATTTGTGACAAAAGCCATTGCAGGAATGGCCAGTTTTAAAGCTATTCCAATAATGGCTAGATTAAGGTTAATTGAATTATTTTTGACCTCATCAACGGATAAATTGAGGCTTATTGCGTCATTTGTGACATAAAAAACCAGGGGCCAGTTTCTCGAAAGGTCCGGTAACTTTTCGGGCCCGGAGCTATATTTTAAAATCAATATGGTGGTGTAACCTTTAGTTTGCAAACCAGCTGGACTTGTTTCGTCAACTTGCAATTTTACTGCTTGGCTTAAAAGACCAACAAAATTTTAATCTTTAAGGTAAACCTTGCGCTCGCAAAATAGCTTTCCAGGCCCGAAAAGTTATCACGACTTTCGAGAAACGGGGCCCAGTGCGATAATGCCAGTTTGACCATTATAGTTAGAACAACGGTTGAAACAGTGGTTCGATTTTCCAATTGAAGAAAAGATTGAAACTATGAATAGGTTGGATATAAACCAAGGCCAAAAAATGGTTGAAACAACGGTTAGATTTTCCAATTAAAGAAAAGATTAAAACTATGGAAAGTTCGGCTATAAATCAAGGCCTAAAAATTGTTGAGACAACGGTTAGATTTTCCAGTTGAAGAAAAGGTTAAAACTGTGGATAGACAGTATAATCCAAAGCCAAAAAAAATTGGAAAAAACGATTAGATTTTCCAATTAAAGAAGAGATTGAAACTATGGATAGTTTGGCTATAATCCGAGGCTAAAAAATTGTTGTAGCAAGTTCTATATTTTTTAGTTTCAGAAGCGATTGAAGCTATAGATAAATTGGCTATAATCCAGGCTTAAAAATTGGTGAAACAATAGCCAGATTTTCCAATTGAAGGAAAGATTAAAACTATGGATAGATTGGCTATAATAGAAGGCCAAAAAAATGTTGCAACAACGGTTAGATTTCCAATTGAAGTAACGATTGAAACTATGGATAGATTGCCTATAATCGAAGGCCAAAGAAATGTTGAAACAACGGTTTGATTTTCCAATAGAAGAAAAGATTTAAACTATTTATAGACTGGCTATAATCGAAGGCCAAAAATTGTTGAAACAACGGTTAGATTTTTAATTGAAGTAACGGTTGAAACTATGGATAGATTGGCTATAATCAGAGACAACGGTAAGATTTTTCAATTGAAGAAATGATTAAACCTATGGCTTGATTGGCTATAATTCAAGGCCCAAATATGTTGAAACAACGGTTAGATTTTCTAATTGATTAAGAGATTGAAACTATGAATAGGTTGGCTATAATCCAAGGCCAAAAAAAATGGTTGAAACAACGGTTCGATTTTCCAATTGAAGAAAAGATTAAAACTATGGATAGATTGGCTATAATCCAAGGCTAAAAAAGGATTGGAAAAAAGGGCGGACTTTTCATTCGAAGATAAGATTGAAACTATGGATAGATTGGCCATAATCCAAGGCCAAAAAATTTTTGGAACAACGGTTAGCTTTTCCAATTAAAGAAGAGATTGAAACTATGGACGGATTGGCTGTAATCCAAGGCTTAAAAATTGTGTTAAAAACGGTTTGATTTTCTAATTGAAGAAAATATTTGCACTATTGATAGATTGGCTATAATCCAAGGCTAAAAATTGTTGAAACAACGGTAAGACTTTCCAGTTAAAGAAAAGATTGAAAGTATGGATAGATCACGGGGAGACCTTACATCAAATAAGTGGACATGAATAAAACATTGACGAGTTTGCTTACGTTTGTGGTTCATGTATTTTATCGGGGAAAGCGGTCATTTTGAATAATTCCGGCGCGGTCACCTTTTCGAGGTCTTGGGGAAACCGTTCGTAAACTCTAAGAAATAGACAAGGGATGAAACTGGAAAGAAAGCCTTCGAATATCGTGGAATTACATAGCTAAATCTCGCTCGTAGTTTCACGAAAACGGGTTTGTGGCAAGATAAGATGTTGAACTAATTATCTGTGGGCAAATTTTGTCAGAATATTCCCAAATGTTAAATGTTTTGATGTCGTTTTCCAGATGCTTGATCTTGTAGCATGTCTGCCACCATCATGGGGTGGCGGAAGTGAGGAATACGAATACTTGGCAGATTTAAGGGGAAGTAGAAAGTTCGTACGTTCTGATTAGTGCATTTGAAATCTGCAACGTTTTTTTTGCGCAAGGCACGCTGAATTCTATGTGAGGTGAGAACGTTTTCAGTTGTACTGAAACCTTTTAGTTTTTGAATCTACACTAAAGTTCATCGAACGAGGCTTGATTGTTGTAAAGATACTTTACTGTTCAAAGGAAGGCTTGACTGTTGACGCAGATTTATGAATGTTGAAGCGAATACTTGATTGTTGAAGAGAAAATTTCGATCTTGAATCTTTTTTTTAGCATCTTAGAACTTAAAATGATTACAGTTAGGTTTGATGTTGAATTCAAAGCAGGGATTTTGTAATCAAAACTCCAGGTCTAAATCATAAACATAGCATTTAAAATGGAGACTTGGATGTTAAAACCAAAACTTGAATTTTGGCGGAGATATAACCCCATAGTATGTTTCCACTATCTTTCAGTGGAGATTTCTTGGTGGCAATAACAATAATGGTGGGCTAATGTTGATTTCCAAAAATGGCGGATTATCTATCGGACGTTCCTTGGCAGGTGGATTGCGTGACAAGACACAATAGCAATTGCATTTGCTTACGACTCAACACTAGCCAGGAGCACCCAACTGTTCGTTTCGGGGAATACCTGTTCGGAAAGCCTAGAATCGCCTGAAATATTTAATTGGTAACATTAGCTATTTCCGTTGTACATCAAAGCGAATTGTTGCCAATTGTTGCAGAAATGTAATATTACGTCAATCTTTTACATGCGCTTAGTCACGCGAGATGCAATACATTGAATGTTGACAACGCTCTTGTGCTGTGGGGGAATTGGGGACTTTGTGAAAAATTTGTATCAAATTTGAACCACTGTGGTGGGGGAAATGTAGGGACTTAGATTATGGTGCCTCAACTCTCGGTGAAATTGTGAGGACTTTACTTCCGGCAAAGCGAGAGGAGATTGGGAGCAAGTTGTGACATGTTTTCGCTCGATTGATGAAAAGACTGCGGGAGAGAACGAGGTGTGTGTTTTAAAATCGGTCATTTTTTTTCTGTGCATGAAATACACCATCCGTCAAATATTACTATGAACAGAACAGTAGAACAGCTGGCTGAGAATTCAGCAAAGAAAAAAGAACCGTTCAAAGAACTTAAATAAGGCACCTAAGCCTAGGTCTGGTCTTCCGCGCGTTAAGTAAAGTGCGTTATGTTTAGAGGCATGCAGCAAATGAGCCACGATCATAGTATGTTCTTTGTTATCGTTTGCCTACACATAATTATACATTTGTAGCGGGAAGACTTTTAGAAAAGCTTATGGACTATTCGAGACCAAGAAAAAAAAGCGTTGAATTTTTCATTGGGATGTTTGTTGTCTCGAGTGTTGGATAACTCTTCAAGAACTAAAATGAATTCCATCTTCAAGTCACGTTGATTGTGTGACTTCCTCCTGAAATACTGGGGGCTTTGCTAGAAAAAAATCCCCCACCGGTGGGGAAATACAATAACATTGAAATGGACAATTAGTGAAGTCCTCATGTCAGCCTGAGGTCCCCGTCCCCCCCCCCCCCCCCCACCCCCTTGGAAGCCGATCACAAGTGCATTCGACTAGATTTATTTGATTGTAACTAGTGATTATTCAAAATTGGTAGTAGTTGAGTTGAATAGTCGTAATAAAAACAGTCATTTCTCTAGGTTCCGCAGGTTCCACAAGTTCCGCAGGTTCCGCGGTTCCGCGGTCTGCAGTTCCACAGATTAGTCTTACCCTTTTAGAAGTCCGTTTTGACGGCCAGGGACCATAAAACCAATGCTGGCCAAAGACAGCACCATAACCCAATGAGCCAGAGGCGTCTATATAAAGATCTAGAGTCCTGGAAGAAAGCCAATTGAAATTTAAAAAGAAGGACTTGCTATTGTAATTTTTAAGAAACTCCAGCCAAAGCGCAATGTCTTCTTTCACTGCACGAGTTAACTTAATGAGGTGTGTCGGGCGCCGGATGCCTACTGTTAGGTTAATCATGCGTCGTAAAAAAGTGCGACCCAGCACGACAACGGAGCAAGTAAAATTTAACAGGCCAATATTAAACCGATTGTAATTCTTTTAACGTGACTTTTTTGCGTGTTAGGAAATCATTAAGAAGTAATCTACATTTGTCTAGTGGGAGACGCGCCTCCATCTTGCAAATATCCAGTTCAATACCGGCGAAAGATAGAACAGAACTCAGACCGACAGTTTTCTCAGGCGCCATAGGGACCCCCAATTCCTCACACATCCCGAGAAATTTGGCCAGATTATGAGCACAGGACGTTAAATTGTTGTCTATGATAAGAAAATCGCCCAGAAGGTGCAAAATACCGGAAATGTTCAATTTGTGACGGGCTATCCGATCTAAACAGCTACTGAAAGCCTCCCAGATTTTGCAAGAACTACTGACCCCTATTGGTAAGCATTTGTCAAAATAACATTTTCCTTCCTAGAAAATGCCCAGTAGATCGTAATCGGCTGGATTAATTGGCATTTTTTATATCCGTTTTTGCGAGGGCAAAGCCCCTGCCTGTGCGCCTAATAAGCCTAATGGCATCGTCATGCATACTAGTGAACGGAAGATGCTGCTTTTGGAATGTGAGTTAACTGAGTTACCATACGGAAGGGATAAGTTGTGAATTAGGCGAAATTCCCCAGGCGTTTTCTTAGGAATTAAACCGAGAGGAGAAATGTGCAAAGAAGGAAGCGGTGAAGTGTCAAATGGTCCGGCAATCCGACCTAAACGTAATTCCTTTTCTAATTTCTCATTAACCGCGGTTGGATTCTTCGTGGCTGACTGGAGATTATTGCAAGTAGAGGACGCGCGCGGTCCCACATACTCGAGCGAGAAACCATATAAAAATCCACGATTTAAATATTGTTGAGATTTAGGAGGGTAACCCTCTAGGTAAGCCTGTTTTTATTTAGTTTCATTGGTGTTGGTAGAGGTGACGGACGCGACAGTGCGTGATGTAGTGGCTGTAGAGCGTCCTGAGGAACATTTAGAGGCCGGGTGTGCGGCTCCACATTTAAAGCAATCGTGCTTGAAATTACAGCCAAAACATCTTTCTCCTTGGTGAAATTTTCAGCAAAATCCTCGCGGAAAGGGCCGTGTTTGGCCTGTTTTGAGACAATGTTCATTGGCGTCTGGGTTGAATTCCGGTTCATCTGGTGCGCCTGCAACCACAATCCCCTGTGGATATCATCCCAGGGAAAAAGAGATTTTTTGACTTAAGTAACGGAAGTTTTCATCCTAATAACGCCAGTGGGCGTTCTTAGCCGCTAAATCACGCACTGTAGCACTGTATTTCATTAAAGCGGGAGCGCTATCAGAAAAGCGCATTGTGTAAATAGCAACAAAGATTTGAGCGGCGGATGTCCACTGATCTATTGTGGCTATCCGTTTAGTAGTCTGGACTGGCTCGAGACTGACAATAGGCCGATTTTTAAGGCAGCGGAAGATTTCACCGTAAAATTATATTTAGGATTGCTGGGGAATGAAGTTAATAAGGTCCCAAGGTCAATGTATTCGTTAGCCCAAATTTTGGGCTGAATTTTTTCGGGAACCCGACTAGCCAAAGGGACTGAAATTAGCCGGTAAACTTTATCTGGCCGATTGCCAGAGTCACGAGGTCCAGATACTATTTCGTCACACTCGGGAGTAGTGGTAGAAGAGATATGGCCCTCACCGGTTAAATCATGAACTACTGCTGCAACTGACCCCTGTTCAGCTGCAGCAGGGTCAGAGTTCGAACTGTCTTCGAGAGGTAAGATCCCGATAGATTTCAGGCTTTCAACCACAGCCGAGGAAATGACATTCCTCAAGCTTGGCACGATGTTGCTCCATGCAGCGGACAAAGGGGTGGCACTGTCCGTGGTGGCACTGTTCAGGGGAGACTGGGGCGGCATTACAGGCTGGCGTCTCTCTCCTCCGCAGAGGCTCCTGTTAGTAAACAGCAGAGAAAGAAACGGGAGCGGGAGCGCGGGGGACGATGGGAAGAGGGAAAAGTTCCCCGCGCGCTCTAATTTTCCCTCTTCCCAGCCTCCGCGCGCCGCGAATGCTTTTTTCCCAAGGCGCGACTGTAGGAGGGCTCTGCGGAGGAGAGAGCTCTTTGTGAGAGGGAGATATCTTTCTTACGGACCGTGAACTTCAGATACGGTCCGTATAGAAGAGTTCACGGTCCGTAAATTGCATGTCATTAGTGGGACTTTGAATATTTCATTCTCGTTGTGAGAGGGAGATATTTTTCTTACGGTCCGTATAGTTCGTACGGACCGTGAACCGCACACACGGTCGGTAAATTGCATCTCATTGGTGGGTGTTAGATTATTTCACTCTTGTAGTCAGAGGGAGATATCTTTTTGACGGACCGTGAATTTCAGATACGGTCCGTATAGAAGAGTTCACGGCCGTGAATTGTATCTCAATAGCGGGTATTAGAATATTTCACTCTTGTTATCAGAGGGAGATATCTTTTTGACGCACCGTACAGTTCGTACGGGCCGTGAACTTCAGATACAGTCCGTGTAGAAGGGTTCACGGTCCGTAAATTGCATTTCGTTAGTAGGACTTGAATATTTTACTCTTGTTATCAGAGGGAGATATCAGTTTCAATTGACGATCCCTACATTTCGAACGGACCGTGAACTAGCCTGTTCCAAGCATTTTCCTGGTTTTTTCCCCGCTCTTTCGCTTGTGCTCCAGTGAACGCCTGGAACAGGCTAACCGTGAACCGCACACACGGTCCGTACAGAAGTGTTCAAGACTTGTTCACAATCCGTAATTTGCATCTCGTTAGTGGATTCTGTGTATTTTACTTAACCTTAATGGTTCGCATTTTAATGTTTTGTTTGCAGAATACCGTAAATTAAATGATCGATTAAGCGCCACTACTCGAATAAGCGCCGCTCTCGAATAAGCGCCGCACCTTTACCGAAAATAATTTAATAAGCGCCGCTCTCGAATATAAAGCGCCGCGGCGCTAATTTGGGTATTTACAAATAAACCGCCCACTTTTGTTACGGCGCTATCAAAACCATATCGCTTGAGAAATAAGACCACGACCAACTCGTCAGTTCTAAAGTTTTAATGTAGGAAAACTCTTAAAACCGGGTTCAGTAACAGTTCGAGGTGTACATATTTGTCCTTTTTCTTGCATTTTGTATTAAATTGTGCATACCTAGTACACGTCTCGCTTAATTCTCTCTATATTCCCCTCAGTATTTTACCCGTAGTTGAAATAAGCGCCGCTCTCGAGTAAGCGCCGCACCTTTAACAGGGAAAATTAAATAAGCGCCACGGCGCTTAATCGATCATTCACGGTACGCATGAAAGCAACATTCATCTATGAATTGTCGCGTCCAGACGCGTTATTCTATTTTTATAAAGAGCCCCTCGATCTGGTCGAATCAAAATAAACAACGCGCAGTGTTTCATTTGCGATAACATCTTCCGCAATTTATCGATGACAGACAGGAGCAAGTGATTGGAGCAAAGAGAAGGAATCCCATTAGTTGCGCTTAATTGGCTTGAAAGACGATATGAAATTTACACCGCAAAATCACCCGGCCGTGAAAGGTAAAACTCCCTGGCTTTGTCTGTAGTCTCTAATTTTCGCCGCTCCCTTCTCGTCGCGTCGCCTCGAAATTTCGCGCGCGCGCGTATGTGTATTTCGCCCGCCCCACAATCGCCATCGCCAAAATTAGAGACTACTCGCAGTCTAGCAAGCATTCAACTTATTTTGCATTACATTCTATTTTATTTGAACATTTGGGGCTGCTTGCATTGAACACAAGAGCTACATCGTCTGCAGGTAAAACGATGTTATTTTGTGTAGTATAATTATAGCATAGAAAAATGTCGTCCTTTCTGGTTGTCGGTGCTTTTTTAATTTTGATTTTGGTAGTGAATCACCGAGAACGCGCGACACTTGTTATTAAACGGTTCTCGTCGATTGTACTGTGTTTTATTTTGTGTCATGTCTTGATATTTTGGTGTTAAAAATTTTCCGAATAAAGCCTACCTTTAGTGAACATTTGTTGAGAGTGCGACGGTGAAAGAAATCGTATTAAAACACAACGCCAAAGACAGAATTAAGCTTGTTTCTGTTTCAACGAAGTTCCTTGCTCGTCCTAAGAAACAAACACTCTGCAGCAATTTCGCTGTTGTAATTTCTCCCTAGTTTAACTCTGCTGTAAAATGATTTTTCTTGGCCATCAACTTGCCGAGTTGCCCGCGAAAAGACACTTTAGGCCGCCACAGACAGAAAAAAAACAAAGTTAAGTTTGCTCACGCCAGCAGCGTGCAGTCAACAGGATTATGGAGCACGCTTACGTAAGGTGAATTCAGTGATTGCGCGGATTTGCTAGCTATGTTATAAAGTAGATTTGAAGAGCTTTCAAAGTGGGAAAATTAACAAATCCAGGATGGCCACTGTTAGAGAACATGAATTAATTTTAACGCCGTCTAACCCCAAAAGAGAAAGTACTATATATACGTCACCACAGATTTAATATTATTGGAGTGAAGGAAGGGACGGAATCCCCCGCCCCCACCCCCCCCCCCCCCAACCCAGGTCATAGAAGACCGAAATTTGGTATGTCACCAAATTCGTGCTTTATTAATAACAATTACCATGAAATTTAAAAACAAAACACTTTATTAACCTTATTATTTCACACGAGGACATTAGGCACTTAAGCAACGAGAATGTTGGCGTCTTGGGCGTTCCATTCGCAACTGCAAGTTTCATGACCTATGGAGAACAAAACGGTTGTTTTAACGTCGGCGAAACTAAAATGACAGCCATCCCGCGTTCGGGATATCAACTTCGTCGTTGCTTAAGGCCCTCGTTAACTTCAAATTGACTTTATATTTCTTTCTTTCTTTTGTTCGTTCGCTTTGCTGTTTTCGTTTGTTTGTTTGTGTGTTTTTTAAACAATTTATTCTCCCTTAAAATGGGACTGGCGACGACTAAATAAACTTTCTTCTTACGGTGCTTCGTAAAGAATGTTATTACTCTGTCTGTTTTAATGTAACAGACTAGTTAGTCGGTTACCCAATACTTATAGTTTAAACTTACACAGTTTTGACGAAAATGTGTTTGTTTTTGATATGCGCCCTTAAGAGGACAACGACATGATTGAACTTCTTCTCAACGTGTCCGATTGATAAAAAGAATTAAAACGAAACTGAAAGTCAACTCTCTCGAACTTGCGAGATAAAGTTATTGACTGAAGACAAGGACATGAAGAATTGACCTTAAGCTTAGCAAGGCCTTTACATGCCCCTTTCAAGCTTGAGAGATGCAGTAAAGGTTTAAAGTCTTAAAGGCACCAACCGTACGTGTACGTGTCTTTCTTAGAGAAGTCACCATCTTTAAGACACGAATAGACGGAAAGAACTGAAGTGTACTAAGAACAGACCCCACATGTCCGTTTTAGAAAACGATGAACTATGTGACTGTATTTTGGCGGAAGGGCACTCCAAACGGTACATGCGAGGATGATTCTTTTGAGTATGAAGCAAATCCACATATGCACTGTAAACAAATGTACGTCTTTGATGGTAAGGGTGAATTTTAGATGAAACCAACTCCACGTGGTCTCCTAGGCGTATGAGTGCGGTGATGAACTAAAAGAGTGAATTGAGGCAGAACCCAACTTCAGATGGTCTTGGAGGTGCGTGGAAGGTATCCTTATTCTGCCTTATTCATTACAGCTGGAAAAGCCACAATTTTCAATTCCTTTCCGTAATCGCAGACAACCATCTTATTATCGCACACGTTCACGTAACGCACAAAACAGGAAGTATCGTCATCTCCTAGAAGAACGGTCTTGACTCGTCTTCCGGTCAGAACGTCCCAGACAGAAATATGTCCCTAAGAAAGAAAAGGCGAGTGAATAAACCACACAAACAAGATATTCCACAACCACAAACTACGATAAACAGTGACCACAACACCTACGTCACACTAACCTGTCCACCCGTGATAAACAATGTGCGCGACAACATGGCCACGTTGGAGCAGAGATCTGGGAACTACAAAAACAGATTCAATACTTCAGTTTTGGTTCTCATACGAAAATGAACGCTGCGTTCTGATGTAATATGGCAAGCATCGCCATTTTCACAAGAAATGCAAACCAGATGCTGCACGTCGCATTACGCTACAAAGTGGCAAAAAATTTCAAGAAGTCTTGCATATGTTTTTTTTTTTTTGTATTGCATTAAGTCAAATTACCTACCAAATTTCAACACGAAGACCGTAAGCTAACTCAACAAGCAGGGTTAACCCTACTCTGCCTGGGGGGGGGGAGGGGGGGCATATTGTGCCCGCGCTGACTTTAACGCCGTTAATTTGATTTGGTGATTATTCGTCTAGCCGTTTAAAAGTTATAATTCGGAATTATAACTTTTAAACGGCTAGACGAATAATCACCAAATCTCGTGACTTTTCCTAAAATTTATCAGACAAAATTCTCCTGTGTCAATGACGTGTCTATGATGATTGACGTTTCCATAGCAACCGTCTTCTCAGAAGTGTATTTTGACTATTTTCTGTCTTTTTTCAGTCTTTTTTCAGGGTTTCCTCCTTCGTTTGTAAGAAGAAGAATTTGTTTTTACTTTTGGGTGCTTGTTTTGACTAAGTATGTTTCTTAGAACAAAATCATATATTTTTTGGTGACGTCACCGTCAGCTGTATGACTGCAGGTTGGGGATTCAAGATGGTGGCCTCAAATTCAAAATGGCGGCTTTGTGACGTTATTGTGACGTCACGACACGTCATAATTGACACGTCATAAGCCCAATCTGTTAAGCTAATGATGTGCTACAGACGTGCCAAGTTTCATCGCAAGAGCTCTAATACGTTTCGAGATCTATAGGGGGGAAAGTGCCCCCCCCCCCCCCCCCAGGCTCAGAAACTCAAATAAAGCCCAGGCAGAATAGGGTTAAGACTCAAATATGTAGCAATTCATGATACTGCGGTTTTTTTTGTTGCCGTCGAGCATAATTCCGTGAAAAGTCGATGGAAATCTGCCAATCATAAAATACGAACGTGACCTCTTAAATCCGTTGAATTAAACTCCTTTGTGTTTGGCTTCCGCTACAATGATTGACGGCAATCAAAACTCACACTGTTGATTGAATTCGCAAGTTATCGATTGGCGCAGTATTTGTTATTATATTCTACGACATTAAAACATCACAATCGACACATAACTTGATCAAAATCCTTGACAAACGCTGGAAACCCAGTCTAAACCTCGGCCATTTTTTTCATTGAGCATCATTCACTTCGAATCCCCTCCTTCCAATTGTTAAGCCATGGGTTATGTAATGTAGTTCTAACGTTCTGTGTGACCTCTCACAAACACTATTGTGCACTACTTCACTACGGTACTGTGGCACTCATTGGATGGCTTCAATATGAAAGCGCTCTCGATCAAGCCAAGCGATTGAGCGGCAGTTTCCACTGATGCTGTCACCTTTAGCTTGTGCAAAAAGATTGGTAGTTTCATACACATTGTGAACTTTAACATTTTTACGACGCAAGGCGACTACTTAACATTTTAAGGCGATGCTGTTATCTTTCATTTTTCCAGAAATTGGGAGTTTCAGAAGCATTGTAAACTTTGTTAACTAGCGTTTTTTGACAAACAGAAATAAAAACCTTACCTGTTTTAGACGATGCAAACACACGCCACGTGACCTGTCCCAAATACAAAGCACACTCTCCAAACTCACACTCAGCAGGTGCTCCGCTGTACACGTCACTGCAGTCACGGACTTAACGTGACCACGAAGATGCTGCAAACATTCGCCACTTATAACATCCCAAACACGCACACCTCCATTGGCAGCACCGCTGACCACTTGTCGGTTGTTGGTCTATAATGAGAAAAGTTATAATTCGGGGGAAATTTTAATGTGACAGCTCAAGGGTGGACAACGGACACAGTTGGAAGGGAAGATAACACAAAAAACTCCAATGACAAGATGTTTGTTAAGGGAGCTGATAGCTATTATTACAATTTGGCGAACGATCATTCTATGCTGTTTGCTAGGTGACAATGATTACCCAACTGAAGCCCTAATTAACGGATCAAGCAAACGTGCAAATGTAGGATGGAGATGCTTAATGAAGCTGTTGAATGGCAATAATGTCCAGCAGAACTTCTTCAATAAAGACCCTGAAGGGAAAGAAGTTGTCCATTTGTCCATACTATGGAGGTGTCCATATCAAAAATGTCCGTGGTGTTTGGATAGAGGTTGTACAAATTTCCTTATCCTAAGGACCTACTAAGCTGTTCCTAGTACAGAGCTCTACGTATCGTATCGAGCTTTATGAATTTTGTCTTGTCTGACGGCCAAAGTAAGCAGTCCATGACAAATAGGCGTTTGTATTATAGATGTATTCGTATTAGACAGTCAGAGTTTGTTTAAATTTTGTTATCTTAAGTGAGCTGTCCGTAATAGGGGGGTGGTAGATGTCTGTGTCCGTAGTATTTAGGTAGAGTTTGTATTCGAGGTCTTTACCTTATCCATAGTAAGTGCAGTGATACTATCCGCATGACCGTGTAACGTGTACACGCAAACACATTCGTCGGTTCGAAACACCTAAGAACAAAGGAAATCGAAACTGCTTCAGCCTTCATTCCCCTTACCCCCCCCCCCTCCCCCCTTAAAGACATAATACAATGACTCATTCTAAACGGCAACCTCGCCCCCAGGGCCTTCTCCTCTTTCAAAATGGCGGTCGGAGAAATCCTGGCCAAGGCTGCCAAAATGGCCCCAAAAGTTAGTAGTTATATAGTTGGGGGTACGAGAGCATTTTTGAAAATGCGCTCTTACCAAACCCAACTATGTAACTACTTTCCATCTGATGGCAACAATTTTATGGAGAACTATATGTATTTTATTTGATGGCAACAATTATATGGATGACTATATATTTTCCATTATTTTATGGCTTCATTACGGCAATAGAATCCTCGGCATGACAAGTATTTGGATGGCTTGCGATAGCAAGACATGCAAAGACGAAGTCACGGGGATGGAGGATTCGTCATTGCAAAAGCCGCCTAGGCGGGAAGAGCTCGAAGAGCGATGGGCGGCTTAAATGTAATTGTATATATAATATGGTTTCATCTGGTGTTTTTGATGGGGGGTATAAAAGTATGGTTCCATTTTATAATCTCATCTGATGGCAACAATTTTATGGAGAACTATATGTATTTTATTTGATGGCAACAATTTGATGGAATCTATATGTTTTTATTTCATATGACTCGAACGCATTTCTACATTGCGTGACTCCCAAATACAGGAAGTCTTAATTCTGGGAAAACAGGAAGTCATACCGAGAAACAAGTCTGGACATGTCTGGTGAAAACAGGAAATGAGTCATCACTAATGGCTATTGTTTGAGATAAAAAAACGATCGCATGATTTATTGCAACCAATTGTAATTGACTCTCTCGCTGAAAATATTATTAGAAATAGTTTAGTTAAAGCAATGGCTGAAAGTCCAACTGGTTTATCTGAGATGGAGTTTATGGATTGCGATGACTTAAATTATGAGATGGACTTTGATGTAGATATATTAGATGGCTTCCACCTAGAAAATACTCTCTATCATGTAAATGACAAGGTACAACAATTTGCCTTCTACTGGATGAAACTATACTCGAATTGTTGTATACAGAGAGACGAAGCTTTGGGTTTGTTGAGGCTTGGAAATGTTGACGATGCAATCAGAAAACTTGAGGACTGGCCTGAAACTATAGGATGCCCAGATGTGCCTCAAGTATTACCCACCGAGCAAGATAAACAGTTGAAGCACAAGAAAGCTAGGAAAGCGACAGATGTGGAAGCCATTATACAAGAAATGCGAAGTAAGTTTGTGCCTTCAAATTTAGAATTCCATCATGACGTACCGAATGAATTTCCCACTGAAGAGCTAACTCTTGACGAGTATGAGATAAAGATAAAAGAGTGTGATAGGTGTTTTCAAACAGTTGAAAATTATCACTTGAAGAACGCATTCGTATATGGTAAATGGATTGAAAAAGCCTTTCAAAAGTTTCAAGAAGACAAAAGAAACAAGTTCACAAGTGTTACAAACTTTGACGAGTGGGTCAATAGAAAATGTTGCGTAAAGAAAACTCGCGCAAGACAACTAAGGATGTTCTACAATAGGTTTAACAAATATATTAAGGTGCTACAATGTAAACTACCATTCATATGGTTCGTTTATAATGGGCCTGCTATCCTGAACTATTTTAAGGACAATGAAGAAGAAGCAGTTCAGTGGGTTTAATATTATTTAAACCACAAAACGCCACAGCTGTGGCGTGACGTCATGTAGTACATAAAAATAATATCTCATATAATAGTATAGAATGAATTGTAACAAGGAATTACATGATGAACTGAAAGAATCAGGAGATATTGTTTGTCCTTTTTGTGACCAAAAATTGGAAGATTCTAATGAAAAACCACAAGATCGTTTAGTGAAATATTATTCATGCTGTGATAATCAGTATATTATTAACGACGACGGGATGTTAGTATGTCGGAGTTGTGGTATTGGTCAAGGATATGAATCATCAGTAGAGTATGTTGATTTTTATAAAAATAGACATAGATTTATAAGAAAATCTGTTTACCATCGAGAGTACCACATCAACAACATATTACTCGATATTGAAGAAAAATATAACATTAAAATATCAAACTGTCAGAAACATAAGATTGATGCTATATTTGTCGAGATAGGTAAGATTCTTAATGAAGTTAATGGTACAAGGAAAAGAATGATTAGCATTAATTTTATTATGAGAATGATATTAAAGATGATGGGAATACCTTACAAAAAAATTCCAATTAGTAAATCGAAAAAAACATTAGCTTTTTACGATCAATATTTTACCAGTATTATGTCTCTTATTGGTGATAAAATAAAATCTATTGTTGGATGAACACCTTATTATACTTCTTTTCAAATTTGTCAGTTAAAGGGCACATATCAATGATTATCTCATCGAGAACTTTGACATAATCAAGAAATTCTTTGTCATCATACTCAAGTCCTCTCATGAAGGACCGCAAATCTGTTAAAACCTTTTCATATGAAGTGTATGCGAATTTACACATCTCAATCTTCCTTTTGTAATTTTTAGCCTCCGAATATGTTTTAAGTAAGAGACCAGAACCAGATATTATTCCGAGAGGAATAGGGTTTAGCGTTACACCACCAACTACTGTTCCTGTTACTACCAATAAAGCAGATACAATATTACATGTAAGTTCTGCTCTTTTGAAATATTTGAAAGTCATTTTGAAAAGCCAATATTTTTTATGATAGAATTTGTACAATGCTTTCAACTCAGATATTTGTTCTTCCGTTAATTTTTCTGAAACATGGTTCCAATTGAATATATTCTTCATATTATATGATTATATATTTTTTGAAATGATTCCTTAATACTGTAGTATAATTTTCTGATATTTTGAACCAATCTCTCAATACTATCAATAATTTCATTGATTAAAGTTGTTGTTCTCATATAATAATATGATATTAATTGAATGAAATCGGATCATAATCATTGACATACCATCTACAAAGTACATGATGGTGTAATTTGATATTTAATTCAGTAAGATTTTCACCTTTATAAAGACAATAAAAAGCTATATCACCTTTCAAGCCTGCGATACCAGAGGGATTCAAATCTCCAAATGTCATGGTGGTACTTCCTTGTGATGTTCTTGCTGTGAAATTAGCTAATTTTTTGCCGTTACACCATGTTTCAGAAGCGTTGTTACCACCAGGTACATCCCAGTGAATTGATAAACAGATCCATTTATTCAGTTCACCCGCATTAGCTTTTGATTGGTATGGTGCTGTTGCATTCTTACTATTAAAAGAGCTTGGTCCAATGACAATATGCTGATTTGTTGTTCCACTTACAAGTAAATGACCAGTTGGTGAGAATGCAACAAATTTGTCATAACCTCCATCATCATGTCCGAAAAGTCCATTACGAACGGCATAAGATCCTGTGTATGAATTCAATCGATAAACAATGAAAACATTAACTATATCAGCTTGTCCAGAACCAGGATTTAAATTTATGTTTGATAACATTCGCTTATTTCCATCGAATTTTAAATAATATCGATAATTGATTTTTTCGGCTTTTGTACATAAAATTGGTTTAGCTGATTGTGTTGTTTGATTAGAATGATTTTCTTTAAGAGATTGATCAAAAAGATCTGATGCTGCTCTAGTTGAATTATCAAAAATAACCTCAGATGGAATACCTCGGTCTATCTTATATAAGCAATCAGCTAGTTGATAACTTTCCCAGAATAAAGTTTCTGATAAATTTAATAGTTCACTGGATTGAACTACATCAGGTATTTCAGACTTGAATACTGCCATTTTAATATCAACCTCTTGTTTAGTGTATAACGTTCCTTTTTTGTATACGTAATTATGTAAATGATGTTTTTCATAGTCTGTGAAACTTGACATATATTCTTTGTTTATATTATTATTCTAGATAAGCACCATTTCTCTTTTCCTCTAATAAAATTTTATGAAATTCTAGGCTGTCTATATCAATGAATTTATCAATCAAACCTACTTTTTTAACATATCCGTCAAAGTCGATTTCAAGTTGTATACTTTGAAAGCTAACAGGTGCAACGAATGTTTCATCAACATGAGATGAGTAATTACTCAAACTGAATTTATGTAAATTATTAGAGCCGTTATAGCAGATCCATACAAAATTTTGCTTGTTTTGGAAGTCGTTTGTGAATGTTTTTTCATAATTTTTGGAGCCAGCATCAATTATTAATTTGTTGGCGGTGATCTGATATCGAGGATAGAATTTGACATGAAAGTTCACAGTGTTTGACCAAGTTATCTCGCATGTTTTGGTTGTATGGTGTAAAAAAGACATGAAGAATGTAAAACTTGTATTTTGATTGATTATATTAACTGTTTTAATATGTGTCTTTGTATTTAATAGTAAACCATATTTTGGACTATAAGAATTTATAAAACGATCTGTGCCGAGGATGAAATTAGGTCGTAGACCACTAATAACAACACCGGATACACCATTTACAAGATTATACATGCTTGTTTCTTCTAGATCATAAAAATCATTCCCGAAGATAGTTCTATATATATAATCCTTGGTATAATAAGCTAAGTCATTTATTTTTGTTTCCACAATATTTAAAGAACGTTTATTGCAGGCATCGCCTTCATTTAATGGATCGCCTAAATTTTCTATTTTATGATTATTCATATCTAGATCCGTTTCCATTACCATTTTGCCATTTTCAAAAACAAAAGCGGTGTCATAGACACTTAGGTCAACGTTTGAAAGTGTTTCTTTAACACCATAGACAATTAAATGCCCAATTGTTAAAAACGATTGTTTACTGACTGTACCGTGCAAATCAAGATAAAGGAATTGTGGAGGTGAGCTACCCCATCTGTGAAAATTGATAACTGTTTTGGTGTACGTTTCGAACGTTTTTGTTGCATATTTAGAAATTGAAATCGTCGTAGCTTGTGGGGTTACACTCAACCCATTCATTTCCGGCGGAAACCATTCAACGACCAAAGTATAGTAACCGACTGGAAGTTTATAAAGGTTAAAACCGAGGCGTGATTGGTACTGGTTGGGTGAGACTTTTTTAAACAGGAGTTGAAGGAAGTAAGCTTTTTTATTAATTTGATGTGGAGAATTGGGAAAATCGTTTATACCCAAAACCTTGATATTGTTTTCACTCGAAGATTCATCAGTGTCTTCCATTAAGTATCTGAAGGCGTCTCGGTTTTGCCCTGAATTAATAATCTGAGATTCATAAATTTTTTGAGTGACAAGATCTCTCAAATCTGATATTTCCTCTTGCACAAAATCAACATTAACTGCGGATTTTGAATCTCTGTAATCGGTTTGTAAGTTAATAATTTTATTGTTATTTAAATTCAAGTCACCAGACATACTTGTTGTGCCATCAAGTTTGAGATATTTTTTTTGTGTTTCAGTAATTCTTTTAAAAATATAAAAAGCGTTCTCTGGTTTAAAAAATTTAAGAGAAATATAAGCTTTCGGCTATTATACTATAGCCTTTAACGAATGTAAAAAGAAATGAAAGCGCATGATTGGAAATATATGCAAGGGAGGGTGTGAAAAGATTAAACACAAGAATACAATAGAAGTGTAAAAAAGCTAAAAATGGACAAAAACGGACGAAATAAGAATTACAATAAGATAGAGTATTGTCTTGGTAGCGGTTTAGAATTATTGTCTGCGCCGACAGTTTTGGCAGTATGCCAGGATTCTAGTGTTCTTCGAATACGGTAATTGCCTTTGTCTATCACGGTAGCGCCATCAAAATCAATTGAATGATTGTTTTGCCAAGCATGGTTGGCAATGTTCGAGCCTCTAGTATAATTTTTAAGATTTCGTTGATGTTCCTTTCTTCGGGTTTTAAAACATCTGCCAGTTTCTCCTACGTAACTCCAACAGCAATCAGCACACGAGATTTTGTAAACAACATTGCATTGTAGATCCAGGGGCTGCCTAAACTTAGGAGAAGGGAATTCTTGTTGCAGGGTTTTAGCTGGTTTGCTTACTACACGGATGTAATTTTTACGAAGTAATCTGGTGAGAGGTTCAGTCAATCCGCGGATATAGGGAAGACATGCGAAACCCAGGGAAGTGTCAGATGGATCGGCCCATTTGAAGAACATGGACACTAATTCTTCCGGAGGAGGAGTTGTCGGGGCTGACTTCTTTTTTAAAATGTTGGAAATAACCGTTGGTGGGTAGCCATTGGCTTTCAATGCTTCCGTAACGTAACTAGTCTCGCGTGCTTTACCTTCACAAGTGCTAGGTAGGTTGGCTGCACGGAATAGGAGGGTCGAGGCCGCGCTGACTTTATGTTTATATTCATGATGAGAAGAATAATCCAGATATCTATCAGTATGTGTCGGTTTCCGGTAAACGTCGATGACAGTAACACCATTTTTCCTGGAAACGAGGGTGTCCAAGAAAGAGATTTGGCCATTGTTTTCTTCTACAATGCAATGTTGTTTACAAAATCTCGTGTGCTGATTGCTGTTGGAGTTACGTAGGAGAAACTGGCAGATGTTTTAAAACCCGAAGAAAGGAACATCAACGAAATCTTAAAAATTATACTAGAGGCTCGAACATTGCCAACCATGCTTGGCAAAACAATCATTCAATTGATTTTGATGGCGCTACCGTGATAGACAAAGGCAATTACCGTATTCGAAGAACACTAGAATCCTGGCATACTGCCAAAACTGTCGGCGCAGACAATAATTCTAAACCGCTACCAAGACAATACTCTATCTTATTGTAATTCTTATTTCGTCCGTTTTTGTCCATTTTTAGCTTTTTTACACTTCTATTGTATTCTTGTGTTTAATCTTTTCACACCCTCCCTTGCATATATTTCCAATCATGCGCTTTCATTTCTTTTTACATTCGTTAAAGGCTATAGTATAATAGCCGAAAGCTTATATTTCTCTTAAATTTTTTAAACCAGAGAACGCTTTTTATATTTTTAATATGTCTTATCCTGGTTACAGTTCAATTTTTAATCGTATCCGCCGTGAGGCTGGGCTGGAAGCCCTTAAATTAGCGCGAACTATGGAGAAAACGACGTACAAACTTGAAGCTCACCACCGCCATTTACATTTCACGCACAAGGCAATTGAGAATCAGTGGATTCCCAAATCTTTGAGGTTTAAACCTCCTGGCAACCACCCTGTCTTCAAACGTATTATGGAACGGGCCAGCAAACATTGTATGAGAGCAAGAATTTCTATCTGCCACGATCGAATTCGAACCCTGAAAGGAACTTTGGATGAATCCAAACAACAGTTATCAAGTTTGGTCATCGAAGATACTTCATCTACGTTGCTTCAATTCCTAAAAATGAGGTCTCAATCTGTTCGCAACAACATTAAAGCGAGACACGAGAACAAGCTTACAAACCTAAGAATGGAAGCTGAAAATGAGTGCCCGAATACCATCAATAAGAAAAACTGGGTGATTAATTTATCACAAAAACCCCTAACCGCGACAGAACGTTCTCTTCTTGAGAAAGGTCCTAAATTTGCTCCAACCCCACAATCCATCCCGGTTAAAGACATTGTTTCTGAAGTTGAAGCCGCCATCGTCCGCCTTCCTGATGACACGAAGGATGCCGTACGAACCACCACCGCCTCTTTGCTCCAGAGCCCGACTTCCACCACACAGCAACACCACCAAAGCTGAATTAAGAACCCTAAAGAACTTAAAACAGGACCACGAACGTGTTATTACGAAAGCTGATAAAGGGAACTGTTTTGTTGTCATGGACAGAACTGATTATGACTCCAAAATGGAAACTCTACTCAGCGACCGAGACACGTACCAACCAGTCCTCAAGTCACCATTCGCCAAAATTGAAAGAGAACTGAACAGTAGACTCCTCGATCTCAAACGACAAAACAAGATAGATGAAACAGTCTATCAAAAACTTCGTTCTACAGACGGTTCTCCGCCTGCCATCCGGGGCTCTATTAAACATCATAAACCAGGATTCCCTCTTCGACCGATTGTATCGAGCATCGGGTCTGCCCTTTACAACACATCTAAGTTTCTTTCTGATATCCTATCGCCGATTCAGAACCTCAATGGCTATTCTGTCCTCAACTCTTCACAATTTGCCAAAGAAATAGCCAATATGGAAATTTCCGACGACGAAGTTATGGTGTCATTCGACGTGGTGTCGCTATTCACAGCTATCCCTGTCCACAAAGCGTGTGATTACATTCGCGACAAGCTGAACAATGACAGTACTTTACAATCTAGAACAAGCCTAACTACCGATGACATCATTTCTTTATTGGACTTCACTCTCTCCAATAACTATTTTGTCTACAATAACTGTATATATAAGCAGGTTCACGGTTGTGCTATGGGCAGCCCTGTTAGCCCTATTGTTGCTAATCTTTGCATGGAGGTGGTTGAAGAATTAGCCATCAATACCTCTACAGTTACACCAAGGATTTGGAAAAGATATGTTGACGATAGCTTCGTCATCATTAAGAAAGACGCTGTCTCCTCCTTTCATGACACTTTAAATTCCATTGACCCAAAAATCGCTTTTACTATCGAAGAAGAAAACAATGGCCAAATCTCTTTCTTGGACACCCTCGTTTCCAGGAAAAATGGTGTTACTGTCATCGACGTTTACCGGAAACCGACACATACTGATAGATATCTGGATTATTCTTCTCATCATGAATATAAACATAAAGTCAGCGCGGCCTCGACCCTCCTATTCCGTGCAGCCAACCTACCTAGCACTTGTGAAGGTAAAGCACGCGAGACTAGTTACGTTACGGAAGCATTGAAAGCCAATGGCTACCCACCAACGGTTATTTCCAACATTTTAAAAAAGAAGTCAGCCCCGACAACTCCTCCTCCGGAAGAATTAGTGTCCATGTTCTTCAAATGGGCCGATCCATCTGACACTTCCCTGGGTTTCGCATGTCTTCCCTATATCCGCGGATTGACTGAACCTCTCACCAGATTACTTCGTAAAAATTACATCCGTGTAGTAAGCAAACCAGCTAAAACCCTGCAACAAGAATTCCCTTCTCCTAAGTTTAGGCAGCCCCTGGATCTACAATGCAATGTTGTTTACAAAATCTCGTGTGCTGATTGCTGTTGGAGTTACGTAGGAGAAACTGGCAGATGTTTTAAAACCCGAAGAAAGGAACATCAACGAAATCTTAAAAATTATACTAGAGGCTCGAACATTGCCAACCATGCTTGGCAAAACAATCATTCAATTGATTTTGATGGCGCTACCGTGATAGACAAAGGCAATTACCGTATTCGAAGAACACTAGAATCCTGGCATACTGCCAAAACTGTCGGCGCAGACAATAATTCTAAACCGCTACCAAGACAATACTCTATCTTATTGTAATTCTTATTTCGTCCGTTTTTGTCCATTTTTAGCTTTTTTACACTTCTATTGTATTCTTGTGTTTAATCTTTTCACACCCTCCCTTGCATATATTTCCAATCATGCGCTTTCATTTCTTTTTACATTCGTTAAAGGCTATAGTATAATAGCCGAAAGCTTATATTTCTCTTAAATTTTTTAAACCAGAGAACGCTTTTTATATTTTTAATATGTCTTATCCTGGTTACAGTTCAATTTTTAATAGTAATTCTTTTATTAACAAATTCTACATTTGTGGCGTCTTTTTGATTTGATGGTGATTTAAGATTAGTAATTGATTTATTTGTCATATCAATATCAACATTTTTATCCAGTTTTTTCGCAAGCTGATTATCGACGTACTTTTTGTTTGTGGCTTGATCTGCCTGTGTTGGGTCTTTCACATTGAAAATTGTATTATTATTCATATCAATATTTGCTTCCATTTGACCTCCTTCCTTCTTTGAAAGAAAGATATTTCTCGTGTCCTGATAGTTTATTACCTTTGTCAGATCACCGTGGACAGGATAAGGGTTGCTTTTTAATCTTAAAATATTGTATTTATTTTGCATGTCAATATCAGCAGAACCGCTGGCACTACCCTGAGGTCCACGATCACCTTTATCACCTTTTGAACCCTTATCGCCTTTATCGCCTTTATCGCCTTTATCACCTTTAACGCCTTTATCACCTTTAGGACCAGGTAACCCAGGCAACCCTCTAGGGCCTATCTGACCTTGTCCTTGAGAATCAACATGATTAAGAATACCGTTTGTATAACTCATATAATATTAGTTTAGATTTTTTCGTCGAAATTTCGGGCTACCTTTTTTTTGACCTTATCAACATACAAAAAAACTATATGGATTCTCAGTAGCTTTCTGATAATCTGATTTATTTATGTTAAGTTCTCGACAAATCATCGATTGCTCGTTTATAGAAGGAAAATCAAAAACACAAAAATGTGAACTATTCAGTCTTATTGTTTTATCGGTTCCGTAATAGCTTTGACTCAAATATATACAACAACAATTTTTATTTCTTGAATTGGTGAAGTAGTCTCGTATCCGTTCGTCATTTTTCTTACCTGTATTCAAATAGTCATCAAATATGATTAATTTTTGGTTTTCATCAGACAAATCTGTCAGAGGGATGATTTCATCATTACCTGCTTCTATTACGTCATAACCGACCTCTTTTGATATTGGTTCAAGAGATTTCAACAGATGCTTATATTTGCTTTGTTGGAGATTGCGAGCGTAAAAATATATTTTATCAAAGTATAAGAGCCTGTATATCATATCAAGCAGAAGGTTTGTTTTACCACCACCAGAGGGAGCACAAATAAGCATCCTGAAACATCGGTTTGGCATGAAACTCTTTAATTGAACAAAATCGTTGTTTTCATCATCTTGAATGTCGTAATTTTGAATCTTCATATGATAATATGTTATACAATTTTATCGCATGGCGACACGCTATGCGACACGCTATGCGAGCGTTTTTATATATGATAACCCTAATTTTTCCGAACAAAATACGAAATTTTATGTAAACAAATGATATAATGAGTTTACTCAAATGGAAACAATTAGCAGAGAGCCGATCCGAGCTTGGTAAAAAGATTAACACAGTGAGAGAGACAATAAAACAAAAAACGATATCTGATCAAATGGGTGAAGTTGAGGCAGAGAAACTTTTCAAACCTATAACATCAGGATTAAAGGAACTCACAGCTCCAAAAATGCCATTGATAAGATTACCAAAGAAAAAGCGACCTGTTCCAGATTATGGAATAGCTATTGATGATGAAGTGCCTGATTATGGATTGGATGATTTGTTTGATCAACCTGTTTTACCTGAAAACGAGAAACAGTTAGTTCCAAAACCTCCATCTTATGAAGATGTCCTCAAGGATTTAGCATCAGGTGAAAAACGAATTCATATTGACCCAGAATACATGTATGAACCAGAAGATCTTCCACCTGAATACGAAGAAGAAGGACCTGATTATAACATTCTCGAGGAGGATGCAATTAACCAAGTTTTGGATGAACTTGAAATACCGAATTATGAAGACGTTGAATTACGACTTCAACAAGAAGATATGAATGACACAAAGAGGAAATCTTATCTTACCAACGCCCTTAAAAAGGCTAAAGAGAAACGGAAAAAACTAAGTGGTTATTCGAGTGATATCACTAAAAAATTAAGTAGTGGTTCAATCACTGAAGCTGAGGCTCAATATCGAAGAAAAATTATTCAAGATACAAGAAAGGTATTGAATGATTATATAAATTACAATAATCAAAGACTGAAAAATATTAAAGGGTCTGGTTTGAAGAAAAAAACAAAAAAGGGTGGACAGGTAATGTTTTTTAATAATCCGAAAGAAATGTTGAAAAAGCTTGAGCTGATTATCGGATCAAAGGTTGCCGGTAATAATAGCATCGAACTACGGAATACAGGCGTTGCTCTTCTCGACATCTTGTTGAAAAACTCTATTTTGAACAGGTCGCAATATAACAAAATATACAAAAACTATTTTATGTAAACTAATCATATAATGGATAGACAACTTATCTTATCATCCCATTCAGTAAGAGACAAGAATGGTAATAAACCGAGTGATTTCATAATCAAATACATCAATCCGATAATTCTCGATCCAAATCGACAATATGAAATCGGCCTCGACCGAATCATTTCGATGTCATTTACTTGGTTTAATGTGACTAAAGAACTCAATAATCAGAAAATAAGATATTCGTCTGATAGTGGTACTAATTGGACGGAAATTATATTTAATCCTGGAGTCTGGAATTACGTTGATTTTGACAATTTAATCAAAGAAAAAACAAAAACAGGGACCTCATCAAACCCCCAATATCCTATCACTCTCGAGTTTGACGACACAATATTCAGGACAATAATAACACTTGCCTCAAATTACAGATTAGATTTGACTCAAAGTGATTTTAATGATCTTATTGGTTTCAAAAAAGGCATTCTAACAGGTAGTGAAAATGTTGGTGATTACATACCGAATTTGAGTCAAGACAGAGAAATTCTCAATATTCATAGTGACCTCATATCCGAAAGTCTAGTTGATGGTGATGAAACGGATATTATATATAGTTTCAGTACCTCGACTCTCACCCCGAGTTATAGTTTCACACAAGAGCCAAGACGAGTACAGTTCAATCCTGTCAATAAAAATACGATTAATAAAATTCGGATATATATAACTGATGGAAAACGAAGAATTATAGATCTTAATCATAGTGACACTTCATTCAGTTTGATTTTAAGAGAGAAGAGAGATTAATCTAACTAATAGTTATATATGTCGTCGTATGAATACAAGCGTATTTATCACCCGAAACTAGGTCGTTTTGTGTATAAGCATAAAGGATCTGGGATTATTGTTGATAACATATTCAAACCAGTTGGAAGGGTGTTAAGTAAAGTTCCAGAAATGGTTTTAAAACCTTTTGCTAAAAAGGCGCTTGAATCTGGTATTTCACATGCTGGAGACAAACTGGGAAAAAAAGCAGCTGAAAAAAGCGGAGAGCTTATTATGAGAAAATTACATGGTTCAACTAAACAATCAATGAATAAAACCATGAAACCAACCAAACCTACTAAACCAAAACAAGAAGAAGATTACAACACAATTCTGAATAGACTTATATCTGGTACTGGATTAAGACGATAAAATGTTATTAAAAAGTGAATTTTATCCAATTATAAATAGACTAATAAGTGGGAAATGGTTTATATAAAAAGTGAAATTTATCTAAACTACTCATATAAATGAGTTTCAGAACAAATGAAAATCTGCAACGATATGAATACGTTCGTTTCCATTTGGATAATGTCATTGAGCAACCTGCTAACAATCAAAGCCAGAAAAAGACAGGTTACAGATTCACAATCAACGATAGGTCGACTATGTTCGATTTTTTTAATGGGTATTTCGAAGTAACTAAAGAGCTTCAAAAAAGGGCAGATGGTGCTGGATATGCTCAAGCGGATCGCATCACTATGATAAACGGATCTCACAGTCTAATCAGACATATGGTTATTAAATCGTCTGGTAAAATAGTATACGAGAGTGATAATTTACATAGAATTACGAATGTGAAAAATTTACTCGAATACAGTGATGATTATAGTAGATCTGTTGGAAAGAATTCGTTCTGGTATCTTGATACTGATGGAACTACAGCAAATACAAACACAGGTTTTGAGGCCCGTCGTATTTTAACCCAAGCAGCACAAAACAACGGTGGTGGGGGAGCTAAAAGTATTAATGAGATGCTTCCCTTAAACAGATACAGCTTTTTTCAAGAATTAGAAAGAAAAATGTTGCCTCCGATGCAGCTCACAATTGAACTTACATTTAACGAAGACAGTGAACTGATTCACATGGCAAATGGCACAGACCCTGGTCGTGTTGTAGTAAAGAGATTGTATCTTTGGCTCCCAAGATTAATCCCAAAAGACAGCATGTATAGTAATTTCGTTTCAGAGTTTCTCAAGCCAACAACCTGGACATATATGCGAGATCTCTACAATCAGTCAGCAAATACCAGAGCTATTCAGAATATGTTTCAAATTAGTCCAGCTATTGATAACGTTAAACATGTTTTTATTTATCTCCAGCGAACAGACGGGCCTAATGATGATGAAGCAGAGAGGAGTCCGTATTTGTTTGACACTTTCAAGTTGAATGCTGCTGACGCTAATAGCTCTCTCTCGAGTTGTCGTTTAGAATATGGAAACAACACGTTCTATCCCGAACTAGAATACGATGCAGATTCTAAAATCAGGATATTCAATGATCTCATGTCATATGCATTTCGTAAGAACGATTACAATTCAGGAACACAGCTTAATGTATCCAATTTCACTAGTTTGTATGGATTATTGTATTTCGATTTGTCATATCAAAAAGAGGTAGTGACGAGAGATCCTAAACAGCTGATTCTCCATTATCGTCTCAATGTAGCCCCGACAGCAAACGTCCGAGCTCATAGCATCGTATTTTACGAGAGTGAGGTTGTAGTAAAGACAGTTGGAAACGAATTGATGATAGTTTAAATAAATAAGTTTTACATCGATGAAAATTTAAATGAATATGTTTTTTAAAAGAGAATTTATCTAACATATATTATATGACACAACTATACGAAATTAAAGTTAGTTTATCGTCAAACCAGAAAAAGAATCTTAGTAAAGCGTATCATAAAAGAGAAACAATAGTTCTAAGGCTCACAAAGGACTCTCTATCTGGGAATGACACACTTTATGTTCCATTAAACATTGTAAAAAGATTGGAAAAAAATCGTAAACTTAAGAAAGGGATGGACATTAAACTTTCTAAAACAAACATTCGAAAGCAAGTAGGTGGATCTCTACTGTCTACAGTTCTGACGCTTGGAAGAACTTTTGGTCCCACTATTGCTAAGACCATCGGTTTGTCAGCTTTAGCTGGAGCAGCTAGTGAAGGAGCATCTCAGATTGTTAAGAAGATATCCGGAAAAGGTGTTCAAACCGGTGGGTTCCTCATACCACAAAATAAAATCGATCAGTTGATAACATATAAACATCTTTTAACAACCAAACAAAAGAAGGATATATTAAATGCTCTACAAACCGGTTCTGGTGTTCATATAAAACCAACAAAAGTACAAACAGGTGGGTTCTTAGGTACTCTTCTCGCATCAATTGGAGTCCCTTTAGCTATTGAGGCAATAAAGAAGATGACTGGTAAAGGTGCCCCTCAGATGGGACAGCCTAAACAAAGACCACCCAGATCTATACCAAAACCAACTACTGTTAACAATCAAGATGGTGGTTTGTTAGTCCCAATGTATAGAACTCCACCTTTTTATGGAAATTGGCCTGATCAAACATTAGGTATGGGAATTTTAAAAAAAAGCTCCAAAAAAAAAGCTCAGAAAAAGGGCAAAGGTCTACTATTAGGCAAAAACTCACCATTCAAAAACGTCCCTCTTCTAAACATTCTATTGTAAAACCAAATTTTCATCAAAATATTCCTTTGTCAAATTATGATTTAATTGATTGGTGCAAATACTTGAATATACCAATTAATGATGTTCTGTCTCGAGATGAAACTGTCCCACATAATCATAGACAGGCATTGTTTATTTACAATCTTGAACCGAGTTATATGTCAGGGAGTCATTGGGTATGTAGTTATGTGCAGGACAAAGTCATCAATTACTTTGATAGCTTTGGTTTGCCTCCCTTCCAAGAAATTGTCAATCATGCGAGAAAAAAGAATTTAACATTGCTTCATCAGAACAATCAAATACAAAATATACTGACGACAACATGCGGATACTTCTGTTTGTTCTTTTTGAATGAGATGAATAAGGGCAAATCATATTTTGATCTGCTTCAGGTATTTGATATATATGATACAATGAAGAATGAGAAATTCTTAGAACAGTATTTCAAAAATATCTAACTCATATATATGGTCAAAAGTTATTGCGTGAAACAAAAAAAGGTCACAGAATGTATTCCAGAAAGTGAACGATATGAAAAGGCTAAAAATGGGAGGCTTATGCTTAAATGCAAATGCTCTGAATGTGGAATCACTAAGACAAAATTCGTTAAAGGCCAAAAAGGAGGTGAAAATCCATTAGGTAAAGCTTTGAAAGCTGCAGAATTGGCTGAAAAGGCTGTTCGAAAAATAATTCCGTCTACCAACCATGTATTTGATCGATATTGGAGTGGAGAAATGGTAAAAAATGCTTTCACCGGACCTACAGGTATAACCAGTAAGAAGTTTTGGACTAAACCAAAGAAGGGTACTGTCATGCGTTTGGTGAAAAATCCAAAAACTGGTAAATATGAGCATGTGTACGTCGAACCTTAATCTAATTTAATCATATTATATATGAGATCATATTGCGTGAAACAAAAAAAGGTCACTCTATGTGTACCAGGTAGTGAAAGATATGTAAAAGCCAAAAACGGGCGAACAATGATGAAATGCACCTGTGCTGAATGTGGAATCACTAAGACGAAATTCGTAAAACAGATGGGAAACGGGTTGGCCCGTCGAAAGGGGCGGGCGTACTAGATACAGTAGCATCGACTGGTGCTGATTTATTAATTCACCACGGTATTCCTTGGCTTGGAAAAAAGGCAGTTGAAATGGGAAGATATTATGGATCAGAAGCCTTGAGAAACCCAAAACTGCAGAAAAAGGCTATCGATTATGCTCTGGATAAGTTGAATCCAATGATTCAAAATGTCGGAAGTCAAGCTCTTGATCAATTATCTACTAAAATCAGACCAAATAGAAAGTATAAAACCAACAGAAAGGATTTGGATGGCGCTGGTGTTGATATACATAAACTAATTGGGAAAATACCGAAACCAAAGGGAGGGTGGACTCTGCCTGGTCATAAATACACTGGGCCTTACAACCCTCTCGATGAGCAGTTAAAGTACAATCCAGTTACTGGGGAGATATTGGAAATCTATGACCAACCTACTGGACGGACGGATGCAATAGCAATGCAACACGATGTCGATTATTCGGTTTGTAAGGATGACAAAAAATGCAAGAATAAAGCTGATAAAAAAATGGTCAAGGCATTGGACAGTGTACCGTACGATGAAAGGCAATGGGGACATTGGCTGGCTAGAAATATGATTAACACGAAGCAGAAACTAGGTCTAGGGACAAAGGAAGACAAAAAACGGGAAAGGCCGTCGAGTGAAGAAAAAAACTGGCAAGAAAAATTAGCTGATGAGCTTCATAAGCCCATAAAGCGTAACTTTACTCGACGGCGTGTTATTGTAAATCATATTGACGAAATATGGTGCTCTGATATTGTTGAGATGCAAAAGTTCAGTCGATGGAACGCTGGCTACAGATATCTTCTTATGGTTTAGATGTATTCTCTAAATACGGTTGGATCGTTCCATTAAAAGATAAAAAGGGTGAAACCGTTATGAATGCTTTTAAAACAATCCTTAAAGAAGGTAGAAAACCGGAATATTTATGGACAGGCAAAGGCAAAGAGTATTACAACAAACATGTTAAAGAACTACTTGATAAGAATAAAATAACCTTGTACTCAACTGAGAATGAAGAAAAGTCGTCAGTTTGTGAAAGATGGAACAGAACAATTAGAACCAAGATGTGGAAGCAGTTTACTGTTCAAGGTAATACACAGTATTTAGACATGCTACCCAAATTAGTGAAACAATATAACAACACTAAACATAGCTCTATCAAAATGACACCCATAGAAGCAAGCAAAAAGAAGAATGAAGGAGTTGTTTACTTTAATCTATACGGTGATATGGAAACATTAAAACAGAAACCGAAATTTAAAGTTGGTGATAATGTCAGAATAAGTAAGTATAAACGAAATGTGTTTGATAAGGGCTATACACCAAATTGGTCTGAGGAAGTTTTTAAAGTTGATGAAATACAACACACCAATCCAATCACATACAAACTAAAGGATCTCAGAGATGAAGACATTCAAGGGAGTTTTTATGAACCTGAATTACTGAAAGCTGAACAAAAAGTATTCAGAATTGATAAAGTCATTCGGAGGGATTATAAAAAGAAGCAAGCTTTGGTGAAGTGGAAGGGGTATAGTGATGAATTCAACAGTTGGATACCGTTCAAGGACTTGAAGGATATATAAAATTGTTTAAAGATAATTATCTAATATATATTATATCGATTGATACAGTATATACTGTTTATTTGCTTTTGGTAGCCAAAAATATATTTTTTTTTCTGGCTATTATAAATATATAACCTTATTATATGAATCTATTGTTTGGAGAAGATTTCGATACTTTAAAATTCAGAGCCAAAAACTTGTACGATGCTAAGGATCTGAGATATTCAAACCGCAGAAATAAGAAATATGTTGTCACTCTCAAAAACGGTAAAAATATACATTTTGGTGATAGTAGGCATGAAGATTTTTTACAGCACCAAGATTGGAATAGACGTTTACGATATCGTAAAAGAGCCTCTATGATAAAGAATAAAGATGGTAAATTGACATATAAGGATCCTGAATACGCTAATTACTGGAGCTACCATCTCCTGTGGTGAACAGGTTTAAACGAAGATCAAAATAGCTTAAAAATAATATCAATACTATAATATATACATATGGAAAATCAGAATGTTAAGAGAGGTCCTGGAAGACCAAAAAAGTATTCAACTGAAGAGGATAAGAAGGAGGCTGTAAAACAACAAAAATCGAAGTACATGCTAAAAAAGGAATGGTATTGTGACGTTTGTAAAAATGGACTAAATTATACTCTTGCTGGTAAATGGTGTCATTTGAACACAAAAAAGCACAAGAAAAACGCTAATGCAAATAATTAACATAATGTATATAGTTCAAAGGATCTATTAATTGGATCATTTGAATTCTTGACTGTGTTTGAACGCAGATTGAAAACACTTAAAATAATATCAATACTATAGTATATAGAATGGAAAAATCTAATCATATAAATATGAACAAGAGAGATCTTAAGAAACTCAGCAAATCGGAACTTATTAAATTGCTTCTGAAGCAGGAGAGGAAGAAGCCTAAAATCGTAGTGGTTGACGATACCAAGCCAGTTCCAGCACCAAGAACATACAAACCAAGGAGACCAATACCAACACCTCGCAAGAGTGTCAAACAGATGGCTAAAGAATATGAAGAAAACATCATTCTTCCACCAATAGAGTTTATGGATGATTACAAACCAGTTCCAGCACCAAGAACTAAACAACATGCAGTTAAAAAACCGGTTCCAGCACCAAGAACCAAAATAGAACAAACAGACAAAGCTTTAAAAGGTTACACTAAGTCTTATGAAATCAGCATCAAAAACAATAAAGACCCCTTAGCCCAAATGCAAAACACGAGAAAGGCTATAGAACATCGTGTAATAACTTTGTTGAATGAAATGAAAGGCTTGAAATACGTTGAAACATTGAAAGTCACTTTCGAAAAAAATTCAGCTGATGAAATAGTGATTAAAAATGGATATTTCAACAGTAAAGTCCAAACAATTATTAACCATACTGAAATCAATGAAGCATTACAAATGTCTAAACAAAATATCTTAAACCTGATCTCCCAGTGGATATCAGAAGGTTCAGGATGGACCATCCAATCTGTTGATAGCCACTATTTAAACATTGTCAAATACAAGCCCTTGAAAGGATCCTCATATATCCAACTGCCTTATGAACTGCGAAACAGCGCTAAAGGCTTAATAAACATGAAAAATGAGGATAATGAATGTTTCAGATGGTGCCACATAAGACATTTAAACCCACAAGAAAAATATCCTCAAAGAATAAAAAAGACAGACAAACAATACGTTGAAAAGTTAGATTATTCAAACATTGATTTTCCAGTCAATGTCAAACATTACAACAAAATTGAGAAGCAAAACAGTATCAATATAAACGTATTCGGATATGAAAACAAAGAGCCATATCCCATCTATGTTTCCAAAGAAAAGTATGAAGATCATATGGAACTACTTCTGGTAACGAAAGATGAAAACAAGCATTACGTGCTAATAAAAGATTTCAACAGATTTATGTATAACCAAACAAAACACAAAGAAAGAAAACACTTTTGTATGTACTGTCTTCAATGTTTCAGTTCAGAACAAATACTAATAAATCACAAAGAAAACTGTATTCAAGTGAACGGTCAGCAAGCGATAAATATGCCAACCAAAGATAATAACATACTGAAATTCAATAATTTCCATAAGCAGCAACCAGTGCCATTTGTCATCTATGCTGATTTTGAGGCTATAACAGAAAAGATTCAAGGATGTCAACAGAATAATGAGTCATCATATACTGAAGCCTACCAAAAACATACAGATTGTGGTTTTGGGTATAAGGTCATTTGTTGTTATGACGACAAGCATACAAAACCAATACAACTATATAGGGGTGAAAAGGCTGTGTATAGATTCATGGAAAATATGTTAGAAGAAGTAAAATACTGTAAAAAAGTAATGAAAACATTTTTTAACAAACCATTGAAAATGACGAAAAAGGATGGAGAGAAATTTGAAAAAGCAAAAGAATGTCACATCTGCGATAAAAAATATACTGAAAAAGACATTCGAGTCAGAGATCATTGTCATATTACTGGCAAATACAGAGGCTCAGCACATCAAGACTGTAATCTGAAACTCAGAATAAATCCAAAAGAAATAAAAATTCCTGTTATATTCCATAATCTGAGAGGTTATGACAGCCATTTTATAATGCAAGAAATTGGAGCTATTGTTAAGAATAATACATACACCAAAAACGGAAAAGAGATTAAAATGGACATAAATGCAATTCCAAACAATATGGAAAAATATATGGCATTCATGCTTGGTAACCATCTTACCTTCATTGATAGTTTCCAGTTTATGAGCTCAAGTTTGGATAAATTAGTCAGCAACTTGCCGGCAGAAGCTTTTAAATATACAAGCAAAAAATTCAAAAAAGAAAAATTCGAATTGATGAGGAAAAAAGGTATTTATCCGTACGATTTCATGGACAGTTTTGAAAAATTTGATAAAACAGAATTGCCAACGAAAGAAGAATTTTACAGCATATTGAATAATGAGCACATAACAGATGAGGATTATAGCCATGCTAAAAACGTGTGGAATACATTTCAATTACAAACAATGGGTGAATACCACAATCTATATCTTAAGTCTGATATTCTTCTATTAGCTGACGTGTTTGAAAACTTCCGTAAAACCTGTCTTCAGTATTATAAACTTGATCCCTGTCACTACTTTACATCTCCAGGATTATCTTGGGATGCTATGTTGAAGATGACTAATATCAAATTGGAACTAATGACAGACATAGACATGTTTCAATTCATTGAAAAAGGTATGCGTCGTGGTATATCTTACATAGCCAATCGATATGGTAAAGCAAACAACAAGTACATGAAAGAATACGATGAGAAGGCGCCCTCAAAGTATATTATGTACCTTGATGCTAACAATTTATACGGTTGGGCTATGTCACAATACCTACCAACAGGTGGTTTCAAATGGTTGACGGAAAAACAAATCAATAAATTAAACTTAGCTGAGTACAAAGATGATAGTAAGAAAGGATTGATATTAGAAGTTGATCTAGAATACCCCAAAGAGTTGCATGACCTTCATAACGACTACCCTCTTGGACCGGAAAAGGTTAAAATAACTGATAACATGTTATCCGATTATTGCAAGAAAATACAAAACAAATTCAATATTTCCACGGGACTAGTACACAAACTGATCCCTACTTTATGTGACAAAGAGAAATATGTTCTGCACTATAGAAATCTACAGTTGTATCTTGATCTTGGATTGAAAGTGAAGAAAGTGAACAGAGTATTAGAATTCAATCAGTCACCTTGGCTTAAACAATACATTGACTTCAATACACAAAAACGTACTCAAGCGAAAAATTCATTCGAAAAAGATTTCTTCAAGCTAATGAACAATTCAGTATTTGGAAAAACGATGGAGAACATAAGAAAGCGTGTCGATGTCAGACTTATTACAGATGAGAATAAACTATTGAAGATGGCTTCTAAACCAACTTATGTAAGCAGTAAGATATTCAATGAAAATCTGGTAGCAGTGCATAAGATCAAAGAAACGCTAACTCTAAACAGGCCGGCATATGTGGGTATGTGTATTCTTGATCTAAGTAAGACATTAATGTATGATTTTCATTATAACTACATAAAAGAAAAGTATGGTAATAAGGCTAGACTACTATTCACTGACACAGGCAGTCTAACATATGAAATTGAAGCTAAAGATGTGTACCAAGACTTTTGGAATGACAAAGATCGATTTGACAACAGCGACTATCCAGAAAACTCTCCGTATTTCGATAAGACAAACAAGAAGGTAATCGGTAAATTCAAGGATGAAGCAGCTGGAATACCAATCACAGAATTCGTCGGTTTGCGATCAAAAATGTACAGTTACATAAAAAACAACCTGAAAGTAGGAAAAACAGCCAAGGGAATCAAGAAGAACATAATAAAGAACAATATCAAACATGAAGATTATAAAAATGTATTAATTAATAACAAACAAATACATCATACCATGAAAACAATCAGAAGTATCAATCATCAACTAGGTAGTTACGAGCTCAATAAAGTGTCACTCAGCTGTTTCGACGATAAACGATATATAGCAAACGATGGAATCAATAGTTTCGCTTACGGACATTATAAAATCCAATAAGTCAGTATAATAGGTACTCAACATGACGTCACGCCACAGCTGTGGCGTTCTGTGGTATGACATAATAGACATCCTGCTTTTCCGAGAATTTTAAAACTTCCTGTTTTCTGAGAATTTTAGACTTCCTGTTGTATGAAGTCACGCAATGGAAAATGTGTTCGTTTCCACATGAAATAAAAACATATAGATTCCATCAAATTGTTGCCATCAAATAAAATACATATAGTTCTCCATAAAATTGTTGCCATCAGATGAGATTATAACATGGAACCATACTTTTATACCCCCCATCAAAAACACCAGATGAAACCATATTATATTATACAATTACATTTAAGCCGCCCATCGCTCTTCGAGCTCTTCCCGCCTAGGCGGCTTTTGCAATGACGAATCCTCCATCCCCGTGACTTCGTCTTTGCATGTCTTGCTATCGCAAGCCATCCAAATACTTGTCATGCCGAGGATTCTATTGCCGTAATGAAGCCATAAAATAATGGAAAATATATAGTCATCCATATAATTGTTGCCATCAAATAAAATACATATAGTTCTCCATAAAATTGTTGCCATCAGATGGAAAGTAGTTACATAGTTGGGTTTGGTAAGAGCGCATTTTCAAAAATGCTCTCGTACCCCCAACTATATAACTACTAAAGTTCGTTAGAATTTCGTCACGCACACACGATGAAACGTCTTCGTTTTGTTTGAATGACGATTTCTGATTGTAGAAAACAAACAGGGCTGCCAAACGCTGGAAACAACCTTCGAAAAAGCCATTTCATCGTGTGTCACGTGACAAAATATTCCACGATTCTCAGGGGTCTCTCCGACCGCCATTTTGAACGAGAAGAAGGCCCTGGGGACGAGGTTGTATAAACGAGCCACGGTTGACACCTCGTGGCACTCTTTCTCGTCTAACAAAACATAAAGCCTCACAACTCAAAATAATGCGTTGTGCGATTAGACGAGAACGTGTCATGCGTCATGTTTCAAAACAGTCCAAACTCCCTAAGGCGAACAAAACTCGCCAACTCCCCAGGGAAACAACAACTTGAACTTTCGACTCGCACAAAATCAGGCCGTGCACTTTGAAACAGCGGCAAATTTACGTGTCAGTGGAGCGTCAAGCAAATAATTTTTTTTTTTTTGCAGTCATGGCCGCAACGAAACGCTTTCAAATCAGAACCAAGGATAAAATTGAACTTTTACGCAACAAAAGCTCTAAATCGACGAACAAGGCTACACAGAATGCTGTAAAAACGTTAAAAGAGTTTTGCAAGGAGCAAAATGAAGAGGAAACGTAATGAACTCATATTAAAGGATGACACACGTTTATAATTTGTTCTATGTGTGAGTTGTGAGGTATAACCCTCAATGAGGGCCTCTGGGAAACAAAAGTTACTGTTTCCCTTGGGGCCAGTCATCAGGTGCTTATTATTTCACGTCCGCCTTACAGGTATACTAACCTCTTACTAACTGAGTGCGAGGTCCTTACTGGGGAATATTGGCCCAAGATCGTGGTAGTACGGACTGAGCGCAGCGAGGTCCGTACAAAGACGACCGAGGGCCAATATTCCCCAGTACGGTCCCGGGCAAGTGAAGTAATACGTAGTTTGTTATATGCCATCATTTTTCGTACGAAACAACACTTCCAGTATTTCATTTAAGTCAATTTCTGGTGCGATGTCAAGGAAAGCAGCCAGCGGTTTTAACTTGCTTTCGAAAACAGTTTGATGATCATTGCTGTCGATCCGCGAAAACTTGCGTGGCTTTTGAACGAAAATTGCTCTGGTTCTATTATATGCGTAAGTTTTTCGTCGTCCCCCTCTTATTTGAAAATGCTTCTTCGTTATGAGCGGAGACCACTCGGGAAAAAAAAAGAAGAATGTAAACGCCGCGATAAAATCTCAAAAACGTCCTTTTCAAACTTGTGGCAGCGTGTTAGTCTGTAACGTGAACGAAGGAACTCTGGAACTTAAAAGACACTGAAAATATCTCTTCGTCAAATTTGCTTCAGTGGCTTTATGGAGAACTTTGTGGATGCTGAGTGCAAATTTTCGTCGCACTTACGAATTTGTTTCTAGCGCGAGCTACAGGAAAAGCAGACTTGTGAACAAGCTAATATTATTTTCAAGGACGTCCACTACAAGAGCAAAAACATCGCTGAGGAATCAAGGTACACTTACTTTAATACGTGTATCTTTAATTTAATCTAGTGGAAAGCGCTGACTGAAGCGATGGCCTATATTATGAACGGTGCCTCATTTCGTTACTGCGCATACGTTCTGCACATCTCGGGATATTCGGGTTTCATTTGCCTCTACTACAACAATATTTGTTTTCCCGCGGTTTATAACTATGTGGATAAAGCAGATCTTAGCAAGGCCATCAGAATCCAGAAAGAAAATTGGGAGTAACCACGCATTTTTCAGAGATAATTGAGCTTAAATTGGGAAAGAAATCGCCATACATTCTTTGTATCGTAACGCTTTTTTGGAATTATCGTTGCTTAATTATCTCTGAAAAATGCACGGTTACCCACATTTTTCTTTTTGGATTCCAATAGCCCTTGCTTAGATATACTTTTTCCCCATAGTGATAACCTTTGCAAAAATACATCTGTACTAGGAGGCACCGTCCTTAAGCTGACAAGAACGTGGTCGTTTCCTTTCGATTTACAGTGGCTGATAAAAGCCATTTGCTAGTTGTTTTGCAGTTTTCTTTTTTTTTTTTTGCCGAGAGGTTTTCTTGCGAAAAACGGACTCTTTTGTTTTTGCTGAATTTTAATGTTTATTGTTTAAGTCTTGGCCGATTTGCTCGGCTCTTTACAGCTAACAGTCCGTAGCCAAACAAAAAGCAATAAACACACACTGAAGAAATTGGCCAAGCTTTTTAATTCACTGCTGACGAGTTTTATGCTTATATCAAAAAGTCGGTACAGTTAACTGAAGAGCGTTTTTCTCAGAAGAGAATGGCTAGCCACGCAAATGCTTGATATTTCACTTTGTACTGGTCCAAAACATGGATTGCATCTTTGATAAAGCTAAAAATAGGAAATAGCGTGAACTGTCATAGCCCGATGTCATAATTACATTCCTCTCTTCGGAATAACGAAGATCTGCAAACGTCAAGGAAACCACACAAAGGCTCACAGAAATAAGGTCTCGTGGTTACTACAACAGCCACAAGAAAAAAAAACAAAAAGAAACGTTTTTGCCCATGACCACGTCTCAATTCTTAAGCTTAAAACTAACTTTCTTACCAAGATCTGTCAAACGTCAAGGAAACCACACAAAGGCTCACGGAAATATCCACAGGCATGTGGATGTGTCTATAAAGTCTTGTGGTTGCTACGACAGCCACAAGAAAAAAAGAAACATTTTGCCGCATGGCCACGTCTCAAGTTTTAAGCATAAAACTAATTTTCTTACGGATGGCAAAAGGCTAATTAATTTTTCAAGGAAAAAGGTACCAGAATCCAGAATGGTGAAAGTTACGTAGGAATCAACGCATGGCCCCTTTACCTTCAGTGTTCTGTCATGACTTCCAGTAATGACCCGTCCTTCCATGACACCTAACACACTAATAGGCTGGTGGTGAGCCCGGAGTTTGTGACTCGTTCTGCACAGCGGACTTTCTGGCAAAGTGTATGCATGAGAGTCATTAACGCTGATTGATGTGGAATCCTCATTGCGTGTTGCACCAGGCACAATATTCGGTTGTGGGTTACTTTTTCGGGTTACTCTTGGCGAGGAACGCTTTATCGGAGAGCTTTCCTGGAGGGGCGAGTTTAAGCTAGGTCTTGTGGAAACCCCAAGGTTTAGAAACTCGAGGGTACCATCCAAACGAGCCGCCACGATTTGAGGGCTAAAAGAGACAAGCAAAAGTTACGATTAGTTTTATTCCAGTCTGGCACTGGATGGGGCAATAGGCCATTTCCGAGTTGTCTTGTACCTCTTTTTCAAAGCGAGTCTTGGTGCATAGCCTTTTATATGAAAATAAGTTTTCATTCACATGCAGTTTTCATTCATATGAAAGGTTTTGCACGAGGCCTCGCTTTGAAAAAGAGGCACAAAACAATTCGGAAATGGCCTATTAGAAGCATAAACAACACCCCTAGATAGAACGACTATCGCAAGTTAAATCACTAATCCCCGTCCGACCAGCTGCTTTTTGTCAGAGTATCGGTAGCCATTTACACGCTAGGGTGGAATGAGCCAATGTGAACTCGAATTATGCTATTCTCGCTGAAGCCATTCCTAAACGAAGACCCAAATCACTGAAGTTTATGAATGCTAACCAGGCGAGCCATTTCAGTGTAGCCATACCAGCGCAATACCATAGGAAACAGTACGGCCAAGACCAACTTTTAGACAGACGGTGAAAAAAAATGTACATAAACTTGTGTGAGAGTTTGAGCTTAACCAAGTTAATGCAAAGCATCGTTAGTTATCACAAAAAAAAAAAAGCACGCAGGTGGTGGGTAAAAGGCGTCAGATTGTTCACCAGTCCACCATCCGACCTACGCCTAGCAGCATACGTAAACGATTTTAAAGTTTCATTGCTTAAACACAGTTTCTCAATGCGTTTTATACACGGCATCCTTGACAAGCAGCCTTATTATTGTTGCTTTTCTATCTTATTTTTACTACGTAATTTAGTTAGTGAGTTAGTTATGTTAAGGATTGTGATAGCTGAAGGAATTTTATCGCGTCTAAATAAAGTTGTCTGGTCTTGTCTTGTCCAACTTTCGTCTACTTGCTTCCATCCGGGAGGAGGCGGGGGGGGGGGTCCTATAGTGTGCTACAAAGTGTGGCTCCGCCAGAAAGAGAGGCCTTTTTTGCTCTTGCAGTACACAGTAGAGTGGGGGAATTTATTGTTTCAGTTATGTCAAAGGACTGCCGCCAAACGTCTTACACTGAAAAAAGGGAGCAGCTAAGTCTAAGCACTAAAAATGATTACAAAATGTTGTGAAAAATCGCAACTCAACAGTATGCGAAAGCTTGGACCCTTCGAGAGACAATCCGTGGTTATCTACTGCTTTTGGCTTATTTTCGAGGTATGAAAGAGGTGCAAAAGTTTCGTTCTAGCTATACAGTAGGCCTACCATTTCCATAGAGATTAGTATATTGAAGGTTCTTTAAGGCTTGGAAGCTTGAGGCGGAGCGCCTGCCAAAAAGTTAACTTCCTCATCCTGTTTCCAGTAACAAATTAACCTGTCCTTACCTGCTTGACAGAAAGCTAAGTTTGGTCACGCCAATAGAACTATCATGTGAGACATAAACCTGTGTACCAGAAAACACGCTCCAGATCTAAAGAAAAAAAAGAGACAAACAACCAACAAACAGCAATTTTAAACTAAATGGAAAACGCTGCTTGAATCTCACCGGAAATGGACTGCGTTTCATATGAAAAGGGGATCCACAAATGCCGTTTTTGGCAAGGACACGACAAAATTTGCAAGCACGCTAATTTGAAAATGATTTCAATAAAACCAATACACGGCTATTGTTAGGCCCGGATGCAACAGATGCAACAGACGCAACATTTGCATTCAACAACGCCTAACACGGTTGAATTCAACATGTTAAAAATGTTTGGCCATCCTGTTGAATGATATTGGAGAGTACAGCCCTTTTCACAGTGAACTTTTCTCATTTGCAGTGCAATGTCTTTGAACGTGGACGCGAGGCAATTCCGGGCAAAATTTCCCGAAATTGCCTCATCCACGTTGAAATACATTGTAATGCAAATCACTGTCATGAGACTTGAGCGTGAGACAAAAAGAACTGAGTCCCCCAAGGAAATGATGGAATATTCAGTTTGTCATGAGCGCGGGACAAAGAAAAAATCTGTAACCCCTACGGGAATTGAGCCGATGACCTGCCGTTCACCTGTCGGGCGCTCCAACCACTTAACCACTGGGAGACTCGTGGCGCGCGAGGTCATATTTACTAGGTTCGTTGTGACACGCGTCCTGTATACTGCTAGGATCAGCAACGTCAAAAGCATCGTGTGATAATAAGAAAAGAAAGATGGACATTTTAAGCTCGGAAAGAAATAAGAAAGACGGAATATTCAATTTGCCATGAGCGTGGAACGAGCTGTGAGTACTGTGAGTACCCGACAATCGTAGTCTAAAGGTGAAACTTTCCGGGGAACAGATTTTACTTAATTTGACCAAAGAGACAATTGAGCTGACCTCCATTCAAAAACGCAGACTGGACCTCCTCTTGTTATTTGCAAAGTATTACATAGATATGTATACGTTAACGGCGCTCTCCAAAAAGTCCGATATATACGAAATCCAGACCAAGCTTAAGATGCAATGGAAAGTGGAAAATTGTCTTCTGACTTAAAGATGACCCCAGTCCCGGTCAGCATGTTCGTATTGTTGTTAGTAACGTACGTGAATAGTGTAGTGTAAGTAGCGTAGTGTAAGTAATTCAGTTAAAAGTACTATATGAATGTAGAATTGTATATCCTAGCTTCGCTGTGACACGTGTCCTGTATACTGTTAGGATCAATGCAATGTCCAAAGCCCCGTGTGTGATGATAAAGAAAGAGAGATGGTAAATTTTAAGTTCGGAAAGAAATAAGAATGATGGGATATTCAGTTTGTCATGAGCGTGGGACAAGAAAAGTCTGAGTCCCAGACAGGAATCGGACCTAGTAAATATAAAGTCACTTGCCACGAGCTTACAGTAAGTCCAACCTGAGAATGGACAAGATTACACATGCACATTTGCTCAGCATTCTTTACCATACCTCAATTGTGCCATCGCTACAGCCCGTCACCAACAAATCACCTTTGCAATCAACACACCACACCGAGGCTCCGGTTACTTGGTTGTCATGGCAACTGCTAGTTTGGACGAAGACCTGCTCTTCACCAGACCCTTCTGAGCTTGATATCCACCCCGCATCTTCACCATCAGCACTGGACCAGGAACTGGTAAATGAACCTCTTGAACTAGCTCTAGGAGACCAGGCGGGGATTTCTGCACCGTTAGCATACTTACTGAAGTCATACCCCGTAGACTTTGGACTACCACCTGATGCGCTCAAAATGCTATCATGATTGAACACCTAAACAGCGTAAAGCAAAATCTTTACTTAATAGAGAATCCAGATCAAAAGCCCCTTTGTAATTCAGTACAGCATTTAAAAGCTATGAACTTGAGATTGCGCGTTACTATAAGTTCCAGTCAAAAAAATACCTCGTGTTCGCCCTCGGGTTTCGTAGACAACATGTCATTGGTAGCCTCCAGTCCACTCTCGTCCACACTGAAGAACTGAGGTGTTGTGCAATCCGAGTCTGATAGAGGTCTGGGACTCGGCGGGAGATCCATGAACCGATGTGTTGTGTAACCGCTGTCCTGATCTATACTGGGCCTGGTTTTCTTTTTCCTAGATTTTCGTTTTTGGAGTGAGACTTCTGGCTGAATAGGACTAAAAAAATCCAAAGGTTACTTTTCACTATAGCTACTTTCTCCTTCAAGTTTGTTTTAATCGACAGCCAGCTCTCTCTATCGGCCTCTTTAAGACGGACGCTGTCGGGACCAGCACCATCTGCCTTAGAAAAATGCATGGCAACCTCACACCAGTTAAAGAGATCGACGTAAGATACATGTGTAAAAACACCTACGTACAAGGTCGTTACTGCAAACTGAGACTAGCAAACAACAAGAGCACTTTTTTGCTCTTAGTTCTTTGAGCAACAGCACTTAGGGAGGGTAGAAAACGCGTGAAATTCTCAAGACGTTTGCTAGCTTTATTTAATATCAATACAAGTATTACATCATTCATCATTCACGCTCAACATCCACCGTTCGTTCTGACTTTTTGACTGTCCGTTGTCTCAGTATAACAGAGTTTCCATTGAATGTTTCAGAGAGGTGTCCGTCAGAGACAGACAGAGAGTTCAGTCAGAGTAATGCGGCTGACGTTTGGTAGGGACCAGCTTCAGCTGTCCGTTTTAGCAAGGTTCCCATTAGGAGAGAGTTGTCTGTCATCTATCAAAACAGCCCGCATATCAAAGTAAACTGACCTTTTTCTGTTTATTACTCTCAGACGGTATCCCGTGGCTATGTCCCAGACACAAATCTGCCCACTCAAGCAGACACTGATTATTGATGACATCGTGCATTTTAAATGCTCCACATTCTGAAGCGAATAATAATTATTATTCAAACTGAACAACCTTGAAACGCGCCCACATACAAATTAGGGACCTTCTGATCTGAATACAAGTATGAGATTAAGTACAAGAGAGAACCTCTAATCTCAAACCAGGGACGTTTCCAGGGCCCTCACTTCCCTGCGTTGCTCACGAGTAGGATAGAAGGATCTAGGAACTGAAATTGAAAAGTTCTTCTCGTAAACATCTCTTACTCGTACTCAAGCTAGTGGACCCTGATCAATCAATTATGACCTGGTTTTATTTAACCTGAAGACGTCCTATTGGCCACTTGCTGTAGTTTTTTGTTTCAAAAAGCAGTCGGAAGGGTTCTTTTATTTTATTTTATTTATTTATTTATCAGTTATTATTATTATTTTTTTTTTGACTAGTCAATTTCAACCCTGATTAACTCGAACAATGCAATACTTCCTGGTCTTATTTCATTCCTCAGTATTGAACTGAAGCAGAATTCAAAGAAGTAAACAGCTTGGATTGTACCTCATTTGTTTATAATTATTACAATTAACGTGAGCATGCCTTCGGAAACCAGTCTTGTGACCACAGATGGGAAAAATTAGGAAACAGTACAGTGAACCGATCCGACCTCAAACCTACAGATGCCTCCACCTGTAGAAGATGTGGGGAAGAAACTGTTTGCAACGGATGCTAAGCGAGACATGTAGGTCAAATCAAAATTAACTTTGATTTTGCTACTAATTGGTTCGTGTTGAATAGAAAAGAGCAATACAAACCTGAGTGTGCCCCTTGAGGCTGACGGGAACACTCTCCACCAGTCCATCACATCCGTATCCTGTCCCTTTCCGTCTGTGCCCAGAACTGGGATTCACTTGAAGATCATTCAGAAATTTACAGACAAAGAAGAGAATAATCATGACGACTACACCAAGTACCACACAGGACAACGCATTGCGGTAATACTTTGGGTCTCGGGTCTCCTCGTCTCCCGCTGCAGTCTCCTGCCCGCTACCCAAAGGCTGCTCGAGTTTGACTGTCCCCTCTACAGAGGAAAATGCTTGGCTACCTGACAAAAGTTCGCCGTCATCTAGGGACGTGTCCGAGGTGAAGATGTCTGTATCAATGTTGATGCCAAGATGTACCGGTGGTAAAACTGTCACGTACCTAAAACCGAGAAAACACAAGTTGCCTCAATTATCTTTCTTTCTTGTGGGCGACTATTTCCTTGTGTCCTTGCAAAATCCTGTTTAACTCCTACTGCAAATATATCTACACTATTCAGAGAGGAACGCCACATAATTGGCGAGAGGTTTTCATGCGTAAGTAGACACCGAGGACGAAAAAAACAAACAAACAAACAAACAAACAAAAACACAGATCGGCAACTCAATTTCACTGGTTGGATATCCATTTGTTGATGTTTGAGCCGCGTCAGTTGACGAGTACCGGTCATAGATGCCAATTTGGGGACGTAAAAGAAAGTCTAAAAAATTAATGTTCACAAATAATTCCTGTTTTAACGATATTTACCTGCCAAGAAGGCTGATATTGTAGTTATTTAACAGTTCAGGCCAGTGTCGTTGATAGAGACCTTTCCATAACTCAACGGTTGGCGGTTTGATGGAAAACTCTGTCCCTTTTTCTCTTGATGACTCTCTCTTCTTGTTCTCGTCTGACAACAAGCTCATCTCGTCCCCTCCCTGAGTACGTCTGATTTTGTCGTCTCCATAGCTAAGGCTATTATTGCCTATGCTCGGACTATCAGCCGAGTTCAGCTGCTCATGGGTTGTGTCCACAGTTTCAGAACCCGGATAACTCACAATATACACAAAATAAATGATAAAGCAGATCTGTAAAATGAAGAAAAGACTGGTCAGACAGTATCAGGCAGTACTTTCCTGAGACGCAAGTTTTAATCTAGAAACGGCATTCAAAGGCCAAGTGTCCCCCTCAGACAGACCCTGTTTTCCCCAACGATGGCTCAAGATATTTAAGTTTGTTACATCAAACGTACCATTCAACCATAACTTGGTGATATAAAGTTAATACTTTGAGATATAAAACTTTTTAAAGCTGTTCGAGAGGTAGATTAGCCTGTGCAGACATTTCCTTTTTTCTTCCTGTGTCTAAAACAGAATGGAACACGATTAACGACGCAGTAGTGAAGACATCCCTTTTTCCACGTTTGACAAGCTGTCCAAATTTAATGCTCACACGTATTTCTAACAAAGGCAATCCCGTATTGTTGCAACTTTTGAAAGAACCCTGTACGAGGTAGCCTGCGTAGCAAGCGTTTCGGTAAGGCTTTCCGCACGTTCAATGCACTTTTCGCTTTTTTGGCCGCGGGAAAATTGGGGCGGGCGCAATCCTGCGGTGATCTGTTATTCGTAAAATACTTTGTTCACCAGCTGTCAGACTGTGAATTTATCCAACTGCGAAAGTGTCAAAGGGGCGTTTTCAAAATCATGGGGTTTGCGGGCAAGCGTTTCCTTTCTCGCCTCCCCTCCCCCTCCCCGCTGCTTCTATCAGTGTTGCGCTCGCCCCAATTTCTGCGCAGCCAAAAAAGCGAAAAACGCCTCCAACGGACGGAAAGCCCTACGGAAACGCTTGCTACGCAGGCTATGTACGAGGCTCTATGTTCTTTTGGACTGCGAAGGAATATCGTAGAAATAGCCCTCTGCAAACTCAGAGCGTTCCCGTTGTATGTTTGTTACGGCGTACAACTGGCATCTTTCTTTTTATTCCTTCGGTTTGGCCCTTCAAATGAAGGCTGCCCGTTACTACCTTGAAGTTTGAGAAATTTTGTACATTTTCCCCTCTGCTGTTCTAATTTGTGCACTTACCATACAAGCCTTCTGCACTATCCTTGTTCTCGCCCAAAAGTAAGCAACATTGAGCCTCTTGGGCAGCTTTCTCGGGATGACAGGACACTCCTTAGGGGGATTACCCTGAGTAGTCAGTGACGATGCTGGTAGAGGAGGTAGCAGGCCAAAGAATTGAACTGGCTCCGACGAATGAGGGGGGCTGGGCACTGGTGATGGTGGAGTTTGAACTGACTTGGGGGATGGGGCTGGAATGAAAAACAATGGATTTGTGAAAAGATAAGTTGTATTGTGCTCTTGAAAGGCCTGGCAAACAAGACAAATTATACGAAGGGTTTTTTTTTCTTCTTACGTGGCTAAACTTTCCAGGAAGCAGCAATACTTTTGACTTGATTAAAACCATTTTCTTGTTTCCGAAAAGCACGATTTGAAATCCGAAAGATTGGACAGACAGAAAACCAAAACAACAACAACAACAACTACAAAAACAAACAACAACTACAAAACAAAAAAAACATACAATTGATTGAACCCAACAATAACACACACAGACGCGACATCTTGAACCCGCTGTAACAAACTTTGTCTTCTTAACCTTCGCTGGGATAATTCACAGCTTCAGATATCATGTGTTACTGAAAGACAAAGTTACAAAAGACAGTATGGTGTGGAGACTCATCTCTGCTGACACCTACCTTGTGGTGTGCCACCTGAAGGACTTCTTTGCCTTGGAGCTTGTTGCAATCGTTGAAGATCAGAAAGCTAAACAAGAAACAGACAAAATATTTCCAGGACTTATCCTTAGCGCGGAATTAGACGATGCGACTTTTGTAGCGCTGCTTCACATTTTATCTGTGGCTACGACAATCGTTGGGCTTTAAAAAGTTTCAAAATCCTATGACATTCTTTAATGATGTCGTGTGTGATAATCGTGAGCAAGTTTGCATCGTCGATTTACACTAAACAAGTAGCGTCATTTGTTGTCAGCAAGTCGCACTTAATCGGCCCTTACAAAACAAAACAAAACAAAACAAAAAAAATAGCTAAACGAAGAACATGTACACTAAATTGCATCTGTCACACGTTTGCAAAAATGTTTCCTGGTTATTAAAATGTGACCAAGCCTGAAGATAAGGAGGAGGTGGGGGGGTGGGGGGACTGACTGAACACTGTAGTTTGTAACTTTTCAGCATTTAACCTTCATTATTCTTTTGACGTTCTAAGCAATCCTGGATGCTTTAATAGGTTTGTAGCGCGAGGTCCCCTTTATAAAAAATTGAGACAAAATCACCCCACAAATAGGTCAACGCGGATAGAAGTCTAATGGCTGTTGTAAAAAGTAACCTCTTACACACCAAATTAAAAGAAAGGCGTGATGTAAATACCTCCATTCTCCTGATGTCAATCGACAGAACAGTCACAAACAGCACCATTTGAAGGAAGAAGTCAGACAGCACACAAACCATGGCAAAAAGACAAAATTCCTAAAAAAAAAATTATAAGCATATATTGTGGTCTTCTACAGTATCATCGCCTAATGAGAAATTTGGTTGTCCATTAAAAAAAATCAGACCGAATTTTGCACGCAAATTTTCTGTTTCATCAAATTCGTCTTTCTTCTACAGTCCCTTTAGCCATCACCTTTGCATCAGGTCAATGAATTTTGACTAAAACCATAAACAAAATAGTTGCTAATTTCACTACTTTCGTTAAACAGATATTAAAAACCGTCAACTTTGCCAATTTTGCAGTTCCATGCATTTCTAGCGATACAGTACTGTGCAAAATTAGTACAAACAAAATTCGCCGAGCATAACAAATATCTAATTGAATCGAATATGACTAATTCTATATCTGTTATTTCATTTTGCCAAAATTAAAATCATTTTGAAACATATTACACTATTTGGCCATCGCTTCTTTCAAAAATAATGTTGCATTCAACTGGCTAGCTGCAACAGAAAAGTTGTAACAATGTTGCACGATGTTGTATGAATTGTTGATCAATTTGATCACATGGGAAAAAGGCAATATTGGTAGGAAAAAGAACAACAATTCAAACTCTTGGAGAATTTTTATGGTTGATCTGAAGGCATGGAAAACTAAAAAAAAAACATACAAAACTACATAAAAAAAATTGTACGTACCTGTACAGCGGGAACAAAAGTGAAGTAACCTGATGACAAAACTGCTATTTCTGTACACAGATTTTTGAGAATATACCAGCCTTCCTTGCTCAACCCTAAAATAAATAATAAGTGTAAATACTTCAGTTTATGGCAATCATAACAAAAAATAATTAAAAGAGACATGAATAACTGTTTCCATAATAATTATATAATTACATGTGTTTGGTATTATAACAATATACATGCAGCATTAAAAATGAAGAGAAAATAACTCTCTGTTCAAGTAAGCCAGCAAAACGGTTAGTTAGTCAGTCAATCTGTCAGTCAGTCAATCAGTCAGTCAGTCAGTCAGTCAGTCAGTCAATCAATCACTTCGACTGGTTTGTCCTTCAGGTGGCCAGACACTAGATCAGCGGGTCAATTAGTCAGCCAGACAGTTAATCAGACAATCTGCCATTCAGTCAATATGAAAGAAAAGTCAGTCGTTCAATGGGTCAAGTTACTCTGATGGTTAGTCAAACAGTTAGTTAATAATATATATAATATTATTATTAACTTAATAATATATAATATTATTATTAATTATTATTATTATGATATAATATTAACCCTTTCACTCCCAGAGTCAGTTGTGGAGATATTAAGGTATTCTAACTTTTAAGTCTGTGGACAAAAACCTATGGTGTTACAATTCAAATGAAACCTCTTCAGCAGTACTTTCAGAGATGTCTTGAATTTTTTAGCACTCTTGGGAGTAAAAGGGTTAAGTTAGTGAGCTGGTTGGCCAATCTGCTAGGCAGCTGACTGATGAGTCTTTCATTTGGATAAGTTTGCTTTCCTAGTTACATGGATATGAATCGTATTCATTCTGTTATTATATTAATTGTGTTAATTTTGTTCTCTGTACAATTTATGTCAATACAGGTACAGATGTACTAGCAATATACCTTGGGCAACTCTTATCTTGACTTCAAGATCCACCGGTGTTGAAACCACAGACTTTGTTATCACCAAGATGTTTTCAACACCAACCACGATGACAAGATATGGAAATATTTCACTGTGAAAACAAGCCATGAAAAAACTCACGTTAATTACAAACCAGGGTGAGGAGAACACTGTACTTAACAGAAGCATGGATGGGGAGGAGCTACAGGGCCAACAAAACTCTTTGATTTTGGCAAGAACGTCATGCTAGCCCACATATAAGGCACTAATAACATTACAATCCTATATGAATATATGCACCAACTGATTAATGCACCTACCTCCACTAACACACACTTTCCTTCACTTGTACTCACTTTCCTTCATTTGTACTCACTTCCCTTCACTTGTACTCACTTACCTTCACATTAGTGCCTTACATCTGGGCTAGCATGACGTTCTTGGCCTATATGTGGGCTACCATGACGTCCTGGCCTTGATTTTCCTACCCTGATTTTTTGTTTACTTTTTATGACCTCAATTAAAATAATCGGGGAACAACATCAGAGTTTCAATTTATTCCATTGGCTAATTTCTCCCTTACTCTTCCTTGTGCAAATGCTAAGATGGATGCTGCAGAAGTACAGTTCTGCCTATTTAAGAAATTTGTTCATGATTTCAACCTTAAACAATTGTACATTTTCAGTCTCCAGTCAAACCTTGATTATCTGGAATCTCTAAGACTGAAAATCCTGAAAGACTACCCTATCTGGCATTTTGTCCCTGTTAAGACCAATTAACGGAATGCACACCTGACCTCCTTACAGCTGTACCTCCCCCCTATTCGTGCCCCAAGGTTAAACAAATCACGGTAGGCTGTGGTCATTCAGGAGATTCAGGAGTAGACTGAAAAATACACTTTAAGATTACTTTTCTTACCTGCTATCTAGGGTGGTAACAAGACCAAAAAATGAGCACAGTCCAGCAGCCATGACAAGAGATGCAATCACAGAAATGACAGCACTGAATGCCAGACCCCACTTACTCTTAACCATCTCTATTTTTCCTGCAAAGAAAAGATGTCTCCTGTTAACCGTTTTACTCTCCTAAAACAGTAAAAATTCATTTGCTTAATGTCACGAAACAAACAAAAATGGCCACAGCAATGTTCAACAGATTTTAGTCAAAAAAAGGTACAAAAGTAGCCACCACTACCTAGTACAACAATTCAGGCACAACAAAATGTAGCATTTATTTGGGAGGTCATTACTTAGCATTTCTTGGAAACCCAAAACTTACATGTACAAACAACTTGTATAGCATACTATACAAGTAACACCAAAATTAAATGTACTGCTCAGTGGCATTTGTTTAAGTTATCACAATTAAGGTTTTCATGCATTAACTCAAAAGTTGTGACCAGTTTATAGAGTACCAGGAAAGTACACTGTATTCCTTGATAGCTTTCTTTCAAATGGCCACCAATAAGGATTTCATCAACAGATTCAAACATTCAACTTAATAGCTTTCTTCTGAATTGCCGTACACTTGAGGATTTCATCCTCAGACTTGAATGGTAGAAGCACCTTACACGTGTACATCTTTGAACATCATGTGTATTTTATAAATTCAGCTCACCAACAGAGAAGGCCAAGTACAGAAACACAATAAAGTATGTTACGCAGAGGGGAAGGAGTTCTACGAATTCTTTGTCTTCACCCTGCAAAAAATAAATAGATGAAAAAAAAATGCACAGGCTACCATAGGCTACTTTACATTGAGTTTATTCCAGTTCTTATTTGTCAAACCAAGGGTACTGCCCTGGAATGTGACCAGTTAGTGGTGATGGAGTGTCAGTATGTCAGACACACAAGACTTACTGGGGCTTTGCTCTCTGGTAAGTTGAACAACAAGTTTCACATGGGCCAAAAGGAAGAAACCAGGCAAAGAACACACCATGGTCCTGCAGGTTGGGGTTTTCGGCATAGGCTATTCCAGGCTCTCAGACGCGTGGAATGCCTAGAGGTTAAAAATTGCTCGCGAACAAAGTGGCATGTTTTCGCCGATGTTTAGGAGGAAAACTGCTTCAAAATAATCAATCTGTTCATCTTTTATGTTTGTGAGGATCAAAACCAGCTGCTTTATCACCAATATTTTTCTGAAAATTTTTCTGTTTTATGCAGAAAATGCTCTTAAAATGCGGAAGATGTGGACGTTAAAGAATTATGCAGATCCGCACCACCGCATCCTGTCAGATGCCCTGAATTATGATTGATGGCTGTAAAAAATGTAATTGTCAGTTGGGTATTGAAATTCAAAGTTTGAGTGTTATTGAAAGGGGCAACATGTTTTTGTCTGAAGCTAGCTTTGCATCTTGCCATCTCTGGGAGGCACAAGAGGCCAAAAAAAGTTAAAGTCTCCATCGCTCTCCCCCCCAGTATCAATAACAAGTCCTTGGGGATTTATAATTGTACACAATGTAACATAACCATAGTTAACTGGGATTAAGAGAAGTTGTAATTCCTATGCAACTGCACTGGCCTTGGATTGGCCTGAGATTTGGGGGCTAAATATTCGGCAGGGCTTATTGTCAGAATTTTATGGTACAATATTGTTCTGAAAGAGAAGTTTTACAATGAACCTTTTCTACCTACAGTTGTACATCCATACCTTATAGTATATGTGCACTACATTATCCTTGTCAGCACTGTTCTCTTCTTCATTTGGAGAGGCCATGGGAAATTCCTCCTTTAACTGTTTGCTAAGTTCATCAATATATCTGGAACAAAGAGAAAGAGGAGAAAGATAATAAATTTGCTCTCAAGCTTGGCTCAGATGTTAAAAGACAAGGGATGGGCCCAACAAATTATGGAAATCACAATGATAACCATATAATGTAAAATACTTGTACCTAGAGTCGTGTGATGACAGCACTAGCGTTACAGCATACTGGATGATGTGACTGGGCCCATCTGTTTGCATGCTGGGGTAAATTCCTGTCTGTTTGAGTGGCAAACCAAGTATGTACTCTGTTGCCAAAAAAAAATGAACAACATTGAATGTCCTTACATGTATTTTCTTTAAGATGGTCATAAAACTTAAATCATGCTCCTCTCAGTGACATTAGGGGAAACAAAATGAAACTTTTTCAGAGCATATTTTAATTAATAATTCCAATTAATATTTCATGTGGAAAGTTCACATTCGTATTGTACCTGAAATTATACAAATAAGAGTGTTAGTTTCTATAGAAACTGCAGTGCCGTGTTGGTGGGGAAGTGAAACACAGAAATTTGGATTTATCAACTCAGTTGACAATTCCAAATTTCTATGATTGTGTGATGTACAGTGCACTATGCCATACAACCTTCCATTGGGGCATTCATCAAAAACTACTGGATCCAAATCTTACCTTTTAGAGCAATATTTAATGCTGGCCTTCTGTAGTCTAAAAACAGGTCATCAAGAACTGAGGGATCTCCATCAAACCTAAAAATAATGTCATGGTTCAAATGAATGTTACAGTGCATGCCATACCATTTAGCAATCAACAATAATTTTTACTTATTTGACATTGTATTGAGAACGTTCTGCTAGGGGGTATTCACATGTTACCAACATGACTTATGTTTTGCTATGCGAAGAAAATTTTTTATTGCTTTTACAAGTTCTGAAACCCTTCTTAGGTGGTGAGAGTTTTGTTCTGGAACAAAAGGTTAAAACATAAAGGAGTTATATGAAATGTAAAATCATGCCATATTACCAGAATCAGTTTTTGTACCAACTAAATGAGAAGGGCAATACAGTATGTTTACTGGAGTCAACTACTATCAGTATGTCTCATGAATCAAACTGAAATTATGACATGTTGGATTTTGAGGACAGAAGAGAACCAAAGAACTCAAAAACCCTAAAGAAAAGCCCTAGGAGCAACGCAAGCCCATTTGCAGCCAATTGTTAGAAACTGTTCTGCTACATGTATTAAATAATTTATTATTTTACATTGCTATTATTATTTTTTTTTTTGTTTGTTTTTTGTTTGTTTGTTTGTTTGTTTGTTTGTTTGTTTGTTTTCTTTTTTTGTTTTGTTTTTTTTTTTTACCTTTTTAAGTCTCTATTCCAAAGATTAGCAGGTGATAGTAGCAGACATCCTTTTGAAGGAAGATATCTCTGATCTTTGATTCTGGAGCCTGACAGTTGTGTGAGACTTGGACCAGACTTCACTTGTAAACAGACATCACTTAACTTCACAGTGTTGCTCCTGTCACAGAAAGTAAAATGTTTTATGAAAAACTTACAACTTACAAGCACCTTATCATCTGAATTATTTCAAGCAGCACCCTAAGATCTATTAGGTTAAATGTTGTGTGATCCAAGGCCACAGGTGGAAGACATGTCAGTGAACATGTGGACTAAAAGTGTTCCTTGTTTTTCGCAGGCAACTTTTGCACCTACTCACTTATGATGATGATGATGATGATGGTCAGATGATGATGATGATGGTCAGATGATGATGATGATGATGATGATGATGATGATGATGATGATGATGATGATGATGATGATGATGATGATGATTTGGCAACACAATTTTTGTGTAACAATGCAACCACTTTCTTCGAGGTGCAATTGGCTGCATTTTCCAGTATTGGAAAAGAAATTGGGCAATATATACTGATGCAAGTTACAAATCAATAATCTGATACTAGCCCTCAGCATGTCCACCACTTCCCTGTAAAACTTGTTCTCAACACCCTGCCTCATTATTGATGGCAAAAACAGTAAATGTAAAGTCATGTGTTCATCTCATCTACAACCATGGACAAAACTCTCAGGGTTAAAACTTGGCGGTCGCACTGTCGCCCGTGGCGATTAAAAAGTGTCCAGGGCCACTAAAAGTTGAGGTTTGATCGCCCGAAGAGCGACTACGATTTGACAAGTACGAAAAGAGTAGCAATAACAATAAAATAAAATGTCCTTTCATTGGAGTACCTTTCTTTTCTTTCCTCGACTCTAAGTTCATCAATTGTAGTAAAAGTTTAGTTTTAAAGCGCAAAATTCAAAGTCATTCGTGATCGAGTTTTTAGATCGCTCCAATATGTAGACACCATTTTGATTTTACTGACACGAGAATCCAGACATACCCAGAGTTCAATGCGGTACGTTTTCAAACATGAATATTGGCAAAATCACTCAATACTACTCGATATAACAGACTTACTTTTCACCTGAATTCAAAAGCAATCGAGAGAAACTGAGAATCGTGATACTAAAGTTTATAGATGTTGACAAGACTGTTTTGTCCGTACGTGTATTTGGAAAATAATGGTCCAGTTTTTCTTTGGGAGTTTAAGGACCAAGTCAGAACCTACAGGTGAAGAAAAGAGCAAACAAGAACGAGGCGAATGATCCCCAACACAGACCGAACAGAGTTTTTATTATTATAACAACTTTACCAATATTTCTCGACAGTACATTGGCAAATGTGAGCTTTCAAGACAAAGTTAAGATCAAGCAAGTTTCTTTTGGCATTTCAGTCAAACACCCTACCAAACAACACTGGTTCAAACAGCCATCAGGCATTTATTCAGGTAAAAATGGTTTAAAATTTTTTTTGTGTTAGTAGAGGAAATTTGAGGGCTACTTTATTTTGGCCTGGGCCACTAAGAATTCAGGGATACTGGCCCGAGTGGCGACCAAGAACTGAAGTTAATTTTTATCCCTGAACTCTTGAGACAGATCCGCCTGTTTTCCAATATCAATGCCACAACTGGACACCGCAAGACGTGTACAAATTGCCCCCCCTTCCCACCCCCATATGTACAATGTTGTTTTGGCCATGATGCTCGCATATACTGTACAAATCCTGTTGTCTTAAAAACGACATTGAAAGAGGGAAGGGCAGAGGACAGATACTTTATATGCAGTAGTGTGAGAGGTTTTATTTAAGACAACAGAAAAATACTAGACAGTGTGTTTCAATTTGTTTCAAGTAGTTTTGTCTAAGGTTGTAGATAATTAAATTTGTCAAGTCCAGAAAATAGGTGTCTGCCCAGTTTCTGCAAAATGAAGCAGCTACATGTGCAGTTGAACTGTACATGTAGGATCATACAGCTGTACCTGCAGTTACTCTTTCCTGGAGGGAAAGCTCATCCTCGCTCCGTTACCCCTATCACTTTGTTCCAATTTGCTAATACTAATGTCTTATTCTAAACACACTTCTAGTGGCTAGAGCCAAACAATATGGAGTAAAGTTTCTTGTCTAAGGAAAAAACATGCCATGGTGCAAAGACCAGGCATCCCACTTACTGAGTCTTTGATGTCTCAACAGAAGTCCAATACCTAATATCCCATAAGTCCCAACATCAACAAGCATATTCTCCCAACTAGCTTCTATAAAATTTATGGATATACATTCAGAGAATTTGTTTAAACATCAAGACATTTTGTCTTTGGTGATTGCTTCCTTTAATTATTCTCATGACCTGTATGTTTGATCTTGTGGTGATATTGTGAGGAGAAGTTAGATGCTGGTCACTATTGTGGCTTAAAGGATTTTATATTACACCACAGCAACTGCCTTCACTAAGAAAACCAGCCTTAACAAGCAGTGTAAAATTAATTGTAGCACTTCAGCTACTTTACAAAATTTGTAGAAGTACATACCCATATTGACACTGGAAATCTGTGATGAACTTTGTGATTTTAAAGGCAGGTTTAAGGGCTTCCTTTATGACCAAATTGTTCTGAAGGTGTGGTCGCCAGGGACTCACATGTGCCAACAGAATGAACTGCTGTATGTAAAGCACTGGGTCACCTACAAACTGAAAAACACATGGAAATTATCAACAAACGAATACAGTGAATTTCCCATTTTGAGTATCAAAGAACTGCTGTTACAGTACATGCATATTATTCTAAAAATCTTGTGCATCTGCTCTCTCACAAAGTCCTGCTGCTAGAGAAGGTAATGTAATGTACATAACTGTACATTTGCTGAGTTCTGCAGCTACAGTGTAGAGCATCATTTTGTGGTATCAATACTATCAGTTGCAGAATAATATAACCTGAACAAGAGGGAGGGAGGCTTTTAAACATTTTCACCCACTGGATGGTACCATGAAAATGTAAGTTGACACTTTATCCTTGAACCTTTAAAAGAAGAGTATCACAGATAAAGTTAAGAATTGAGCCTCAATTTACTCAAACTTGACTTGATCCTTGATACTCAATGCTTGCATGAGTTCCGGAAGTGAAACATTCTCCAGGTCTGCAATCCATGATCTAATTCTACCCCAGGTCCCATCAATAACCTGTTACCCCTGAGATTTACAATGATTTCCATTTACAATCAAGTCACTTGGCCTTCAGCATCAATAAACCTCGTTCTCATTTTTGAGATAGTGAATTTTGAACCTTTTAGAAAAAAGTATTGCGGATCAAGTCAAGAAGTGAGTCTCAATTTACTCAAACTTGACTTGATCCTCGACACTCAAGTCTTGCATGAGTTCCTAAAGTGGAACATCATTGAAGTCTGCAATCCATGACCTAAATCTGCCCCATGTCGCATCAATAACCCGTTACCCTGAAAGTTATAAAGATTTCCATTTACAATCAAATCCTTAACCTTCAGCATCAATAAATCTGGTCCTCACTTTTGAAATGTTCAGTAAATTTTATACTACTGAAATGAGAGGTATCAAGGAAATTGATCATACTTTTCTGCAGCACTGTTTGAAATGCTTCACAAGGTGCTACTCAAAGTTTGGTAAATTCCTGGTATTATTTAATCAGGTATTGCTTATAACTTGGTGGATCTCCCTCACACATGTATGTTTATTGATCTATAAATATAGATATATATATATTTTTTGTTTGTTTGTTTGTTTTTTTTTTTTTTTGCGAGGAGTAAACACCTGGAAGTCAGGGGAACAAAGTACAATTGTCTTTCCATGACAAGTACGGAAAATGTCTCTTCTTACCCATCTTGGAATGGTGCTATCATTTCCCTGTAGGATTCTTGGTGTTTTGCCCCTGCTATGAGCAACAGACACCCCAGAAGAACTTAGCGTAATCCATTCTATTGTAGCTGAACCCCGAAACAGTGGAAGTGAGAGTAGAGGAGCACTAAGGAAAAAGATGAACATGATTACCTTATATATATGAGGCTAAGCATGCACAGAACTTACCTGCTTATTTCCTGGCTGGCTCAGTTGACAAGGAAGTGGTTTAAAACCAAAAGAAAATGGTGTGAAGGGTTAACAGAATTCTATGAAATTGCAAAACGTTGCATTGTTTAATTGCAAAAGTGCAAATGACGGGGAAGGTAGAAAAGGGAAATGGCAATTGTAATGAGATTTAGGACATTCTTTACACCTACATTTTAGCCTTACTTCAAGTCGCTCGTAATTTCTTCTAAAGGACAAAACCAATGACTACCATGTGGAGAAAAGGGATGATACAAGCACTTGTGTATAGCACGTGATTATTTTCATCACAAATGTGATGTAAATCAGTGAAGTCTACGATACGAGTGACTTGTTTCAGCTGAATGTTTGACGCCTGTTTGATGTGTGTCATGTCGCAATTCTTGTCAGTTTTCTGTGCTCTATTGTGTTGTTACAAAAAACATCCAGCCATACTCCCCCCATGGAGAGTTGCTTGGTTTGAACCCTCTGCTGGCCTCTCTGGAATTTCCAGCTTAGGCTCATACTTTCCTTTAAAAATTTTGGCCTTTGAACCCCCCCCCCCCCCCCTCGCCCTCAAAATTTCCAATGGCCCTCTTGGGTTGGGGGATGGATATTTTCTGGAACCACACATTGTAGGAAACACGAAAGCATAGCTTTTTCTTCTCAAGTAATTCTGTAAATGATTGGATACATCCTATGTAACTTAAAATTAATGTAGAATCAAGCATTTCACTCCCCCAGTCAGATTTAAGTTTACTCAGTGAAAACTGCAATATGACAGTTTGGGGATTAAATCCAAGTTTCAAAAGCCAAATGAAAACACCGTAGCAGTAATTTTCTATGGTGTTGTTTGTTGTTTAGAATATTCCACACTAAAGATTGATATTTTTCTTTTTGCCTATTTTGGGCGTTCTTGCAAACAAAAGGGTCAACAGACAGGAAATCGTGTCAGGGAATCACCCAGGCAGGCGGTCACTCCGTGACCCCCACCCATTCGATTACAAGAACACGTTGAGACTATACATGTACATACGTACTCGGATTACCTGCAAGTGAAAATAACCACTGCTGTAAAAAATAAGACTAGTTTCGGATGTGTGGCGCAAAAAAATCCATGTTCATAACACAGGCGAGAAATCCAATCCCCTCCACCTTCGGTTTCGTCAACATTTTCAGTCTCTTTCACATTGGTTTCACTTGCCATCGCGATTCCATTTGCACTCATAACGTCAACAATCTCGAAAATCTTCTTGCTTTAATCCACATAAAGGTCTGATCTACGCCCTTTTTGTCCTTCTCTCGATCAGATCAGATCCTGGGTTTAAGTCAAATCTCCATATGGAATGTGAGTTGATTAGCTACGATTTTGTTCTTGCGGTCGTGAGACACATGTTCCACCCAATGAATGAATGTTGGAGTTAGGTATTAGGTCGAATATTGGTCTCCACAGCTTAGAAGATCGAGAAAAATCCTTGCAACTCTTTAGTCCACAGAGGCCCCTCCTTCTCTCAGTTACCCATTTGCTGCCATTGCGCTATTCAGATTGTGATATAACGAGCAAAAATAGTGGCTCTATAAATGTCTAAAATTGGTTTCGACGCCATTGTTGCTACTTAGGCGCATGGCCGCGAGGTACATTTTACCGTGGGCTCATAGGCAGATGGCGGGTGAATGTATCAGAGATCAAACGCGGGAACAAATCAGATAGCGAAACCCAACTCACGCCACTTTCGATCGAACGATCGAATGATCGAACGTTTTTTTGTTCTCTTGATAAACAACTTAAAATGAGGAAGTGAATTTACATTTTGGCTGAAAATAATTTTGTGTTTGTTTTGAAGTCGTTATAGTTATAGTTCCTGTTCCGGTTTAGGGGTCATCGTACAACATGACGTCACGGGATAAGAAACTAGAAAATTGTCCAGAAATCAAGAGCAGAAAAGATCGAACTTCATGTAACAGTCTGTAACCGTAAATTTTTGGAGCACTAGGTTAAAAATTGAGAACGAAGCAACGTTGTCAAGTTAATAAATATTGTTGACACACTTGGGTGGCGAATTTTGCACCTGGTCATTGCCGAAAAACTTCCGGTAAAAAATTTCAGAAGAAACAAAACAGTAAAAGAGGTGAAAAGAAAAAAGTTGTAAGTGATTTCAAGACTATGTCAACACAGAATTCGCTTGAAATGTCACAGAGATAAATAAAGATGTTAATAAATGTCACCTCAAAATAATGACGCTTCCTCGATCAAAATACCAGGTGAATCTAGTATACTAACACATTTTTTTGTTGATAAATAAAGAAAGATGGTGATTTTTAAGCTCGGAGAAGAAATAAGAAAAGATGTTCTTTCGATCTTTTTAAAAAGTATACACCTCAATAAACAAACAAGGGGGTTAGTTTCTAAAGAAACTATGGTGCTGCGTCGCTGGGGAAGTGAAACACAAAACTTTGGATTTATCAACTGTGTTGATAAGGTAACTGGCGACCGTAAAGGGATTAAAAGCTGACGTTTCGAGAGTTAGCCCTTCGTCACAGCGAATTCGCTCTGACGAAGTATTGAACGCTCGAAACGTCAGCTTTAAATCTCCTTACGGTGGCCAGTCACCTTATCAATAATTCTGCAAATAGTTGTTTGTTGTTCGTTTATTTGTCCGGTCGAGAATGACTTGTCAATTAAAAAGGACACTCAAGTCGGTTTAGCGGGATGTAATTTATTTCATTGAATAAAAGCAAGTTGTGACTTCACAGTAGTACTGTACACAGTACAATGATTGGTACTGATTATAATTTCTTTTCTGCTTGCAAGTTATTGGCCATACAGTGATAACAATCTGTGGCTGCCCTTTTTAAATGAAGTCAATCTTTTGTTGAATGATCCATGGATACAATCATTTTGTAATGTCTTAGTCCTGGCCCCAGTTGTTTGAAAGTTGGATAGCGCTATCCACCGGATAAATCTCTATCCAGTGGATAACGCAACTTTGGTTTCCCTAACACTTATCCACTGGATAGTGATTTATCCGGTTGGTAGCGCTATCCAAGTTTTGAACAACTGGCCCTGCGGCGTGATATCACCCTAACTACTCTATACTGTGATACTGATTTCAGTCCACTTTTTCTGAGCCCGATTTAGCGTTCGCTAAAGCTAAACTTTCTTTTTCAGTTTTAAGATGCATATGCTGACTCAGTTTATAATGCGTTATTAATCATGATAAACAGGCCAGTAATTTATGCGTTACTAATCATGATAAACAAGCCAGTAATTTATGAAAGTATGTTCAGTTAAGAGGTCACGATCTCCCGCTGGGTGGGAGGGGGGGGAGTGTTACTCCCTTATATGACCTATACGGGTACGTACCGCTGGACAGGGTATGGCTTTTGGCCTCTCTGTCTCTCTCTGTCCTAAACAGGGTATATAATTTCACGTGGGCTTGTCCTAAACAGGGTGTGAACTTGTCCTAAACAGGGTATCGCTGCACGATTGTCGTTGTTAAATATTCTAAATTTGGCTTATACAGTATTCAGCAATCCTATATCAGATAAAATTGCATAAAACAAGAGAGTGTGTATTTTGACATTTTTCCTAAACAGGGACCTAGAATGGAGGGCGTTGTCCTACACAGGGTTGGTATTTCAGGGCTTTTTACTCCTAAACAGGATCAGGGTTTCGGAAACGGCACCGCTACATCCAAAAATGGGTCAAGTGTCGCCCCGGCATGATCTCTTGGAAAAACTGAAAAACAAATGTTTAACGCCACTGAGAAGCACTGGTCTGTACTGAACAATAACAACGTCATAATTTGAACACAGTCAAAGCTTTCCTAAAATTGCGACCACTCTCATATGCAAATATGACCAGCATTGTGAAGACCCAGTTGAATTGTCACTTAAAAGGTCTGTTTACATGGAGGGAGGAAGATCCTAGCACTAGAAAGATCCTAGAAGGCGGATCTTCTTAGCGCCATATGTTTTCTGTATTCAGTTTACATGCAAAATGTTGTACTTGGCCCTAGCGCAAGGATCTTTCTAGTGGTAGGATCTTCCTAGCTGAGAGTTAGGAAGATCCTACTGCTAGGAAGATCCTAGCACCATGTAAACTACCTTCGCTCTGAAGATACTATTAATATGGACAGAAAAACAAACATGGTGGAATTCGAGAGAGGTAACACAACATTTGCTGTGAACTTGAGTTCGTCCTTTCACCTTGCAAACTCGCTGCATGCAAACCAAACAAAACGTTGTTTTGCCTTCTCAGAGGATCTTCCTAGTTCTAGGATCTTCCTCCCTCCATGTAAACAGCCCCTTCGTAAGTGATCACCCTCTATGGTTTTACCACGTGGAAGCTTTCGAGAGCCCATTCTCATTAGCGACCAGCTCTAGTTGTGACCACTTTTCTGAATTCCCAAGGTGGTCGCCTACGAGAGCTTCGACTGTAGTCAACCAGTACAACAGAAACAAAAGAGTAAGGCTCAATAGCCTTCATTTGAATGATCAAGCACAAGGGTGATATCCAAGAATCAAACTTGAACACCTTGTACAGGATAATAAAAAGGACGACAACTCAATCATCTGTTAGAAATTTCTCCTTAAAAAAATAACTACTTGATGAAACATACAGGTCACGTAAGAATTCAGGGAGTGAATAACATGTCTTGATGTTTAAGCAAATTCTCTCAACTTGTACCCCAAGAAATATACAGTAAGGAGAACATGCATCTTGATATTGGAGCATAAAGGGTTAACCAGCTTCATGGGAATGTCTGAGTGGCTATTACAGTAGCATTCCGGTTTGACTAGTTACGCCATAGCAATTGATATACTGGTTCAAAGGATAACCCCCTTCGACCAAAATTACTTTAAGGCCATTTTTATTTCTAACATCTAGTTATTGGGTGTTAAATTGCCGGATGCAAGCAATGTATGGGGCCTAATCGTTACTTAAGAGTTTCAGCCCATCGAAAGGTTTTTGAAAATACGTTATACAAACATTCAAAGAACTAAATCCTTAAAAAGTTGACCCACACTGCCATAATGCGCTGAGAACCCCGCTGTGATTTTACCTTAACCCGCTCAAACTTCTTTTCTCACAAAACAAAGTTCGCATTTCAGCAGCGTTTATACGATTTGAAACCGTAAACTACTTTTCCTTCTGCTAACAAAAGTACTTCACTGAGGGCTTTTTGTTTGTTTAGTAAATAGCGATTATCTTACTTGATTCTATGAAGCTCTGAGTTCTACCAACGAATTGTTAGGAGAGACAGAAATAGTTTGGTGAGGAAAACAGAAGCCCGAATCACTTGCCCCTCACTAATGTGGTCCGATTGTCGTGCGCATTACGTTTTAGGTGACCAAGCACTGAGTCGCCAGTGGGAGGAGGGGTAAGGGGAACTCACAAACCCATAAAAAGTGCCATGCAAGAATTTTCATTTGGTGAGCGTCGCTTGATTTTATTTTTACCACATCCAAATACAACACATTAACCGATTTTTATCATTTTTTTCTTTGGTATCTTTTTGCGGCTCAATAACGTAAGAGGTACCTTGATAACTTTAGCTGTAGCCAGAAGCGTTCCTCCTGTAACCCTGTCACCAGTAAGTGGTACCAAACCACGGATTTTAACCCATAGGTACGTCGATCACCGCCCCTGACACTTTTATCTGGCATTCTCTTCTCGGGCGCTTAATATTCCTTAGGGATTTTTACGAGTCGTCATCATGGATCATGAGAACAGGGGAGAACTAGCCAAGTGTGGTATCATCCATAAGAAAAGGTGAAGCACACTACTAAAATACAGCGCTCGCTCACCCTGCATTGCTGGCTGCAATGTAACCAGGGTTCAAACTGGTTAAACTCGGCGACGTGACAAGTGGGTTGAGTTTGTTGTTGGTCAGTTCAGCCCTTGCGGTTTCCTCCGTGTACTATAAATCAGGTTTTCCTCCCCACCCAAAATCTAGCTTTTGTGTATTCCAATTTGGTCCGGAAACAGTGTGAGATCAGCCACTCTGGGGATCCAATTTATTTTTATTTATTTTATTTTTGACATTATACTCTATATTAGGCTGTATTTTATTGACTAATGATATTAGATTCTATGAAAGCCAATATCGGCCTATTTTGTCTCTCCCCAAGTGGCCAGCTTTCGTCTTAGGCAGTTGTTTGCGTCGGCGGCCCAAGCCATAAGTGACAAGCTTGATCACAGGACATCAAAATTCTAAAGCAAGCTTTCTTATTTTCCTTCAAGAACAGCTGACCGGTAAAGATTCTTACCAATGATAAACGTCATAAAAGCATCTCCCACATCTCTTTGTCATGGTTCGAGCTGCAAACGTGATTGTGATTTAAGCTTATTTTACGTGTTAGGCTTAATCCTAGAAATGCATTTGTTTGTTTTATCCACCGCAAATCTTCCTACGTAAATACAGTGGCTCTCCTATCTTATAGTTTACATGAAGCGATCTACTTCTTCCTGGGGGCAAAGTACACTCCTCGCGTTTTCTCTTTCCTGGGAGGCACCTGCATGTTATGAGCCTTGTATGGGTATGTGTAGTCGAAAAGAAATGCCTTTTGAGCTGTTTTGTGATTTCCTCTATTGGGACAAACACTCACTGGGAATAAGGAAAATACCAACGAAGAGGAAGATTTTAAATGTTAACTTCGTCAACTAAATGAAGTGTATTCAATTTCTCAGGAACATGCGTGCACATGTGGGACTACACATGAGTCCCTGACCGAGTGGAAGCCATGACCTTTCGCACACCTATGGGAAGAAGCCGGAACCACTGACCACTGAACCACTGAAGCACTGAGCTACAGCATTACAGGGATAATGATGGTGAACTTGGTCATTTACTAGGCCACCACAAGGTTCCCAGTATACGGAAGGAGATAGGTTCCATTCCCGTATTAAACTCAAGATGAACATAGTTTAATCACTTCAAGCCAAATAGTTTGTTTGAGAAAGCAGGCATCGCGAGAGAGCCAGTTAGTAACTTACTGTACAACTGTTAGAGTCCAGGCTTATAGGAGCCGAGGAAGCCTGAAAACAGCACTGAGCTAAGGTACACTGCTCAGTAGTTATATGAAGAGCTCAGGATCGAACAAGAAAACCGAAGCAAACAGTATCCTACAGTGTCAAAACAACCAATGCTTCTCGCGAGCATCGATTGGTTTTCAAAGCCGCGAAATCATAGTATCATAGTATTGGTATCTGCCAGCCAATTTCGGAAACGTGTGTAAGTGGAAACTCCCTTCACTTTAGCAGACACCTGTTGGAAAAAAAGCTGCCACTTGTTCTAATTACTTCCACCTAGGCTTCCAGACAAATCAATATACTGAGTCTTGAGCCTCAGGTTTCAGCCGTTTCTGCTAGAAAGCTAAGTAATTTGCTTCAGTAGCTAGGAAAGTTGTAAATTACCTCTAGATGGCGGCGAGGCTAATTTCGCTTTCGAAAACTGTCGATTTCATCATTTGGCCAAGCCTCTCGTGATGGTTGATGTCATTTCTGCCCTAGTTTATGTCTGGATTAGGACGAAATGAAGTTATTCAGATAAAATCAGGCCTAAATAAAACGATTAAGCTAGACCTAAGTAAGATTCACGCGTAAATTAAGGATAAGGATAGGGTCACCTGTTATTGATGTGTCATTTAAGGGTCTTTAAGAAATTAAAAGCAAGTAATATGATCAAAATTGTCATGGATTTGCCGGATCAACGGTAGTGGTGCAGTGGTGAATGACGGATGTTAGGCTTGCAAAAGGTCGAATCTAGGATAGATAATTAAATACATTTTTCTTTTCTAATAGTCACTAAAATGGCATCGACAGTTTACGAAAGGGAAATTTGCGGACGCGGGTTCGCTACCAGCCTGTCTTCCAGAAGCGATGACCTCCCTACCCTGTCGGATCAAGGTGTTTAGTTAGATGGGAGTGGTTATAGGGAGCGATGACGTGACCAGGGAAAAGGTGCCCCCTTTCCATTCCTTAGTTTCTTGAAGGGGCTACATCACGGGGATTTTGCTCGCGTTTCGACAAAAACTTTGATAAACGGTTGTATTTTCTAGTGCAGTTAAAAAGGGCAAAGCTCCCTTGCAAAGATTTAGTTTTTTTTCATATCACATGCATTAGATCTATCTTAACTTATGCAGTGCCCGTTTTCCATTACGCACTGCCCATGTACTTACAGTGTGAACTAGAACGTGTCCAAGAAAGAGCGTTATCAATTATTTGCGCCGGTTTAGCTTACAAAGAGGCGCTAGATGTAGCAGGTATCCCTACTATTGTTTCATACAATGAAGGTATCTGTAACAGTACTTTCACCTCGATCATTACTATCAAGGAGCATAGACTGAATAGTTTGCTGCCTGCCATCAATCATAACCCATATTCCTCAAGGAAACATAGGCGCCTTGCAATCCCTAAGTGGAGGACCAATCGCTTTAGAAATACATTCATTATGTCCTCCTGTATTAAGAATAATGTTTCAACAAGTACTAAATTGTAAGAAGGTTCTTAAGGTTTAGGCTTTAGGTTTTAATTTTTTTATATCATAATTATGTAAATAGTATTAGTCGTAAAATGTAAATACGCAATTCAGCCCTTGGGCTGCATAAGTATTTTTTTATGGTCATAGGTTCAAGACAAAGAGTAGCTAGTCTCGAGGGTGAGATAAGCCTTTCTTTGTTTCACACTGAATTAGAGAGAGTGCAATCTGTAAAATGCCTAGGTGTCAATATTGATGAATACTTAACATGGGATAACCACATATTAAATATAAGGCAGAAAGTCACCTGCAACTTAAGTATTCTAAAATGGTTAAACCTGTATTAAAAGTAGAAAACTTAATTGGCATTTACCGGTCAATAATTGAACCTTATTTCACATATTGTTGTATTATTTGGGACACTATAGGTGAAACACAAATGGCTAATTTGCAAAAACTCCAAAACCGGGCAGCACGCATCATAACTGGTGCCTCTTACCTGAAAAGATCTTGTGATCTTTTTGCAGAATTAGGGTGGTTGAATTTGGAGGCGATGAGACAGCGTCAAAAGGCTATCTTGATGTTTCAAGTATTAAACGGCCTAACCTTCCCCCGTATTTGTCTGAAATGTTTACACATAAGACCTCTTTTCAAAATTATGGACTGCGATCTTCCAAACTAGTAAACCTTGAGCTTCCAAAATGTCGCACAAACCATTACAGAAATAGTTTTGCTTTTTCTGGAGCTAAGCTATGGAATCATTTGCCTCCAAGTGTTAAAGATGAAAGTTCCCTTAAAAGGTCTGTGTGTAAACTGGACTCCTACACTACCGACACCAGCAATGCCTCAAAGTAATTTCATACTATACTTATATTCGCAGTACATTGTAATTAATTAATTAACTGTAATTAGTTTTACTGAGATAATATCGTGTACGGATTTTATGTAAATCAAATTTTAATATGTTGTATATTTTAATTTGATAAAATTCCTTGGGAAAATAAAAGATTCTCTCTATCTATCTAAAATTACGATTAAATGCCTTCACTCACACACAAAATGATGCTGGAACATCAAGAGGGAGATATCAAGGGAATTTTTCGCAAGGAGAGCAAACCAAAATAAGTTTTCCTTGTTTTTTTTTTTTTTGGGAAGATACAAGCACAGAAATTGAAAACGTTCGCGTTTTCAAGTTGCAAGTCATTTCAATCCTGGCCATCCGTGGACAAAGGCACTTTTAATACGGTTTATTTGAATTAGTAGGGTGTCTGAACAAGAAATGGACCATTCATGATTTGTAGGTTTCCATTTGTGTAAATATGACTATCAGCTTTTCAGAGGGGCGCAAACGCGAGCAAAATCGCCATGATACTGCCCATTTAATTTTTGATTCCCTAGTTCTCGCTTTCTTAGCGTCCACGATTTCCCACAAGGGTACACTCACACATGAGAAATTGAGGATTTAGGATTTGAGAATTTAGGCCTTATTTGTTCCTTTTTAGAAGATGTAGAATTAAAGAAACCAGTAACAATATATAAACAATGTTTTTTTGTTTACGGCAGCTAGTTGCTGTTGTTGGTAAAGTTAACTTCAAGCGGGTTACTAGTAGTGTGCCTACGTATAGCATTTTGAGTTATATTCAAGTGGCTGCTTCGTTCTCTATAGCACAATTTGGAGTTTTGTTTCTTACTATAATTATTATAGTAATTTCATGATTACGTGGTTCAAAAACTGATAACCCATTTAGTTAACACTTCCGGACACCTCTTCAGTATAGACATGTATTAGACAAAATCCAATCTGTACTGCTAACATTTCGTGAGTGTCACTTACTACTGAAAATCGTGAAAGAAAAGAAAAACAGCACTTTTTAAACCGCTCTTCACAAATCCAATTAAAATGGCCTCCACTAACGGGGAAACTAAAAGAGCTCAGGAAAGCCGATCAACTTCAATAACTTTGACAAATCGAAAACGGCAGAGAGGCTGCATGCTTCAGTACACACTAATCAATAAAGCAAGAATATGCGTAACTGTCATCTGTCTGTAAATCCCAAGGGATCTGGGGCCGAGAGAGCAAAGATCAAAAGCTCTTGACCAGACATACCGTCAATGCTGACTCGTCCCCAGTCGTCTTCGTGTTGCGCGACGCGCGCGGCACGGGAGCGCCAGGTGTGATGATCCCAGCACCCCTCGCTATCACACCTCACGCTCCCGTGCCGCACGCGTCGCGCAACATGAAGACGACTGGGGAAGAGTCAGCCGTCAATGAATCCCTTCCATTGGAAGGGGTTTTTGTTTTGGAGCCTTTTCGGCTGGAAATCAAATACTCGTTTTCGTTGAACTTTGCATGAAATTTCATTTTACATTTTCACAGTCGTAGACTGCAGGAATATAATATCCCTAATCGCTATTGAATTTTATATTTGTCGTATGATTTGTTTTTTGTGTAAGACAATAATCTTCAAGGGTCCCCGCCTACAGCGTAGCGCATCCACTACCTTACTTCGTGACGTTTTCGTTTGATCTTTGCTGCATCGTACTAGCAAATGACAATTACATTTACCACTCTCATTATATCAGTAATATGACTGCTAACTTTATTCCTGTTTTAAAGGGCCAACATTATACCCTTCATACCCGGCTGTTGTTTTCCCCTCCAAGAAATCGCTGATGTAAACGAACATTTCAGGATGTAAATAAAGACTGTTGATCCCGTGTCTACCAACTAAAGGAGACGACTAATTTTATTCTTTTGATCTGTTTGAGAAATTGGAATCAAAAATTATCCGTACTACCTCTAGGTACCACTAAATGAGAGGCGATCGAACGAGTTGGGTAAATGAGGGCCAAACGGTGTGATTTTGAGCCGTTTAGGCCTCTAAATCACACCGCCCTTTAGGTCGCCCATTGAAGTGAAATATTAGTTGAATATATATTTTGAGCCTGTTCGTCTGAACTACATTACGTCTTGCCTTCTGTCTAATGAAGAGAGTGGGTTTTTGTTGTTTGCCATGAAAAGCGGAAATTGAGTATTTGAAATCACTTGTCAGTTTGGTCTGAATATTGGTATAGGTCAGTGTTTAGAGTACTGGCGGGCCGCACCAGTTCCCGCGCAAAGATGTACTATCCTCTCACAGTACGGTTTTCGTGCTGCTGTCTCCGGAAGCGCTCGACTCTCTTACTGAGAACCAACCGCCCCTTCCTTCTGTTTCTAAATGCACAGATAACAGGAATAATCGTCAAATTACTAGCAAATGTTCGTGCAGGGAAAGAGGTTACTGAAAGTCCGAGTTGTTTTAAACGAAACACAATTTAGAGGACAATTAATGCCTCCGCATCGCCAAATGATGAAACTGAAAATCTATAAATTAGACTCGTCGCCAAAACATCGGTCTCTTCACAGCAGAATAAGCCTCCTTTAAGTCACGTTAACGGTATCTTTTGAACGACCACCCAAATGCCGAGAAATGCGGGAAGGCGAGGGGGGATAGGATATAATTATCTGATTTCCTGGGGGAGGGTATCCTGTCCGAAAAGTGCACGGTTTTTCGAATTTTGTCGTTGCTCAAAAGAGCAGAAATGGCTTGTCTAATTCAGACAACGTAGAAGAATAAATATGACATTTTTCATGCTAAGAGGAGACTCTTCGAGACACGTATGTTGTACCTACATAGCTTCATACTCCGCCTGTCACCAGTACCCTCACCACTTCCCCCCTCCCCCCCGGGGTTAAATTGCTAAACGCGTGTGCACGATTTATTCCGGTCTACTTCAAAGGAAACCAACGACAAACTGTGGATTGATTCTGGCAATTGGAGATTTCACACCTTTAATCGTTTAGCACGAGGTTTAAGTCCTTTGGTTGGAGTCATTGTATTGTTTGTCAAAGTCAAGAAAAGCCGGAAGATTAATGTTTAAGCCACTTATAACCCAAGTCATGCACCGATAAACGAAGCTGAAATTCCTTTCCAAGTATTTTTTGTGCATTTGCAATATGCGGGCATTTCAGCTTTAGCTGCGAAAGTTTAAGTTAAAGTGTAGAAAAAGTTGCGGTCTCGACTAGAGTCCGCCACAGATGAAGGGTTTTGGGAACGTTGTAACAGTGGCAAACTGAAAGGACTAAATTCTGGAGGGTTTTATCTTGCCTAACATGTTCAGAAACATTTTTATGACACTGAATTTTCCCTCTGTCACGTGAAGAGATGCATACAAAATTTGGTACAATTGAATGTCAGCTATATTTAGCTTTGTTATCTATCAGTTCCAAATGAAAATTAAAATTTGACCTAGCGAAGTGCTAAGTTGATAATTCTTAGGATTTATTCCGATCTAGTTTTTACGGAATGTCCGGGGCAAGGACTCAGCTTGTTTACAAGTCACTTTATACGGCCCTGATAAATGAAACCGATTTTGAGTTAAGTATTGTACCCCTTTAGTGTGCAACTACCCAAGGTCGCCTCTATCATAATTATGCAACGTAGTGAGTTTTGTGACAAACAAAAGCCATTATTTAACAATTATTTCGCGGTAGTCCTTACTCACAACTCCATAATAGGACAGTTCAGTTTGTGAACTAAAAATAATAGTAATAATGGCAAACAAATTAACACACATTTTACCTATAACAAAGACACCAGTTGGCAACATGCTCACTGCTCACAACGGACATCTCACTAGGTTTTCTAGTCATACGAGATCTAGCTCTATACTAAAGGACATCTTCTCCGTTACGGGCAGTTCTCTTAGTCTCCCAGAGACTAGATTTTTACCTTCGTAATGTGGACACTTTCATAATGCGGACTTACCTTCTTATTACGGACAGTACCTTTCATAGTCCGACTGAGAGAGACGAAAACCCGTTATATACTTCAACCCACTCCATTCGCCAGAGAGTTGATATTATTACTAATTGGTTTTAGAGAAATCAGAATTCATACAAATTCTATTTCTATGACGAGAGCACCTTCGTCAAATACACATCCCAGTTCTATCCCTTTGATTTAATTGGTGTGTACCTTACTGAAGGGGATTGAATGTTGTTCTAATCAAAGTGATTTATGTTGAGCAATAAAGTACACCTTAGGAATTCTTAATTCCACTTTGCTGCTAATAGAGGATACTTGGAAACACAAACAAATTTAAACTGAAATACAATAGCCCAAAACTTGGAACGGAAACTTCGTTCCTTATCAAAACAAAACTGCTACTAAACGAGATCTAGACAAGACCTCGAAATTGGATCGGTAAAAGCTTAATTGTTTTTAGTATTTTTATTCTTGGATCTGATATTATTTATAGCAAACACGAAATTTTGAACATTCCCTTGAAGTTTACAACACTTTCTCTAGTGTTATCAATATAGTTCAGCTCAGTTTCGCCCAAAACTGCCCAAGATATCCATCTACCGACAGGCTTCTTACAATTAACAAACGAGATTTTTAGATAAGTGTCTTAACCTGGCTTCTGAGGGAATAAGTCTTAGAGATCTACATTGACTGAAAAATCCCGGTAACTTTGTTTGGCTATTACGGCGATAAAAAGATCTTTTCGGAAGCCGTACGTGATAGACGCAAAGATAAGCATGTTAAAACAGGCAAATGCGGTTTTCATGAGTCACCGCCGAGCAAAGAGTTAGAGACCTTTTACGACCTTGTGGTGACCATTTGGGATAGGAGAAGTCGTAAAGAGTTTCGCCTGTCGTCGGCCGTCTCGTACGGAATTTTGCGAATTCTGACAAAGGACAGTGTCAAAATATTTGGGGCCATAAATCAGAAATGTCTGCTAGAATCTTGAACTCACGCATTCAAGAAGCTAAAGCCTTCTCCACTTAGTTCGTTTGATGTTGTGTAAAAGTTAGATTAATTCAGTCAGCCGCGAGGAACCGGATCAGGAATCAAAGACAAAGGTACCGTGGCGAAGAATGATTTGGGCATGATAGTTCGCGCGGGTGGCATGGTATTTAAACTGATGTGGTGCAGTTTATGGCAGGGAACCGAAAAAGCGGTATATCGAACCAAAAATGCCGGTTCCTTTAATTAAGCTTCTCCTTAATCTCTCCAGAAAGGATGATATTTATAGTTAAATTGGCGTTGTTAGTGACCTAATGGCTTTTCAAGTTAGTCCCTAGTTCCCAATCAAGTTCAGCCGCAAAAACAAAGGACCCAAAAAAGTCTCAAATTTCCTCTCAACTCTCATCACTTTTTATTAATGAAACTAGTTCGTAAAAAGGTAAAGGGCTCGTCTGTAATCGATTTTGTTTCCGAGGGTAGACTTTCTATCCTAGTTGAAAGTGTAGACAACGGTAACTATCCATACATAGCAGAACCAACAAAAAACTGAGACTGATAAAAATTTGTCGACTCAGTTGAAATATCGTAATAAAAAACAAAGGCACCCTCTCTTCATAGGTTGTAAATTGTAAGCGATTTAGTTGTTTTCCATGCAGGCTAGAAATTGAATGTTTCTATGCTTTGGGATTGTATGATTTAGTACCCTATATAGTAAACAGGACCAACGCTTAAAACTGATTCTTTCAACCGGGATCAAGAAAAAAGAATATTGAAAATCATATTGTGAATTACTTTAACTTCTAAAATTTTCGGACCTTTTCCTTGCATACATTAAACTTCAGATAAGAAAACTATAGTTTGGTTTTTCGTCGTATTTGAGACGGATAAAGAGTTTTGGTCTTTCAGCTTTGCCAAAATTTGAAAGTCCGAAAAATTTCGTGGCTAAATCATGTTTCGAGTGACGAACGGTACTGAAGAAAATTATTCCCACATTCAATGGTCAGCGCACGTTTATATCCACAGACTCAGAAGTTAGATTCGCATTAAACTCAAAGCTTTACACTGGAAATGAGCGGCTTACCGATATAAACCGTTAAAGAGACATAACAAAGAATTATCGTCGTCTCCAGACAAAATACTTTCAAATAAGCTTTTGAAAATGAACTATACTTTTATTTCATTTCAGTTTTCTCGAACGAATTCGCTCTGACGAAGTGCTGGACTTTCGAAACGTCAGCTTTCAATCTCCTTACGGTGGCCAGTTCACCGATCAACTTAGTTGATAAATCTAAAGTTTTGTATATACCTCAAAAATTCTGCAAATAGTTGTTTGCTGTTCATTTATTTGTCCGGTCGAGAATGACTTGTCAATTAAAAAGGACACTCAAGTCGGTTTAGCGGGATGTAATTTCTTTTATTGAATAAAAGCAAGTTGTGACTTCACAGTAGTACTGTACACAGTACAATGATTGGTACTGATTATAATTTCTTTTCTGATTGCAAGTTATTGGCCATATAGTGCGGATAACAATCCGTGGCCGCCTTTTTTAAATGAAGTCAATCTTTTGTTGAATGATCCATGGATACAATCATTTTGTAATGTTTTAGTCCTGGCCCCAGTTGTTTGAAAGTTGGATAGCGCTATCCACCGGATAAATCTCTATCCAATGGATAACGCAACTTTGGTTTCCTTAACACTTACCCACTAGATAATGATTTATCCGGTGGATAGCGCTATCCAAGTTTTGAACAACTGGCCCTGCTGCGTGATATCACCCTAACTACTCTATACTGTGATACTGATTTCAGTCCACTTTTTCTGAGCCCGATTTAGCGTTCGCTAAAGCTAAACCTTCTTTTTCAGTTTTAGGATGCATATGCTGACTCAATTGCATAAAACAAGAGAGTGTGTATTATGACATTTTTTCTAAACAGCGACCTAGAATAGAGGGTGTTGTCCTACACAGGGTTGGTATTTCAGGGCTTTTTAGTTCTAAACAGGATCGGGGTTTCGGAAACGGCACTGCTACACCCAAAAATGGGTCGAGTGTCGCACCGGGCATGATACTCATGATCTCTTGGAAAAATTGAAAAACAAAAAAAACGTCATAATTTGAATACAGTCAAAGCTTTCCTAAAATTGCGACCACTCTCATATGCGAATATGCGACCAGCCCTAGTTATTACCAGCATTGTGAAGATCCGTTTGAATTGTCACTTAAAAGGTCTGTTTACATGGAGGGAGCAATGTATGGGGCCTAATCGTTACTTAAGAGTTTCAGCCCATCGAAAATACGTTATACAAACATTCAAAGAACTAAATCCTTAAAAAGTTGACTCACTCTGCCATAATCCGCTGAGAACGACCCCGCTGTGATTTTACCTTAACCCGCCCAAACTTCTTTTCTCACAAAACAAAGTTCGCATTTCAGCAGTGTTTATACGATTTGAAGCCGTAAACTACTTTTCCTTCTGCTAACAAAAGTACTTCACTGAGGGCGTTTTGTTTGTTTAGTCAATACCGATTATCTTACTTGATTCTACGAAGCTCTGAGTTCTAGCTACGAATTGTTAGGAGAGACAGAAATAGTTTGGTGAGGTAAAGCGAAGCCCGAATCACTTGCCTCTTACCAATGTGGTCCGATTGTCGTGCGCATTACATTTTAGGTGACCACGCACTGAGTCCCCAGTGGGAGGAGGGGTAAGGGGAACTCACAAACCCATAAAAAGTGCCATGCAAGAATTTTCATTTGGTGAGCGTGGCTTGATTTTATTTTTACCACATCCAAATGCAACACATTAACCGATTTTTAACATTTTTTTCTTTCGTATCTTTTTGCGGCTCAATAACCTAAGAGGTACCTTGTTAACTTTAGCTGTAGCCAGAAGCGTTCCTCCTGTAACCCTGTCACCAGTAAGTGGTACCAAACCACGGATTTTAACCCATAGTACGTCGATCACCCCTGACACTTTTATATGGCATTCTCTTCTCCGGCGCTTAATATTCCTTAGGATTTTTACGAGTCGTCATCATGGATCATGAGAACAGGGGAGAACTAGCCAAGTGTGGTTTCATCCATGAGAAAAGGTGAAGCACACTACTAAAATACAGCGCTCGCTCGCCCTGCATTGCTGGCTGCAATGTGGCCAGGGTTCAAACTGGTTAAACTCGGCGACGTGACAAGTGGGTTGAGTTTGTTGTTGGTTAGTTCAGCCCTTGCGGTTTCCTCCGTGTACTATAAATCAGTTTTTCCTCCCCACCCAAAATCTAGCTTTTGTGAATTCCAATTTGGTCCGGAAACAGTGTGAGATCAGCCACTCTGGGGATCCAATTTATTTTTATTTATTTTATTTTTGACATTATACTCTATATTAGGCTGTATTTTATTAACTAATGATATTAGATTCTATGAAAGCCAATATCGGCCTGTTTTGTCTCTCCCCAAGTGGCCAGCTTTCGTCTTAGGCAGTTGTTTGCGTCGGCGGCCCAAGCCATAAGTGACAAGCTTGATCACAGGACATCAGAATTCTAAAGCAAGCTTTCTTATTTTCCTTCAAGAACAGCTGACCGGTAAGGATTCTTACCAATGATAAACGTCATAAAAGCATCTCCCACATCTCCTGGTCATGGTTCGAGCTGCAAACGTGATTGTGATTTAAGCTTATTTTACGTGTTAGGCGTAATCCTAGAAATGCATTTGTTTGTTTTATCCACCGCAAATCTTCCTACGTAAATACAGTGACTCTTCTATCTTATAGTTTACATGAAGCGATCTACTTCTTCCTGGGGACAAAGTAGACTGCATGTTATGAACCTTGTATGGGTATGTGTAGTCGAAAAGAAATGCCTTTTGAGCTGTTTTGTGATTTCCTCTATTAGGACAAACACTCAATGGGAATAAAGAAAATACCAACAAAGAGGAAGATTTTAAATGTTAACCTCGTCAAGTAAATGAAGTGTATGCAATTTCTCAGGAACATGCGTGCACATGTGTATCCTCGGAGACCCAGGGGCAGCTAGTCGGGACGACGGGATTTTCAAGCCTGGGCGAAAGTTTACAACAAGAGCGGGAGAACTCTTGAGCTCTTGTTGCAAACTTTCGCCGATGAAGTCCCGTCGTCCCGACTAGCTGCCCCTGGGTATCCGAGGATGGCACATGTGGGACTACAAAGGAACAAATAATGAGTCCCTAACCGAGTGGAAGCCATGACCTTTCACACACCTATGGGAAGAAGCCGGAACCACTGACCACTGAACCACTGAACCACTGAGTTACAGCATTACAGGGATAATGATGGCGAACTTGGTCATTTACTAGGTCACCACAAGGTTCCCAGTATACGGAAGGAGATAGGTTCCATTCCCGTATTAAACTCAAGCTGAACATAGTTTAATTAGTTCAAGCCAAATAGCTTGTTTGAGAAAGCAGGCATCGCGAGAGAGCCAGTTAGTAACTTACTGTACAACTGTTAGAGTCCAGGCTTATAGGAGCCGAGGAAGCCTGAAAACAGCACTGAGCTAAGGTACACTGCCCAGTAGTTATATGAAGAGCTCAGGATCAAACAAGAAAACCGAAGCAAAGAGTATCCTACAGTGTCAAACAACCAATGCTTCTCGCGAGCATCGATTGATTTTCAAAGCCGCGAAATCATAGTATCATAGTATTGGTATCTGCCAGCCAATTTCGGAAACGTGTGTAAGTGGAAACTCCCTTCACTTTAGCAGACACCTGTTCGAAAAAAAGCTGCCACTTGTTCTAATTACTTCCACCTAGGATCCCACACAAATCAATATACTGAGCTCTTCGGCCTCAGGTTTCAGTTTCTGCTAGAAAACTGAGTAATTCGCTTTTAGCTAGGAAAGTTGTAAATTACCTCTGAATGGCGGCGGAGCTGATTTCCCTTTCGTAAACGGTTGATGCCACATTTAAGGTGACTCGATCGAAATAAATGACGCGCTCTATGCCTAGCCTCTCTAAAAACTCTAATAACATCGTCATTTCTAACTCGATTGCCTTGAAACTTTCGCATTTTACACACATTTTATCGAGGAATAATATGTTTATCAACACGTAGATGTACTTTTCGTTAATTTTGCGTGATTTTGCTTTTATTGAACACTACGTTTTTGATAAAATTGCTATTCTAAGAAAACTGAGCGCTACGATTTGGTTTCTTTTAGAATCAGCTTATAATAACATCTTACCTTGACTCTTCAAGTTTCCACAAAATCGTAGGAACAGAAATCCCGGCACAATTTGAACGTCAAAATAACAACCCCAGACGGACTTCAAAGTTTGGACCGCTCAAGCGCTTTCTAAATTTGACTGAAAAGCGTAATAACTCCAGATAAAGTAAGTTCAATGCATCGTTATAGTTAGTTCCAAACTGCATTTGGCTTTCCGCAACGATGAAAAAGTTTGGGCGGCTATTATAAACTCACTTTCTGCACTAAAATATAACGAAGTCGCCAGATTCACGTTTCTCTGAATTATATGAAAACCAACCGGACGAATTGAATGAAACTACCAGAAAATGAAACTGAATCTTTTACACATACTTTGCGCTATTTCACTTTACTGATGATCATGCTAAAACCACCAAAGCGTGTAGCGACCAAACACCGTCAATGCACCCCCTTAGCATGATCATGAAATTATAGAACAGATACGTAAAACCACCAAAGCATGTAGCGACCAAACATCGTCAATGCACCCCACTAGCCAATGTGTAAATTCCTCAAATTCTCATCAAATGCAAGGAAATTTGCATAGCACTACTGTGAAATTCAGATACCAACAAAGCCGTATACAGAAAGGAGTTTCGATAGTGCATCACTTTCAAAAAATATATTGTCCAAACCATGACCGCCTCAGCAAAGTGAAATAGTGCAAATATGTGTAAAAGATTCAGTTTCATTTTCCGGTAGTTTCATTCAATTCGTCCGGTTGGTTTTCATATTATTCAGAGAAACGTGAATCTGGCGACTTTGATATATTTTGGTGCAGAAAGTGAGTTTATAATAGCCGCCCAAACTTTTTCATCGTTGCGGATAGCCAAATGCAGTTTGGAACTAACTTTAACGATGCATTGAACTTACTTTATCTGGAGGTATTACGCTTTTCAGTCAAATTTGGAAAGCGCTTGAGCGGTCCAAACTTTGAAGTCCGTCTGGGGTTGTTATTTTGACGTTCAAATTGTGCCGGGATTTCTGTTCCTACGATTTTGTGGAAACTTGAAGAGAAGAGCCTTATTTGATCCTTTTTAGAAGATGTAGAGTTAACAAAAAAAAACGGTAAAAATATATAAAATAATATTATGTCTACGGCAGCTAGCTGCTGTTGTTGGTAAAGTTAACTTCAAGGGTTAGTGTCCCTACGCATAACATTTTATAGCACAATTTGGAGTTTTGTTTCTTACTATTAATAGTCCAATGCTTTCGTGATTCAAAAACTGATAACCCATTAAGTTAACACTTCCGGACGCCTCTTCAGTAAATAGACAGAGTAACAGACATGTATGAGACAAAATCCAATCTGTACTGCTAACATTTCGTGAGTGTCACTTACTAGTGAAAATCGTGAGAGAAAAGAAAGACAGCAGTTTTCAAACCAATCTTCACAAATCCAATTAAAATGGCGTCCACTAACGGAGAAACTAAAATGAGCTCAGGAAACCCCGTTCTATGACTTCAATGACTTTGACAAATCGAAAACGGCATAGAGGCTGCATGCTTCAGTACACACTTATCAATAAAGCAAGAATATGCGTAACTGTCATCTGTCTGTAAATCCCGAGGGATCTGGGGCCGAGAGAGCAAAGATCAAAAGCTCTTGACCAGACATACCGTCAATGCTGACTCGTCCCCAGTCGTCTTCATGTAGCGCGACGCGCGCGGCACGGGAGCGCGAGGTGTCATGATCCCATCACCCCTCGCTATCACAACTCGCGCTCCCTTGCCGCGCGCGTCGCGCAACATGAAGACGACTGGGGACGAGTCAGCCGTCAATGAATCCCTTCTACTGGAAGGGGTTTTTGCTTTGGAGCCTTTTCGGCGGGAAATCAAATACTCGTTTTCGTTGAACTCTGCATGAAATTTTATTTTACATTTTCACAGTAGTAGACTGCAGGAATATAATATCCCTAATCGCTATTGAATTTTATATTTGTCGTATGATTTGTTTTTTGTGTAAGACAATAATCTTCAAGGGTCCCCGCCTATAGAGTAGCGCATCCACTACCTTACTTCTTGACGTTTTCGTTTGATCTTTGCTGTGTCGTGCTAGCAAATGACAATTACATTTATCACTCTCATTATATCAATAATATGACTGTTAACTTTTTTCCTGTTTTGAAGGGCCAACATTATACCCTTTATACCGGCTGTTGTTTTCCCCTCCATGAAAATCACTGATGTAAACGAACATTTCGGATGTAAATAAAAATTACTGATCCCATGTCTACCAACTAAAGGTGACGGCTAATTTTATTTTTTTGATCTGTCTTGAAAAATTGGAATCAAAGCCATTACCCGTACTACCTCTAGGTACCGCTAAACGAGAAGCGGATCGAACGAGGTGGGTAAATGCGGGCAACACGGTGTGATTTTGACGAGCCGTTAGGTCTCAAAATCACACCGCCCTTTAGGTCGCCCATTGAAGTGAAATATTACTTGAATATATATTTTGAGCCTGTTCGTATGAACTACATTACGTCTTGCCTTTTGTCTAATGAAGAGAGTGGATTTTTGTTGTTTGCCGTGAAAAGCGGAAATCTGAAGTATTTGAAATCACTTGTCAGTTTGGTCTGAATATGGGTATGGGTCAGTGTTCATGTCAGAGTGCTAGCTCCAGTTCCCGCGCAAAGTTGGACTATCCGCTCACATTTCTCGTGCTGCTATCTACGGAAGCTCTCAACTCTCTTAAGAACCAATATTAAACCGCCCTTTCCTTCTATTTCTAAATGCACAGATAACAAGAATAATCGTCAAATTACTAGCAAATGTTGATGCAGGGAAAGAGGTTACTAAAAGTCCGGAAATGTTATCAAGTTGTTTTAAAAGAAACACAATTTAGAGGACAATTAATGTCACCGCATCGCCAAATGACGAAATTGTAAATCTGAAATTTAGACTCGTCGCTCGCCAAAAAAAGATCGGTCTCTTCACAGCAGAATAAGCCTTCTCTAAGTCATGTTGACGGTATCTTTTGAACGACCACCCAAATGAGGAGAAATGCGGGAAGCGGAAATGGGGGGGGGGGGGGGTGCAGTTATGATCATCACATTTCCTAGGGGAGGTACGCTGAGCGGAAATCAAAACCTGTTTCAGACAAAACTATACGATCTTAAGAACCTTATCGTAGCTCAAAAAACAGAAATGGATTATCTAATTCAGACAAGGTGGAAGAACAAATATTCCCTTTTTCATGGTAAAACGATACTCTTTGTGGAGGCACATACGTTGTACGTATACATTGCTTCTATACTCCGCCTATCACCAGTACCCTCACCACTTCCCCACTCCCCCCGGGTTAGATTGCTAAACGCGCGTGCACGATTTATTCCGGTCTACTTCAAAGGAAACCAACGACAAACTGCGGATTGATTCTGGCAATTGGAGATTTCACACCTTTAAAAGTTTAGCGCGAGGTTAGTCCTTTGGTTGGAGTCATTGTATTGTTTGTCAAAGTCAAGAAAAGCCGGAAGATTAATGTTTAAGCCTCTTATAACCCAAGTCATGCACCGATAAACGAAGCTGAAATTCCTTTCCAAGTATTGTTTGTGCATTTGCAATATGCGGGCATTTCAGCTTTAGCTGCGAAAGTTTAAGTTAAAGTGTAGAAAAAGTTGCGGTCTCGACTGAAGTCCGCCACAGATGAAGGATTTTGGGAACGTTGTAACAGTGGCAAACTGAAAGGACTAAATTCTGGAGGGTTCAACGACTTGTTACGACGAGCTAACAGACATGCGGACATGCAGACAGTAAGATGTTTTATTTTAAAACAAAGAAAAGCTGATTTTATTTTCTTGCTGCAAATAAACAGTTGGACGTCAAGAATGCTCTTAGTGAGACCCGCCTTTAGTAACTTCATTTGACTACATGTCAGACACCCCTCCAAGTAAACGAAGTAAACGAAATTGTAAAGAGGAAGAGTTGCTCAGAGCTGTCTCCTAAAACACACCAAAAACATCAATAAATAAATAGATGCTAAATAAATGAACAAACTGATAGACAACAGCCAAAGGTTTTGTCACCAACTAGAATTGACAAAAGAGAGTCATCACAAGAAAACAGAGAAAATTTTTTTTGTTTTTGTTTTTGTTTTTGTTCTTTTTTTTTATCTTGCCTAACTTGTTCAGAAACATTTTTAAGACAGTCAGATTTTCCCTCTGTCACGTGAACAGATGCATACAAAATTTGGTACAATTGAATGTCAGCTATATTTAGCTTTGTTATCTATCAGTTCCAAATGAAAATTAAAATATGGTCTAGCGAAGTGCTAAGTTGATAATTCTTAGGATTTATTCCGATCTAGTTTTTACGGAATGTCCGGGGCAAGGACTCAGCTTGTTTACAAGTCAGTTTATACGGCCCTGATAAATAAAACCGATTTTGAGTTAAGTATTGTACCCCTTTAGTGTCCAACTACCCAAGGTCGCCTCCATCATAATTACGCACCGTAGTGAGTTTTTTGACAAACACTGAAAAGCCATATTTCGCGGTAGTCCTTACTCACATCTCCATAATAGGACAGTACAGTTTGTGAACTAAAAATAATAGTAATAATGGCAAATAAATTAACACACATTTTACCTATAACAAAGACACCAGTTGGCAACACGCTCACTGCTTACAACGGACATCTCACTAGGTTTTCTAGTTCATACGAGATCTAGCTCTATACTAAAGGACATCTTCTCCGTTACGGGCAGTTGTCTTAGTCTCCGAGACGAGAAATACACATCCACCTCCGGTGTGTACCTTACTGAAGGGGATTGAATGTTGTTCTAATCAAAGTGATTTATGTTGAGCAATAAAGTACACCTTAGCAATTCTTAATTCCACTTTGCTGCTAATAGAGGATACTTGGAAACACAAACAAATTTAAAAAATACAATAGCCCAAAACTTGGAACGGAAACTTCGTTCCTTATCAAAACAAAACTGCTACTAAACGAGATCTAGACAAGACCTCGAAATTGGATAGGTAAAAGCTTAATTGTTTTCAGTATTTTTATTCTTGGATCTGATAGCAAACACGAAATTTTGAACATTCCCTTGAAGTTTACAACAATTTCTCTAGTGTTATCAATATAGTTCAGCTCAGTTTCGCCCAAAACTGCCCAAGATATCCATCTACCGACAGGCTTCTTACAATTAACAAACGAGATTTTTAGCTAAGTGTCTTAGCCTGGCTTCTGAAGGAATAAGTCTTAGAGATCTACATTGACTGAATAATCCCGGTAACTTTGTTTGGCTATTACGGCGATAAAAAGATCTTTTCGGAAGACTTACGTGAAAGACGCAAAGATAAGCATGTTAAAACACGTAAATGCGGTTTTCATGAGTCACCGCCGAGTAAAGAGAAAAAGACCTTTTACGACCTTGTGGTGACCATTTGGGATAGGAGAAGTCGTAAAGAGTTTCGCCTGTCGTCGGCCATCTCGTACGGAATTTTGCGAATTTTGACAAAGGACAGTGTCAAAATATTTGGGGCCATAAACCAGAAATGTCTGCTAGAATCTTGAACTTACGCATTCAAGAAGCTAAAGCCTTCTTCACCTAGCTCGTTTGATGTTGTGTAAAAGTTAGGATAACTCAGTCAGCTGCGAGGAACCGGATCAGGAATCAAAGACAAAGGTACCGTGGCGAAGAATAATTTGGGCATGTTAGTTCGCGCGGGTGGCATGGTATTTAAACTGTGATGCAGTTTACGGCAGGGAACCGAAAAAGCGGTATATCGCACCAAAAATGCCAGATCTTTTAATTAAGCTTTTCCTTGATCTGTCCCAAAAGGATGATATTTATAGTTTAATTGGCGTTGTTAGTCACTTAATGGATTTTCAAGTTATTCCCTAGTTCCCAATCAAGTTCAGCCGCAAAAACAAAGGACCTAAAAAGGTCTCAAATTTTCTCTCAACTCCCATCACTTTTTACTAATGAAACCAGTTCGTAAAAATGTAAAGGGCTAGTCTTTAATCAATTTTGTTTCCGAGGGTAGACGTTCTATCCCAGTTGAGAGTGTAGACAACGGTAACTAACCATACATAGCAGAACTAACAAAAAACTAAGACTGCTAAAAATTTGTCAACTCGGTTGAAATGCCTTAATTAAAAACAAACCCACTCTCCCTTCATCGGTTGTAAATTGTAATCGATTTTGTTTTCCATGCAGGCTAGAAATTGAATGTTTCTATGCTTTGGGAATGTATGCTTTAGCACCCTATATAGTAAACAGAACCAGCTAACGCTTAAAACTGATGGAAATCTTTCAACTGGGGTCAAGAAAAAAGAATATTGAAAATCATATTGTGAAATACTTTGACTACTAAAATTTTTGGACCTTTTCCTTCCGTACATTAAACTTCAGATAAGAAAACTCTAATATGTTTTTTTCGTCGTATTTGAGAAGGGATAAATTTTTTGGTCGTTCAGTTTTGCCAAAATTTGAACGTCCAAAAAATTTCGTGGCTAAATCATCGAGAGACGAACGGTACTGTAGAAAAGTAACCTTCCCTCATTCAATGGTTACCGTACTTGCATGTTTATAGCCACAGACTCAGAAGTTAGATTCGCATTAAACTCAACGCTTTACAATGAAAATGAGAGGCTTACCGACATAAACCGTAAAAGAGACAACAAAGAATTATCGTCACCAGACAAAATACTTTCAAATAAGCTTTTTAAAATGAATTATACGTACTTTATTTTATTTCAATTTTCTGGTGGAGGGAGAGAGCTTGTATATAGTTTTGGTATAAATTGGTAGCCTGCATCAGGGCCCCCGAAACAGCCAAGCTGATCGTGTGGCATGAAAAGATGAAACACATTGAGACTCACGTGGGTAGAACCGGAGACAAAAAGAATAAACAATACCCTTATATATAGTGTGGCATGATACAGGGAGGGTGGGGGTCGGTGAAGTAGGCTGGAAACGTCCTAGATATATGGAGACCCACATTTTTCCACATTCCGTGTGGAATCCCATTTGAGAGGCAAAAAGTGGGTGCTTGCTAATACCGAAAGGGTTGGGGCTTTCTACCTGAGATAACGACAATGTCGTGTATATGTTCCTAGATAATAGTCGTTTTGTGCTACGGAAATAGAAGCTGATAGCGTGAACTGTTGTCCCATCACTCATTACTTTGGAAGTAATAATAGTTGCTTTGGAAGCAACTACCATTGCGTTCAAAGCAACTACCACTGGGTACCATTGTTGTTTGGAAAATACCTCTCTCCTCCGCAGAGGCCTCCTACAGTCGCGCTGGGTAGAAACGCGCGGAGGGAAGAGAGAAAATTAAAGCGCGCGGGAACGCTGCGTTCCCGTTTTCTCTCTCCAGCGCTCCCGCTTCCCTCTGTTTTCTTTCACTGGTGTTTACTGACAGGAGCCTCTGCGGAGGAGAGAGGGAAAATACCACTCCCTGTCTTTGAATGCACCAGCAGCGGAAAAACAATACAGTCATGCACAGCAGGAGGTTAGTTTCTCCGGATTTTTCGGACTCGACTGTAGACAAAAAACGAAACAAAAAGTAGCCTAAAAATGTAAAGGAAAGTTTGTGGGTTCAGTTTTAGGACCTGCGCCCATATGAGCTCTGCTATGGACAGTTTTTAAGAAACCGATAGTGAAATATGAGGGATTACACGTCCGTGTCTAGTATGAGACCGAGTGGCTGTATACGTATCCACTCTGATATGATCATTTGCAATCGTGAATGGACTGAATTGGACAATACCACCCTCGTGACAGAAACAGGCCTACCACATTTATCAGGTTCTCATACGGCCTTTACAAAACTGCTTCAGCAAAAAGGGAACCTAAAAAGTCAGAATTCATGGTACAAGAACAATTGTCTGGAAAGTAAGGCGCCAGTATTTCATTCTAGTGACTGTTTTGGTTTTGTTCAAAATTTTGAAAACTTTCCGTGCATGTCACCGCGGATGTGAAAAGTTCGACAAAGGGTGTTTGCACAGCACATCTGATCGGATTTCAAATTGGCTCCCATTGTTGAGGTGCAAGATTCAACAAGGCAGGTAAACGTTTTTTCAACGAGGCGTTAACTCGATAGGTAATATCTTTAGTGCAAATTTCACACCATGCAATGTTTTTATTTGCTCTACTTGGAGGGAAAATATTTTTACAGGGACTGTGCTAATTGTGAAATGAGAGTAAACTGTTTATTCTCTAAGATGTGGCTTTTGTATTTCAATCGGTGCTCGTGGATTATTTAATGCGAAAAACCGCAAGTCCGCGGTTCAACTAGATGGTGCCTAGGCGAGTTTTTCTCTATCACCCATTCCGATCCGTTCTAGAGCTTCCTGTAGGAAATAACACGTCCTCGGAAAACCGAGTTCTTCGCACCACGAAAATACTTCGATCATACGTGATGCCCAATATTATAATTAAATTCAAATATCTTAGTTCAATGTGACAAATCAACTAAACATAGTTACTACAACTAAAAAGCTTTCATTTATAGTGTCACTATATCCCCCAGTGACCCCAATCATCCGCAAGAAAACAGTAAGACAGGAACACACTCACGTCGCACTCAGTACCACAGGAAGAAGGTTAATTTCTCTCTCTGTAGCTTTCAGTTAAACCGGTACTCTTTACTCATGCTAACTGACTCGATATTATCCGCAGACTTGGACTACATCATCAATGACTTTATTAGTCAGAGGTTTGACGGGTCTCATTTGGTGTGTGTCCAAATCAATACCACACTCGCGCAACAGTACATGCAAGACATTTCTAAGGCCAAAAAGTGCCTTGTTTTTTAGTTTCAACGCTGTAGAAGCCTGTCTGTTATCCAGACATAATAAGAAATAATTGAGATCTTATCTAAAAACATTTGCGGCCGCCGCCGTGAAAAGAAAAGCTAGTTGATGCAAGTTTTCAACGTGAGAAAACCTTAACAGATCGCACGTTTTTTTTTTCGTGATTGTCCATTAAACGCGTCTCATGTGCGCGCAAAAAAAATCCTTGTAATCAGCAAACGTACGGTTAAAAATTGAAATGCACAAAATGCATAAGCTTAGCTTCTTAGGTCCCAAGAAAACAAACATGAGAGGAAAGAATTTTTCTCCGACATCTGGAGGAAGAGAGGAGATCATTTTCCCACACAACTGCGTCACGTCTCAGCTCAGCTCTTATTTTAGGAGTAGGCATCTCGGTTTACTCTCAAAACAACCTTGGCAGCTGATTGGTGGTTGGACAATAGTGATTAAAAGAAGCTGATGATCTGTTAAATTAGCCATCCAGTCAGTCAATTAATGTCAATTACGGCTAAAGATTGAAAGAACAAAGATCTAATCACTGGATGAAAAGATTGACAGCATTTTTGCGCACTTTCTGTTAGAGTTGGTAGCTTCGCTTCATCGAGCTTCGTACTCTGAAGGGCCGGCAAATCGTTGATCGAGTAGAGTTGGACGTGTGGGATTCCTTCGTCTCAGCGGAGGGTTTATACTTTGTTTAGAAGATTTGGAAAGAAGAAAAGCCCAGCAGGGATTTGGGATTCACCGAGATCGTATCGCAACAAATTGGCATCGAGCCTTGAACTACATGAGCATTGAGTATTAAACCTAGCGCGAGTTCCTCTCCAGTACATGCCTGTGGAATTCCTAAAGAGGGCTAAAACGCAAATCTGACTTCAACAAGTACCTGGGGCCAGAGTGCAAAATATGAGAGCGGCTTGAGTAAGTAGAGCAGACACTTATTTACTTTCTACGTAGGGAAAAAATAATTCAGTGCCAATTAAACTCGTTAACGTAGCTGATTGAGCGACCACTAGGATTTCTGATCGAAGACCTCACGGATAGGATAGTCGCGTGCGAATTACGGCTTCTGTATTGTCCATCGAGGGCATAAATACTGAGAGGTTCACCGATAGCGAGTATACAGCGACTCTCCTAAGGTCAGTTTCAGACAAGAGGAATTTGAGCGTGTTGCTTGGACCAAGTTCAATCTGTGTTTTATCCGTTGTTTTGTGGTTCTGTGGTGTTCCAGAAATGATCCAATACAGAGATTAGTCGAGCTAAACAAGCACATTCTTTCATTCGCCCTTGTTCAAATTTGCTCATTCCCTTTTGGATTGTTCTATTGTCGAGTTTGTTTTACTTTCCATTGATTCTAAGTAGCCATAACAACTTCCTGTGGGCTTTAGATTCTCACAAGAAATCGACTGAGACATTTCTTCGAAATGGCACCCCTTGCGACAGTTCATGTAATAATTTCGAAACCAAAATTTGCAACGTGAAGGACGGAAATTATTTTTTTGAATTCTTATTTTAGAATTTATTCTACTCGTAAACAATACGTGTTTCAGCTTTTATTTGTCTTCGTTTCGCACGTGACATTAAATTTCGCTGAACAGAAACGAAGCGTTCAGATTAATAAGCGGACAAACAAAAGGGTGCTAGTGTGTTTTTTGACACCTCATTCTAAAAATTCCTCCCCTTGAAAATAACTAGGAGAATCACACAAGCTAAAGCGTGGACAAGACAGTTGTCAGTTAAAAATGCGTTCATATAATTGTGCGGTTTTGACAAGATATTTCACGGCTATCAAGTAGACATTTTTTAGTATCGCTCGGCGTTTTGGGAAGGCGTAAGTGTTTACAACGGGGACTTCTCGAACAGGACTTTTAATTAGTGTCCTCGCTTTCAAAACAGCAACACTTCAAGCGACAAAAATTAAATCAAGCGAGGGACATTTTGGAGATAAGCAGTGATAAGAAAGGCGTAGTTTCTCTTTATTTACTTTTGTATTTCCTTTCAGATGAGATCAGTGGGTCAAATACGAGGTATGAGCGGTATTTGACACTGGTCGTACTGTTAAAATCAGTATCCATATCATTCGACACTTGAGGAATATATCACTTCCTTGCTATCTTTTCACTAACATATTGATATTTAAGGTCATTCACTGATGCTTTAGGTCACTGCACGTCCCAGTTTGTACCGCTTCTGGTCGTTCTCATCAAATTTATACCCGCGGACATTTCTGGGATATTTTTGGCTGAAATATTAGAACCGATAAATGTACTGTGTATCCGGTGACCTTGCGAAAAATCGGAAAAGCACGGAGTGAGATAAAACTCGGTGATTTCATAATGTTACAAATTTTGATTAATGTTGGCGCCTTCTGAATGTGTTTCCTATCAAAGTATTTTAAAGTTTTACAGGTCTCTCCTAATGTTGCTTTCTCAGGGTACAAATTTATCCGAAAACTCCCTTGACTCAGTTGACTGAACTACCGTCTAGAACTGTCAGTGTAATGTTTCATCGACATTCAATAAAGCAGGGTCAGGGTTTCACAAGGTATTACTCTAGAGGCCAGAACGCGATTTTGAGACTATTATACGAGCGCACATTTTTACATAAATGAAACCAGAGTAAAAATTACGTAATTGTAGGTCAATTTTTTTTTAAAGTACAGCAAGTAAATTGTTTTTCCAAGGTAGGAACTAGCCGTGGGAGCTCAGCAAAATGTACTTACAAGGTTAATGAATTACTACTATACACAACTCAAATAGGTGAAACAAGAGTAAAAACAGGAAAACAAAAAGCTAGGCAGCGCACAGACGAAATGTCAGGATATACACTGTAGATATAAGTATGTAAAAGTGTACAACAACATAGTTGGCTAATTTGTTAGAGTGAGTAACGTGACCGTCAGAGTTTTGCAACAATGAAATAACTTGAGCACGCAGTTTTATCTGTTGGCAGGGGCAACCGTTTTAACCAAGATACATTAGGAGCTGCACAACTTTGGATTTACACTCTTTTTATTTTATAAGAACCATTTTTATAAGAACGTTGAGGCTGAGATTTGCCCCAAAATTTAAGAAAATGTATGGGCTAAAATTAGAACATCCTCAGGCTCAGCCAAATTGTACGCGTTCTTATAAAAAAAAATGTGTATGGACTGAGCTGATTAAGTAAATCGGTCATCGTAGAGAAATTGAGAGCTGACGTATTGAGCGTCAGCCCTTCGTCATTCACTCTGACGAAAGGGCTGACAGCAGTAACACAGAAGACCCCCTTGTTTGTATATTAGAAGCTGACCAGCTGAAGTGCGTTTCTGAGGGGAAAAGGCCAAACAATAACAACATCATCAACAACAAAACAAACAAACAAACAAAAAAAACGACAGACTGAAACCTAAGGTGAAGTTGCGGAAGTTCTCGCTAACTGACTTGTGTTAAAAGTAGTGTTGACTTCCTAATTCGAACCATTCGTTAACTCAAACAGCCTTTTCGTATGACCTCGAAGCCTTCGATTTTAGGCTCGCGTTCTGCTTACCAAAGTTTGTTTTGCTTTATTTTTTTTTGTTACCTTTTAGTTCACCCAAGCCGATTTCTTAGTTTCCTTTCCTGTTGAATTAATTAATCCTATTTAGTAGTGGGCGATACATTTACCAGTTACGTCGGAGAGTCCACACGCCCTTGCACGTAAAAAAAGTTTTGTTAGATTACAAACACATAATTTTCAACATTTAAATTGTTAACCTGCTATAAGTCGCATTTGAGTATATAACACTGTTAATCTGTAAAATGTCGGATCCTTTGAAAGGTGCTAATTACGGAGTGTAGGTCGTGCTTATCTGTATTATTGGGAACTTTATATCACAACTTTTGCAGTTCCAGTTACGCCGTTAGGAGGATTATTTCGCCTTTTGGAATCCTTTTCGCTAAGCTTTGGAGGTTTGTTCTCTTAATTAGCTAATTAAAATAAACACCCATTTTTGGTACCTCGCAATTTGCAGAACAGAACAACTGAATGGATTGATAGTTAAAACATTCAATCCACAGAAAATCATGATTGGTAGTTAGAGAAAAGAAACGTAAAAAGAGAGAATCAAGTTTCATAAAAGTGCATTTTGAAAAACTTTGAATGCTGTATAGAAGCAAAAAAGAGGCTTTTAGGCACGACAAATACTCCAGTACTGAATGAAAACACTTTCCAAACTTGGCAAAATACCAAAATCTGTCTAGCGTTCTTATTTTAAAGAAACGGAAACAAATGTAAAATATCACGAACTGTCTGTCACAGTTTGCTGCATTGACTAATGATCCCTGAAAGACAGAGAACGAAATATTCTGAACGTTGTCCGAATAAACTTGTCGGCGGTGTTTTAAGGTGGCTAAGTTGATAGGATTCAGTTCATTGGATTATAGAAGGCAGTTCTGTATAGGCAATGTAGTTATAGTTTCTTAGAAACTAAAACTGGAAAATTCCTTGTTTTGTGATGTAAAACTGTTCTATCAACATTGCCTCCTATTTTTCTTATTGTTATTGTTAGGTCTTAAATGAATACTTCAGTGTTTGATTTTGAGGATCTAAAACGTCCTTTGGTTGTCCGTGGAGACGACATCTTTCCAGAGCTTAATCCGAGTCTCACGGGCGCCACGAAACAGAATCCTCAATTTATAAGAGTATTGTCCTCGTGAACTTTCTAAACATAAAACCCTCTCCCGACACGCCTGGAACATGTCATCCCGCAAAAGTAAGAGAGTATGATTATGATCTCTAAACAGCGTTCTGATTGAGACTGAACACTTTTTATAAAGGAAATAAAGAACAAGTTTTTTTTTTTCTTTTTGCCTTTGGATACCAAAATAACGGCCATTTCTAAGCTTTCGTGGTTAGATAAATATTAATTTCCGTTTTAAGTCAAAGAAGGGCACCTCGCCAAGGATGAAGATCACATCCTGCAATTCGCAATTTTTATATTTCATGGAAAAAGAAAACAAATTACATCCCAAGGCCAACAGTTCTGGGCTGTGACAATTCCCCGAGCGTCCGAAATTATGTAAACCTTCTTCGTGTCATTTCATTATACTTGAAGTCATTCAGGAACTGTAGCAGTGAAATTGTTTAAGATTAATTCGCAAACGAGAAACACTCAAAAACCACTTCTTCTTTCCGCCTTGTTTTCAATGTTTCCGCACGTATGCATCAGAGACGAATCGGAGCCTGGGTGGGGTGAGGTGGAGAAGGATAGGGTAGGGTCGACGGAAATGCAACCCGAAATTTGAGGGGGTGGGGACGAAATTAGATCACGGTAGCGCGATTGACGAAATCAAATAAAGAAACAGAGAAAAACGAAAATGTCATTCACTTACATTTTTGAACTTATCTAAAACCATTTTAATAAAAAGACAACTCCGTGTTTTGAAAAGGGATCGGTGTGTCATAGGTCGAAGTTGCGTGCAAAAAATCCTTGTTTGTGGCTTTGTTTTCTTGGACGAAGTCTCGAGTTTAAGTGGGATTTGTGTCTTATTCCTTTTAAGCAGATAAACGATTTTTCCTTGGGATTTTCATTGTTAACGCTTTTATATACTTGCCTTTGCTGGATCGTATTACACAGCTTAAACCACGGACTGTCAGAAATAAGCATTTAATGGCTAGAGGTTTCTTTGGCACTGAGTGAAATTATCTTGCATTCAAAAATACGGTACTTTTCATGTTACGATAAACGGCTTCAAGGATAGATCTTCTTTTCAGACTGCACAATATTGAGGTAATTTGAAGATTAGACGCCTAAGATTAATGGTATAATTAGTTTAGACTATAAATTAACAAGCTGTGTAAACAGTTACAATATTCGAACCATTGGACGTTAGCCTGTTTCAAAGATAAGGATACATAAACAGTTTATATCGAGGCTGCAAAGTTACTCTGCGAAGTTCAAGGCTAAAGTAACCCGTATATTATTTTGCAACGCATGTAGGAAGACATAAGGCACTAGTGGAAAGTACTGCTCCATGCCTTTCTATTTCAGTGTTGCGCTTCAGGATTTCCTCCCCAGACTAAAACGTTAGAACCACCTTTTACAGCATAGTGAAATTAAACTAACGCTCATAAATGGCACTGAATGGTCACACTTTAGGATTTCAATCACAGCGGACTCAATCGTTAGAACCACCTTGTGCAAAATCAGAAGTGTATACGGCTATTTATTCCCATTGGGCTTGCTGAATATGAAACCGGGATAAGAAGGCGGGATAAGGGAATTATTTATCACTTTATTTCATCCAACGCGCGCTCATCCATCGAAAAATTGTTAATTACGACACAGATATCTCGGGGACGATGTGCGCCTCGATGGCTGTTAGTTTATGCACGACTTGCTTTCATAGAATAATTGTAAACGGTAAAATAAGTTTTTCCCTGCTTCTAAAAGACTCAAATTCGGCCAGTACACCAAACACTCATATTTCCATGTTGATATGCATATGCGCTGAAGTTAAAATCCTCCTCCTTGTACCAACACATCAAAACGTTATAGGTCAACCTTGCTCGAGGAAGAGAATCGAAAAGAGGTATGATGGGGTTTCGTACGTTCTCCCCCCCCCCCCGCCCCTTCCAACCACCCACAATCCAACAACCTAGAATTAAGGATCAAAGTGTAAGGTACAACTAATTCGCTTACCACCGTCGCTTTTATCTTAATTACTCACGAGATGCGTACATCACGAATTCTTTCGTGCAAATCAAACCTACAGCTTACTATTTAACACGAAAAATGCACCTCGTAGGATTGGCGATGTTTGTTATTGAAGAGCGTACATAGCCATTGCAATGGCGAACATTGTTCAACGGTCGAACAGCGTTCCGTGGAATTCAGGTCGCGAGCCTCCAAGTCGAATGCGAAGGCTGTAAAGCTGTAAGCATAAGTTGTTTTTAATATAAATCGGCCCGAACACATGGAGGAAAATTTCATCAGCTCATAATTCAAAACTTCAGACAGGCCTTCCGACTAATCGAATTTTGATTGTCTCAGCCAGCGGCTACTTGTTTGGCCATTTAGGCTCATTAATAGTGACAAATCGATAACAACGTTTGTTGATTTACGTCACAGCCACTGCCACTCTAGTACCCAGGCCACTCAGGTTCCTTAAAAATCAACATGGCGTTTGTCTAGTGAGTACTTTTAGCAAATCCTTACATTTTATGATTGGTAATTCTAGAATGATTTTTTCACTGGGTTACAAAAGCCAGCATTCCAAGAGAGCCTGTTTACTCATCAATGGTTTAATTTTCAAATGACACAAATATTCCCATTAGCCAATTTTTCGTGACGTTTAATGACCGAGTTCTCACGACAGATGCGTTGAGGCACACGTTAACTAACAAAAAGTCCTCAATTTAATTACGCATCACCAATTACGGGAAATCCAGTTAAGCAGTTGGAAGCGAGAAAAATTTTTCCTATCACGCGTTTGATGCGGCACGTGAATAAAGGCACACTCACCGGGAGCGGCCAACACAAAATACTTTAATTCAGGTATAAAGACCTAATACACTTGACGTCGAAAGGAAACCGCAGCTTGCAATTGGTATATTTGAAAACTTTCTCACACTTGCCTCGCCCAACTCTCAAATTGTTTTAAATGACAGCATCATTAATTAAGAAATAACTTACGTTTTTGATAGAAACAGGAAATATCCGAGTAGAAATATCGCTATTGAATGTTTTTATTGAGCGCAATTTAACGCGTACTCAGGATTTTAAGCACTACATTTTAATAAGTATCATCATTGTCGGCAAACTGAATAATGGGCACACGGGTATGCAGAGCTTGTAAGATGAAGGGAAATGTCCTTGTCAGGGGAAAGGAGAATTTACCTTTTTGTTTTATTTTCTACATTGTCACTTTAGAACTCAGTTAGCGGCCACAAGCTGGAAAAAGTGGCAGTTGTGTATCATTTCATGAGAGTAAGGGGGATGTGAACACTCCTGTAAGCGTATAAGGGAATGTCCTCTCTAACTAAGTATTCTTAGTCTAGCCGTTTTGTTTTGTTTTGTTTTTTTGTTTTTTTTTTGTTTTTTTTTGTTTTAAGAAATAGGGTGAGAAAAATTATATATGTTGATTTGAAATAGAGTGAAAGTTTCATACTTTCAAATGCAGGGGAACTCGACTGGTTAAACCTTGGATCGATTTCTTTCTGAATACTCGAAATTATCACAAAAAGGATGCACCCACTTGAAGAAGCTCAAAGTGCAGTCAATAAACAATTTAAAATGAAGGCTAATGTAACGGCAAACGTCCAGTGCAGTTCTACTAGTCCGATTATTGGCCATTAAATCTACTCTGTACCTTTTGCCACTGTTTTAACGTCGCATTTTAAATTGTGTTACCTCCACTCATAATTTCGAGATATACTCCGTTCTCACGCCAGCAAAATTCGTCTGGGCCCTTACTTTAGGCCAAACAACGCCTAAGCGTCTTTGTCTGGTCCGTCACGTAGTACGTCTGTGTCACAAGAGAGACAGGCACAAGACAGATTATGACTCAACACGCGTTTCTTTTCTGCTGGTATAATCCCTCTTGCACTCATCTGAACAGGCGACTTTTCATACTGACAAACAAAGAGATGCATTCACTAGAAAGACGCACGTAATATGTTGTTTTTTCAAGGTTTTCTTGAGACAGATTATCCGTCTTTTATTATGGACCACCACATATTTCCTTCCATCATAATTCTGTAAATTTGTAGTGTCTGATGGCAAACGATATCTGGCGCACTCACAATTAAGAGCATCACTACCCCCCCCCCCCACCACCACCACCACCACCACCTGTCCCCTGGGTGGAAGGCTGATCCATCGCAGGGTTTCCCCCCCAATTTCCTTGCTTTTTTCCCTAACGGGCCCATGGTACCCGTTGATACGCTTGGGTGGAAGGGACAATGTAAAGCAAAAGTGTCTTTTTTGTCTTACTGAAAAAAAATAGAACTGGCAAGGTGAGTCCTGGCAACAGGACTACTAAGAGAACAACATGATGGTAGATATGAAGTTCGACTGAACTACGTCTACCAGTTCGAACGTCCAACGCTCTAACCGGTCAATCAGGTGCTCTTACTTGTACTTCATTTATGTCTCTGGATAGCCGAGCGGCAAGCGATATGCGATGCAGTGGTCGGGCGAGCGAAGCGAAGTTAATGCGATCGCCAGCTCCTGGACCGCTCATTGCCTCGTTTTTCGCTCGCCCACTCGACTCACTAAAAAGGAACAGCTAGCAGTCTACATTTATTTTGTTCCTCTTTTTCTAACGGATCTCAATGTTTATCACGTAAGTTTGGTATTATGCAAACAAATCATACCTTAGGCGCCAAAGATTAACTCAAGTTTGTTCCACGAGAAAGAGATAGACCAACATCGCGCAGGACTCTCAGCAGCCGATGTGGTTGACTCCCATTCATTCTCTTTTACACAACGGCTCTCTGAAGGCAGGGTAGAGAAATCACAGTTTCATTGCCAGGATCATTGGCATTAGAAATTGACGGCTAGTTTGGGGGGGGGGGCGTCTTGCCTTTGCCACATTTTTGTTTAGTTCATGCTAGAATTTATACACCCCTTTTAAATTTCCTCATTTTCTTATTTTCACATCTTGCAACCATTAACCTTTTGTTGTTCCCAGTCAAAGTGTCTTCTGAGTTTGGCGGGAGACCCGGCAGCGTTATTACTCCAGTGAAAGCAGACGAGAAGTACTTTCATGTAAAGCTGTTTGTTTTTCAGATATTGCAAGACAAAATAGTAGACCTTTGGTTAGGTTTGTTGATGCAAGCGTAACCTCTAATCCACCACACAACCCTTGTAAAACAATAGTTAGTGCTCTTAAGTATCTGTGTGTTCTCAGGCGCCAGAAAAGCAACTGAAGTACATGCCACTCGTCAGAGGTCACGGATTAAAGGACCCCTTTACAAAACAGAACCCCTTCTGAGGCCGATTCGACTTTCTTAAATTCTTTGGTGTGGGAAAATTCCTCTTAGTTCATTCTAGGGGGCCCAAACATTTGCCATAATACGACAAATTTGAAAAGAATCGCGAATTGTTTGTCGCTTCGAGAGTATTTTAATTATGAACGTTTCTTTTCGCGCCCTAATCCTGTGGTAGGCGTTCAAAAACGCGCGGTACGCCAACAAAACCGCGGGAAATAGGTGTTCCGATTAGGGATCCAAGATAAACAATTTATAGTCATTGACAGTGACCTCTTATCAGTGATTTAATTTCTAGAGTGAGATAAGGAAATGACAGACTTTTCGCGTGCCTTCAGTGGTAATATAGTGGAATGCGTACAACACAAGAATAACGATGAAAGTAATTGGTTGAAAAGATGTTTTATTGAAGATAAAAAAGTGGAGTATTAGAAGTGTTTTCTTGAAAAGAAATCTTACCAAACCGATAAGGGTGATTTGTTGTTTCGACACACAATTCTATAGCGACGGTTCTGTGACATAGTATTCACCTCTCCTAAACAGATCTCTGCATTGTTTAAATGAAGTTTAAATTCAATTAATATCGAAATTAATACGAGGTTAAACATTGTTTTTGATTGAGGGAACAGAAGGTTTGAACTGATATTGGCGAGTTATCACAATAGCAACTGATTTTATCCGAGCTTCTCTTAAAGAATATCTAGTTTACACAACGGCTTATCTTCTTTCAGGTGCTTAGAGGACAGTTTAACATCAAAGAGGTTCTTCATTTCTGTAACATGGAAGTCCGCAAATATCTCCTGATAGTTCTAGTTGTATTTTTGGTCGCATTTCAAGGTAAGTTGAATTATGTTTCTAATTTTAGTCGTTAGTATATAAATTGTTGTTGCAGCTGACAGTAATCTGCGGAGTCGGACATAGAAGGGGAAGAATCGTTTAAGTTCTTTCTGCATTAGGTGTCTCCTCCCTGTATCCGGAATACATTTGATTGAGTGAAATAATAAAATCCAGCAATTGAAAAATGATCTAGGGTCTTACTAGCTTGCTGGGCAATATAATTTTCGTATTTAAAGTCTTTCCCACATGGAAGCTGGAATCTCTAAAGTAGGAAAGTATGTCAATTTCATGTCGCTCAAATTTTGAAAAGAAAACTAAAGTCGATTGATTGAAATTGATTGCTCGATAGCTTTCATTTGCATGAACAGTTACATCCACAAACCAGACGTCTGAAGCAACTACTACGTACTGAGCCTTCATTCGAATTTTCACGTTTTTGAAAGGACTTCATACTCAGTGGCAAAGTTGGAATCGCCTTCTACAGCATAACAAGAAAATTCTGCTCATTAAATTTCATTTAAATGGTCAAACTAAAGGATTTCGTCCGCAGACTCAAAACTAAGAACCACGTTGTAGTACGCACTATACCAGCAGCACCATAGCAATGAAGTGCCTAGTAGATAGGGGGTGGGGGTACTGCGATACGGAGAAGCTCCCGCGCGAAAGGGGCGCCTTTTTTCGGTACATGAAAGGGTGTCAAATTTTGGCAGAAATGACAACGCGATACACATGAAACTCGGCTTGCACTCTTTGAGCACCTGAACCTGAACAACTGAAAATCCGAGGAAAATGTGGCGATTATACGAAATTCTATTGTTTTCGCTTATCCTTGAGGTATAAGAAATGGGCTGCAATTTTGTTCTAGGTATATGAAAGGATACCATGTACCATTTTGGTAAAAATTAGTATATTAAAGGGTAAAGGTTGGAACTGCCTGGCGGAGCCTCCCCGAGAGTACCACCCCCCCCCCCCCCCCGGCCCAGTAGATTTCATAGTCTTACTCTAACTCTATTAAAGGAATAGTCTCGCTCTAAGGTTGTATTCGCAAAGGTAGAAAACCCTTGTAAAATATTATAAAATAGCGACGCTGAACTGGGCATCTCTGTTTAAATATTGTAAATAAATAAATAAATAAATAAATAAATAGCTTACTATTGTTAAAGCTTGATTCAATTCATCGGATCCTATTTTAACATAATAACTATCCTTTCTGGCATGGATTTGCTTCGAACTACCCAGCCACACCTAACCAGCCTACTAACCTCGATTTTTCACCTTGAGGTGAAAACATGTACCGGACAGTCCGGACAATCAAATATTGCCGTATTTTGTGCAATTGTTAACTATTCAATTAATTTTTGAATGTCGATTATGTACACATCTTCCAATCAGTTGCAACACTGATTTGTGAATAACATAGGTTGAACTTTTATGCTGTAGTTTCTCTTTACGCATCTCATTGTATAATGTAATCTCACACAAGTGGCGGGTCGTGTTCGAGTTATCGTTTATTTAAAACATGAGATATGGTATCTATATCTATATCAGTCATTAGCAAATTGGCTAAATATGAGTGACTGTTGATAAACAGATGTTTAATTTAGTAGAGAACTCCAAACGGGTGTTTGTAATTTTTTCGATTTTTTTAGGTTTGGGTGAGAGTGCGTCGCCTCGAACAGTCTCAAAAAACAGCAGATTTTTCTTTGCGGAATATAATTGTTTCAAAAACAGTTTAGAAATCCACAGAGTACAACACGCTTCGCCGTATGTTCTCTACAGATCCTACCTGATTCGATATAGAGTCATGATATGAATTCAGAGTTCGTATTTGTGAGTCTGTGCATATAATCTAAAGATGTGACCCTTCAAAGGAAAGCTGTTGAGCTTCACTTTCCTGTTATGATGCTTACTAAGCTATAGAAGGCGGCTCTAACATTTGAGTCTGTCCATGAAATCCCAAAGAGTGGCCATTCAAATGAAAAAGCCGTCAAGCAGCATTTTCCTGTGGCAATGTCTGTTGTATTGTACAAGGTGTGCGTTTCTCGAAAGCCCCAAACACGTGCCCAGAACGTCATTTTTGAGAATACGAACCACTCCTCCACAAAGATAAGAAACGTAACTTCTAGCAAAGTTTCATGCTTACAAACTTTTTTCTTAACATAACATACATTGGAGGTTATCGTGCCTCAAATCGGCCAGTAAAGTTTCGGGGCTTTCGAATGACTCAGTGTCACCATTACAATGGAAGCTATCGAGCAGTACTTTACTTTCATGTGGTCTTGTTTTTTATGCTGTACAAGGTGGATCTTATTAATGTTTGAGTCTTTGGACAAAATCTCAAGATGTGCACATTCAAGTGAAAGCTGTAGAGAAGCACTTTCATGTGATGTTATATGTTATGCTGTCTCAATGCTGTTCGTTTTTGAGGAAATTTGTGAACAATTCCAAACGATATTTTCGGACTAAGGCATTTTGTGTGAACTTACGAGACACGACCAGAAAAGCAATGCGCAGCCGCGCTCTCGTTCGGCAAAGCCTCAGGCAAAATTAGCTGCAATGAAGTTGGTCGCCAAAGTGACGAGATTATTTTAAATCAATATATTACTTACCCTAAGAATCTGTCTATTTTGTTACTCCGGCTGACTGGCTGTAAATTACACTCGCGAGAGAATAGTCTGTAGACCGGCAGAGAGGGAGGTGGAGAGAAATACTTCAGCTCTGGGCAAGACATGCACGTGGTTTCATGGCAGATGACCGAAAGGGAATGCCTTATAAGCTCTTTTGGCCGGCCTGTCACTTAAAAGGTCAGGGAAACAACTCTGGCTTTAGCACCCTAATACGGGAGGCTGTTGTCTAGCTTTTGACATATTTGTCATAATCTTTCGTATTTAAGAAAATCTCGCTGTGTCCTTGCAGGTCCATTTGTTGATGCATCGACCATCATAACACGAGAGGGGCAGAATGTAACCCTACCGTGCTCTGCTTCGCTTAAAGGAGGAATGTTGTACAAAACCGTCTGGTTTAACAACACGCGAAAACTTTTAGTCGTCAATCAACATTCACATTCCAAATACACTCAACGACCAATTTCTGTGGTTGGAAAGCACTCTATTCGCCTTTTCAAAGTTGATCGACATGATCATGGAGACTACTCTTGTAGGGCTCTGTATATCACGACTGGCCCAGAGAAAATTAAATCCGTCAGAGAAGATGTACTCCTGTTTGTTAAAGGTGAGTCATAGTATAAAAAGTAGACGTATGTTGTTCAGTAGTTCAGGTAAACAAGGAAAAGCTACAGTAAATGTGTGTTACTTTGGCGAGGCTCATTCCGGGCGAGCCGTAATTAGTGGGTTACACGTGGAAGGTGTATCTGCGGTGATGTCGTGGTCATCGCATCGGACTTTCGATTGGAGGGCTAGTGCATGGTTCAAAGCTCCGTCTCTTGCAGTTACGGAGAAACAAAACATAAAATATCTGACACATTAATTAAATTTACCCCGCGATTTTCTTCAAGCAATAATGGTTTGGGAATTCTTCGAAATCTTTCTTCAACTGTTTCATTAGTTCAGTGGATTCTGTTACGTTTGTTTTTTTTTTTCTTTTTGTGGTTGTTGTTGTTGTGTTTTTTTTTTTGTTTTTTGTTTTTTATTATTATTTTTTTTATTTTCGACATTGTTAACCATGTTATGACAGTAACTGATTAGGGTTTGTCAAAAGGTATGAACATCGGTTAAAAATTTCAGAATATCGCTTTACCGTGATAGAGATAATAAGCCGCTGAATGCATACTTAATTGAAAAAACGTTGACTGGTGAGGAGCATACTGAAAGGTGAACTTGTTTCTATTTTCAAGATCCATGCACATGAGGGTATCGCCCCATATCTACTCCTCAAGATATTCTTTCAGGTGTCATTTCGTTTGAATGGTTCCGTCAGAATGCACGCTCAGGAAGGAATTGAGCTTTTGAATGAAAAACGTCTCGTCCTAGTCAAAATTTGTTTCGGAGCTTTCGAAGTACCCAAAAGTTCTCAGGTAGATCAGCTTATCTAAACCGTATTGAATGTACACATGATTTCAATAAGTATCTCTAAAGGAAAACAATAGATAGACTTATCAGTACGTTTTATTTAGAACTTTTCTGCGCCGCCTCGTTTTTGTTTGTACTTTTTACCAGACAACGTCTTTTTGTTTTCTTTTCTATAAGGTGTATTTTAAGGTCGGTTATGTGTTCAATGAACTGTATTCATCTTGGCACAAGCAAGATAGCTGGAGTCTAAGTCCGCTTAGTCTGGAACTTAGACCCAATCCAGACCTTCGGTCTTTGGGGCGGGGAGCCTTCCCGCACGGACTTTAGATGCTTATAACATTTGTGTAATATGCGAGAAAAAAGTCACCAAACCATTCGACTTTACGTAAACTGATTTTGGAACAGTTTGGTGTGATATATCATTGTTCTTAATATTTGGCATCATCATTGCAAAAAACAAAATTAATGAACAAAAACAAAACAAAAAACTCGTCAGGCGGTTTTTTTTTTCAGATTGTTTTTTAATTTTCCTGTATGCTAACTTCCTTGCTGCAACATTATTCTTTTGTTTGTTTGTTTGTTTTTCATCAGTTTTGTGTTCTCTTATTGGATTTGATCAGTTTTTGACAATTTTTGGTATTTGTTCCGAAGTTTTGGAAAAATCATTAAATCACGTTGCGTAACGTTATTCGGTCATGTTGCGGACCTAAGAGGAAACACCCTTGCAAGTAATATGTACTCATTTAGTCTGTCTAAGTTACACTGTCATAGCTTTATACTCGGAGGGTGAAGGGGTTGGAGGAAGGCGGACAGAGCCACGGTCTCAGAAAATTAAAGGACTCTTGGTCTAAATAGAGTTGGAGGTTTTATGGCTGTTTTGAATCCTAACTCTAGAACATTCTTGTCGCCTCCAAGCCTTAAATCTCTTATCCTCTTTCAGCCCGTCCCATAATCAGGAGTAGAGGTCCATCCGTATTGAACCTGACCAAGTCCCCACAAGGACGTGACCTCATGCTCGACTGCACCGTCAGTGCTTTTCCAAAAGCTGACGTCAAGTGGAAGAAAGTTGATGGGCAGCTGCCAATTAACAGGTTCAATGAGGAAGCTAATGGAACATTGCTTATAAGAGAAGCTTCCTCCGAGGACAGTGGAACTTATGTCTGCACTGCAACCAACGAACTTGGAACCGATCGAAAAAACTTCACGATCAACGTGTTTGGTATTTAGACTTTTTTGCCTCTCTTAACTCCCAGAAATGTCCAAGTGTAAAATTTACAAAGTTTTTCCCAAGTTTTAACTCGGGAAAAACAAGCCCTTTCAGGAAAACGGTGCAGCGTGGGCGATCGGGGTATCACGGCAAAAAAGTAAGGTTTATATAGAAATTCGTACGTTTGTGCTCTTTATTGGGTGTCCGAATGATATGCTTTATTGATAAGAATGCCTGAAGAATTACTTCTTTCGCTTCATACAATCGTCTTTTGTATTGTGCCACAAATTTACATAAGATCCTATGAGAATAAAAAAAATCATCTTGCGGTTAACCCTTCCATTTTCTTCCCGCTATTCATTTCTTATGTTACTAGTTAGGAGAAATTGATAAAAAAAATCATGATCATTGGTGATCATTTCTTTTATTCTCATGACCCGTATGTTCTATCAAGTACTAATACTGTAAGGAGAAATTAGACGCTTGTCTCTATTAGAACTTAAAGGGTTAAATGGTTGAAGCACCCATATTCAATACAATCAATTCAATACAACCAATCACCGCCCTTGTAAGAGAAGTTATGGGGAGAGAAGGGGGCAAGACTAAGGTCAACAGGGAGACACCCGAGGGAAAATGAGAGGGTCAACTAACGGAAATTGGAAAGCTTGTATTTTGCCGCAAGAGGGGATAAGATCCTGAATTGATTTGCATGTATAGACTTCGAACACTCAAAGATGGTTAGGAAAACAAACCGCTTTCTCTTCTTTGGGCTAAAAAATGGTGCCTACGTCGCATGTTTATCACACAGATATATCTCACCGGAAGGTTATATGGTTTCTTTCATTTATTTTACAGAGCCTCCTAGAATCTTTGGAAAAAGAAAGTTTCACGCGAATGTGGGCGAGGCAGCCAAATTGATTTGTGACTCGCGCGGCACTCCGGACCCAGCGTTCACGTGGTCCTGGAAGGACGCTGAAAACAAAACGGTCAGTGTCAGCGAGGGCGAGGAGGTCAGTGCATACAGCGTGACAACGTTACGTGTTAACGTGACGAGTCGAAGCACTCTTGAAATCAAGAAGGTCACGACAGAAGCTTGGAAGATGTACACTTGTAAAGTGGTGAACCGGTTGGGTAGAGACATTGCATACATTTCGTTGTCAGGAAAAAGTAAGTGGTTTTTTTTGGAAATCTCAGGATTATTAGGATAGTTCATAATTTACTCTGTCACTCTGAGAAAGAAGTGAAGAAATACAACATTGGTGCATGGCAAAGACTCACGATACAAAGCATAATTGAGAGGACTGTCACAGAACGTATCTGTTTTGACGTTATATGCTGTGGACTACGAATTAACGCCTTGGACGTAACGTGACGTCCACTAATTAGCCTAGCCTGAAAAGTACGCCTTATATGGAGTAGCGGTAAAGTGGCTGTAGCTCCATTCATTTGCTGCCGTTTTTGCTCTAAATGTTGCTAGGTTTTGCTGGATTGATAAAGCAAGAATTGCTTTAAAGGCCTGTTTACACATGCGATTTTGGTGCAATTTTTGTCGCGCTCTCCAATGCAACTTCTGTCGCAAGGTAAACTAGCCGCGATTTCGCTGCGATTCCAGTGCGATGTTTACTGCAATTTCCCCCAAATCGCCCCCAAATTGCATCAAGTTTCGAACATGTTCGAAACCTCTGCGATATCGCAGCGACAAATCGCACAGAAATCGCCGCTAGTTTACACTTGCAATTTTTCTCGCAAGCTCGAGCGCGATATAAATTGCACTAAAAAGTGCGACAAAAATTGCACAAAAAATCGCATGTGTAAACGAGCCTTTATAAACCTTGACTTAAAAACAAGTAAGTTTTACTGTTACAGTAATTGCCATTGAATAGCATAGAAATGGAAACTAAATGCGATAAGAAAGGCTTTGCGCCTTAAAACAGAGGCCAGATATAAAAGTAGTCTCTGAAAAATAAAATATATTACCAAATTAAAAAATTAAAAGTGATTGATTAAATTAGGTAGTGCTTTCACGTGTTGTTTTCATCCGAATCTTTTCATGTTGCCTTTTTTTGTCCCCAGCACGCCCAGAGAGTCCAGCCATCATTGCCGTGGAAACCAGTGCCTCCGAAGCTTTAGTCAGGTGGAAATTTGGAGACGATGGGGGTCTGGAACTGACAGCTCTGAGGCTGCAGTACAAGGAAAGTTCAGAGAACAGGTGGCAAGAGATTCAGATTAAGCCGCCAAACAGAATCAAATACCCTATCATGGACCTCAAGCCCAACACCAATTACAAATTTCGTATCCTAGCAACCAACAGCCTCGGTTCCAGTCCACCAAGTTCAATTTATCTGGCTAAGACGAGTAATTTAGGTAGGTGAAAACATCAGACACTTCAACCTCGTCGGTTTGCTTGACATCGCTGAGTATCATACTAAGTAAGGTAGATTCCAACTTCTTAAACACGGAGCGATAGTATAAGTTGAGGCTGAGGGTCTCAGCCCGTCAATCAGAATTCTCAACAGGCGCCAAACGAGTGCATTTGATTGGCTCACCGGCCAGACGGAAAGCCTTCAAGGAGCAAAAGCAAAAACAAACAAACAAACAAACAAGCACTAATCTTTAGAGAAGGCACCTCTTTAACTACGCCATTGAATGAAGTGAAACTGTTTAGATGGACATCGTACGAAATTAAAGCAGAAACGTATACATAACTCTTTTTGAAAAACTATTTGACGTTAACTTAGATTTTAGTTTGAAGATTGTGAGACTACATGTAGCCTCAACTGGGACTCTCGGCAAGTTTAGGAAACTGCTCCGGTTGTCCTTTAAGACTTAGTCTATGTATTATTTCAAGATAGGCTTAAAATCTTTGAGAACAAAGCGAAAACGCACAAGTGTGACGCGGTGCCTTAAGTTTCCTGCAAGCCACGCCTTTTACAGCGCGTCTTAAGGTACCTCTTGTCAAGAAATAAAGATTATTTTAGAATTATCTAACATATTCTCACAATTTGACTTCATCTTGTGTCCTCGTTTTCAGAATCCAGCACTAGTGCCCAGACCAAGAAAAGTTTTCTGGGGCTCAGCCAAGACATGACCGTTTTGATCGGAGGAGTTGGTGGCGCATTTCTCGTTATTATAATCGCCATTATCGGTATATGTTGCATCGTCAGAAAAATCCACAAAAATAGCAGCCCGCCAAATACCCCTGCGCACAGCCGACCAACCAGCCAACAGGAACCAGCTGAAATGACCTCGGTAAGACAAAAGTGATATTTTAGTTTGACGGTGTTGTTATCCATACAGTGGTCACTGATTTTTCCAACACCACCAGTACCTTGAAACATGTATATCATAACAAAGCGCAACCTTATCCCCAGGCTTTATCCTTTCCGTCTCCAGGAGCCAGGGGTTGGTTTCTTTAGGATTCGCTGTGAAGGGTTAAGACTCGAAATGTTCGCTTTTGCTCCAGGGGCTAATTTACCTTATATCAAATGACTATTAAAAGTTCATCATTTACAGTCTTTGGCGGACATCCAAGCCAGACAATTTCCTAAGCTACAAATCTCTGCGACTAACTGCCGATATCCAATACAAATTATCTTTATTTTAGAATATTTAAAAAGCTGTTTGAAATAATATTCTTTTCTTCGATTGTAACCTGTTTTTGTTTTCATATCCTCAGTTATTAAACCATCACGTTCCGAATATTCCCCTCCCGCAGCCAGACATACCCCAAGGAGCCGAGGCCAGCTCGTTATCTAATAGTCCCTGGGAATTTCCGCGCAATAGAGTGGACTTGCAAGTCGTGTTGGGATCAGGCGCGTTTGGCCTGGTAATGAAAGGTCAAGCGCAAGGCATCAAGGGATGTGTAGGAAAAATGCATGTGGCGGTAAAAATTGTCAAAGGTAAGTCATTGATAAGTGCAACATGCCCTTGGTTAACAAGGCTTTTTTCTCTTTTGTTCGTTTGTTGGTTCATATTTTTGAAGAATCCTACGTTGGATTTGTGATGCCAGTTTACATGATTCTTTACGAACGAAAAATCCAATAAAGGGTGATTTGGGGTAACGAAGTATGGAGGTCCATGCATGTCCAGGATTGGTAAGGAGGCCGTATCAAGTATTGCCCTAAAAAGAATTGCAAATATCAGCAAGCACATTATCTCAGTTAGTCCAAGAATCGCTGGTATTCACATAGAAATGAAATAATCCTGGCCAGTTATGACCTTGTCTTTTCTTGTCTGTCTTGTCTCTACTAGGCGCAATTAGGTGTAAACGTTTTCTTTTAAGGGCGCAAGCGTTTTTGTGAACATCGCTAACGAAAACGTAAGCGAGAAAAGTGTGAACCTTTACTTGCCAATTTCGTGTTGAAAAACCGTTCCAAACGTGCATGCGTGCATTGCACTTATAAGATCCCTGGTGGCGCATTTGTGTTACGTGCGAACATCGCTTGTGTTTACGCTACCAAATGCATAGGCGTTTGCGTCGCAGTGTGAACCTGAAGACGTTACTAGCCTGTTACACTTATTAATTTCCTGAGTTGCTTTTCATATCATCTGACTAGAAAACGACAGTGAAACAGCCAGAAGAGACTTGCTGGCCGAGTTGGAATTGCTAAAGCTGATTGATCCCCATCCGAACGTAATTGGATTGCTTGGCTGTTGTACAAGACAAGGTATGTTTGTTTTCCACGCTACCTGCAGTTCGCTAACAGCTAGAAGGCTTTTCTTTGAAAGAAAACAAGAGTCAATCTCATAAACGGTATGCGAGAACAAGCATCTGCTGTCTTCCGTTTTTTACTCAGAGACGTAATCGACTCTCCAGGCCCTTTTGCTTCCAATGACATGTCCAGATCAACATTATTCTATAGGTTTTATTTGAATGGCCACAATTTAGACTCAACAGTAGAGCCACGTTTAACAGCATAACAAACCACACCAACAAGGAGTACTGGCCACAGTTTAGGATTTTTATGATAGCTTATGTTGTGTAAAATTTTAAAACAACAAGCGCCCCAAGGAAGTATTACTCAATAGCTTTCACTTGAATGATTGCACCTGAGGATTTCGTTGCTCTTTGTTCATTGTATTAAACAGCACTACAGCAAAGTAGTGCTTAGAACATGTCATTCGAATGGTAAAAGTTGGGGACTTCATCCGCACACTCAGAAGTCTCTCATAGTCACACTAACATATTTCTTTTATGTTTAAACAGAACCCCTGATGGTGATTGTAGAATTTTGTGCGAACGGTGACCTTCAGAGTTACCTACGTCACTGCCGTGGAGTAGAAGACAAATATTATCAAGACTTATACAAAGTGCCCATTGAAAAGCTGGGCTCTAGGGATCTGCTGTCATTTGCGATACAGACCGCGAGAGGCATGGCATATCTGGCGGGCATGAAGGTAAAAATCCTTAAATGTAGTTGACGATGGCTACATTTATTTAAGTAGACTAACAAATAAATGTTGTTAAGTTGAAATAACGATCCTCACTTATTTTGGATTCGTAGGGGACATCTTTTCCGATCATGCTTTCATGGCTCGCTTCTTAGTGGTAGTAAAATTTTGCACCGTACAACATAAAGCACCTCAATTGAGTTAAACTGAATTGAAAAATAACAAAATATACACGTGCACAATTTTCATTCAAGGGTGCCCATTTTTAGAGCTTTTTGAACAAACTAACCCGTCGTATGCGCGTCAGTGAATTAGTAACGGTATAGGAGGCGGTTTTTTACCATATCTTTCAGCCGGTCGAGTGAGATATTTTGGTACTCAGCATGTGGTTTCTGTTCTTTACGTTGTTTTACTGTTATCGGAACTAAACGGTAATTCAACTGTTTGATGCGAAAAAAATCAATTACTTTTGAGTTGAATGACCAGTCCCTTCTACAAAATACGCTTACATTGCGTCATGGTGGTTGTATTCAGTGAACGTAGCAAGTTCAATGGGCGAGTTTAATTCAGAGGTTTCTGTGGCAAACAAGTTAAGATATTGCAAAATAGTTCATTTTTTTGTTCTCACCTAAAAGAGTTGGAGATCAGAAAATGACGGCAGGCTTACGTCATTTTGCAAACAACTTCATTGGGTCCTTACATGTGAGTTTTAAGGAGCAATGACAACAAGGAACAAATTGTGAATTCACTGATAGGAGTCCAAGCCGCAACCAATCGCACACCGCTTATATTTATGATATTTGCTAAGCACTGGGCTGCATGGAGTCTTTCTAATGTGGTGATTAAGAGAAAGAGGGTAAATGCCGTTGGATGAGTTCAATGCAGGAATAAGAACTTTAAGCAAATACTTGTAACTGTCGTCGAGAGCGGGAAAGCGTGTGAAAGCAAGCGACCATTTGATTGGTTGAAAAAACTAGATTCTGCAATTCAATCCACCCACTTGACTTCTTTCCGTCAACAGGTTGTCCACAGAGACCTTGCAGCCAGGAATGTTTTAATTGACGAAAACAAAGTTTGCAAAGTGGCTGACTTTGGATTTGCCAGGGATATTTACGTAGAGGATCACTACACAAGAAAGACACAGGTAAGCGGCAGACGTTTTGAAAACTCTTCGCGTACGCGCTCCAAAATTACAGTTTCAGTTATTCTTGCATTATGTAGTAGGAAGTTGGTCACGTCGTAAAATTGACACAAAGGTGCAATAAATGTGCGCGCAGACCATACTTGCTCTTTTCATTTTAGGCTTGGCTCTAACTTTGTGAATAAACACAACGACGTCTTCGTTTCAAGAACAAAGCTTAGTACGCACGCGTAGTTCTGCTGACGTCCTATGCCTGTGCTTACGTCACGATGCTCGCAAAAGTGCGGGGGGTAGGGGGGGGGGGCAGGAGAAATGAGGTGGAAATCCTCCGGGAAGTGAAAAAAGAAAGGGCTAGGGGAGGTACAGGAAGCAGACAGTTCGTACTTCTTCCCCCTCTCAGCTCCCTTCCCCCACCCTTCCAATTTGTCGGTTGCAGCTCACGGCAAATTAATCTACTCCCAGAAGTTTATTAAAAGTACACTGCAAAATAAAAGTACACTGCTACTTAGCAGATCACGTCTTACGAGAAAAAAAAGTCTCTTCACATTGGACACACTCTCAAAATAGCAATGACGATTTAGTAAATAAATGTGAAATTCAAAATCTTTTGTCTTCACATTGTGCTCCTTGTTTTCGCAGGGTGGACGATTTCCGATCAAGTGGATGGCAATTGAATCACTCCTGGATGGAGTCTCTACGACAAAAAGCGATGTGTAAGTGGATCACTTGGAATCTAGTTGCAGGAGAATTACAAACTATACACCGTTCATTTCGCTCTGGATGCAAACACATGTTCCTCGTTTTCGTTAACTTCAAGTAGTGTTTTGGTTGATGTCAATCAAAGAAAATCATTAAAATGCCTTATAAATTCTATCCTACGGGATATCAGGTGAGTAGACCCAAATGATGATGATTATTACCAGCTGAGTAAAAGTAATACTTAACGAAAAGATAATTTTCGAAATCGATTAAATATTTGAAGAGAAAAAATATACCTTGCAGGTTACAAAGAGTTCGATCGTACAGCATGCAACGGCTTTCAAAATCGCATCGAAATTAAAACGAATCTCAACGGGTTTTCTTTGATTTCCATCTACTAAAACTTAAAGCGAATGAAAAATCCGTTAACACGTGTTTTTAATTGAGTACACAGGGAATAAAAGACCCTTCGATAGCAACAGACGCTTTATACTCTTGGTCTGCTGTTGTGAGGGGCCGCGGAGGGGAAGGGGCCAGGGAGGGGCACGTACGTGCGTTTAACCCCAATACTTCACATATTTATTCTTCTCATTTATTCTTTCTCAAAAATCCTTAGAAATTTCGGGACATACTTACAGCTTGATTTCTCACCCGACACGCTCGCTCTCGTTGTATATCAATTTCAATAGTCAAATAAGAATTACATAATTCCTCGCAAGCCCAGTTGATTTACTCTCTATTTACATGTAGAGTTGTTCTTTTTACTCTTATAGCTGGTCTTTTGGAGTCGTTCTCTGGGAAATTGTCACTTTAGGTAAGGCTTGTGTTCATCATTCTCTTCGTATGCACGACTGGCACATAGCATACAGAACTAAGAAAAAAAAATAGAGCGAACCAACTATTCGCACTCGGGCGATTAAGACTGGGTACGACTAAGTTCCTCTCTTCCTTCCTTCCTTCCTTCCTTCCTTCCTTCCTTCCTTCCTTCCTTCCTTCCTTCCTTCCTTCCTTCCTTCCTTCGTCCCTTCTTTATCTCGTTTTTTTGGTTCGTTCTTTCGTTCGTTCGTTCGTTCGTTCGTTCTAGGAAGCAAGTCAATCGAAAGCCACTTAGTGACCCCCAGCATATAGACTTCTCCCCTCAGACTCTTTATTGGTACTCAGTTTTACACTTATAAGAGAGAGAAAATGTCATTGGATTACAAACAATGTGGCGTTTGCGACTAAATAGTAATGATTAATCACCGATTTATATTTCCACCAGGGGCGTCTCCATATCCAGGCATGAATTCCCAGGAAGTGATCAATTTTCTTCAAGACAGCTACAGAATGGACAAACCCAAGCACTGCTCAGACGAACTGTAAGTAGTATTAAAGAACATTTCAAATTCCTTTTAACCTGACTCCTGTAGACCTTAGTAAGAGTTTTTGGAATCCAAAAAGAAAAATGTAGGTAGCCTCGCACTTTTCGGAGATAATTAAGAAACCATAATACTAAAAAAGCGTTAAAATATAAAGAATGTATGGCAATTTCTTTTCAAATTTAACCTCAATTATCTCCGAAAAATGCGTGGTTACCCCCAATTTTCTTTTTGGATTCTGATAGCCCTTGCTAAGATCTGCTTTTTCCATGTAGTCATAAACCGCGCAAAAATATTGTTTATTTAGTGGACAAATTCCTCAAGAAACCCGAATATCCCGAGATGCGCAGATCGTATGCGCAGTAACAAAAGGAGGCACACTCCTTAAGTTCCATCTGTAGTATTTTATGTCATCTGGTAGCTTACATCCTTAGCTTCCCTCTGGTCAGAGTTAAGTCGACACTTGATGACAGGGCATTTATTTTTGCTGCGACGAAGCTGTTGAACTCGCTTTCAGGGCAGCTGCGTAGTCAGAACGTAAGGGTCAAATGTCATTTAAAAGCTTACCTTTTTAGGTTAGCTTATCGAAGTAGTTGTTAGACTTTATCAATAATTTATTGTCTGTTTTTAGTTTTGTAGATAATTGTAAGAATCATTACTATTCAGCGTCATCAGACAACATTACGTATCTCGTTTAACTGCCAAATTAATAAAGTGTGGATTTGTCTGTCTTTTAATCCTAGGTACGTCCTCATGTTGGACTGCTGGCAAGTGGCCCCTCAGCGAAGACCAACATTCACGGAGCTATCTCAGCACCTCAGTAAATTATTCAGTGATGATAGGGTGGGTACCGTGTTTGATAGCCTCTGTTATTTATTCTTTAGTACTTCGCATACAGTCTCCTAATAATTTCCTTTCAGCTTCATTTCCGCAAATTTTGAAATCATTCAACAAGTCAACTTAAGTGCCATATTTGTTCCTTCTTTTGTTGGGTGGGTGACATGGAATCAACACTAAGTAAACCTGATAGCAGTCTAAGGAGTCATCAGGACTCCAAAACGCATACCCTTTATAAGCCCTTCCTCGGGGATTTTTCGCCATTTTCAAACAGCGGCAAAACATGGAATATAATATTATTAGCATGGGAATCCGATGACAAATAAATTATGTACAAACTGATTTCAAGAATATTCAACTTAACTGAACTTACGATACTTGGTAAAAGATTTTGCTAAACAATTTGAAGAGTGTAGAATGGTAGAAAGTGGGGACTTTGCGGTTTACGTATATACACGGAAAAGCTGAAAATTTGTTGTTGTGGCCGCCTATCGAATCTGCGAACCTCAATTCAGTAAAATGTTTGAGCGGATATCGTCTATCTAACGAGTTTGAAAACTTCAGAACTCGATTTATATGAAAATTATTTGTCATTGGATTCTTTACAAACACTGTATTTTGATATGCGTTTGCCCAAATTCAAAATGCGATCAATTTGCGTGAACGGATTAGAAAAATTAGCCCAGTTCGGTAAACACCCTGAGTCGTACTTGTTACGTGCGCTAGGTAAGCACTTTTGTCATTCATTCATTCATTCGTTCATTCTATTCTCGTGCTTATCACTCCCTAGGAATACATAAACATGAGGACATACGAAGACTCACTGTACGTCAATTTTGACGGTTCATCAGCCACGATCTAATCATCTCAAAGCTGCTGACATCTACGAGTGCATTGTAGTTGATTGACAAGTGTCAATCGTTGTTGCAAGTAAGCTCACGATGCTATTTGCTTGTCTCCAGGAATACATAGACATGAGGATGTATGAGGACCACTTGTATATAAATTTTGACAAGACTTCAGGAACTATGCCATCGAAATCACAGTCTGGGAGCGCAAGTCATCACGATTCGGTAGTGTGATGGAGTACTGAAAATCACAAACGTTGTCTTCTTTTCAATTCTGACGCAAATATGGTAAGAGAAAAGGTCATTGGACAATGGCATGCATTTTGTAGCGGAAATCTCTTCATTCTATACCGAACTGCATTTATTGTGGTTCACGGAGGTGTTAAAGGAGAAACGTTGCAGATCTCCATATTAATCGGGATATCGTTAGCTGTAGAAATAAAGCGGAAATGTAGAAAAAAGGGAAACTTTCCAAGCCACATCGCTATCTTGTTGTCTACTGAAATGACCCCAGACATCCTGGCGCGAAAAGAAGCGTGGAATCTGCGGCTCTTTGCATATCGATACTTCACATCGTGCCACGCTATTGCACTTGCGTGGAAGCAGTTAATGACATTGTAACGTGGAAACGAACAGCAAAATGGAGCAATTTCCCAATTAAGCTTTTCACCGACGTTAAGCCCGAACATTTAAGTGGTAGAAATGTACAAAATGTTTAATTTAAGGTAAGCCAGGTTATTTAAGACGCTGAATAATATTTTAATAAGACCTCAAACAAACGGATTTAACATTTCCATTCCATGTCAAACGCGTTTGGCTACCGTGTGACTTGTGTGAAACAATATTGATTCAACCTTTTGTGTGTGTGTGTGTTCTTAGGTGAGAAAAAAATATGACAAAATCCATTTGATTGAGGTTTTAAACGCGATACTTCACCATTCCACTCCCAGAATCACATCTCGTGTAGCGTGGTTCTAGGGATAACATTTCACTAAGCAACACGTTCATGTGATGTTGTTCTTTTTTCGATATGTTGCAAAAGAAAATTTGACATATTTTTCATGACAAATTTGTTCCCGACTTTCATTTGTCAAAAAATCCTCGGCATGTCGGACATGTTAGGTGTGCAAGATTTTTTATTCCAGAAACGGACACTTTTGGGAGTGCAATGGTTAAGGTGCCAAACAAAGAAACGATGTTATTAAGCCCTTTCTAATAGAAGATACAAGTAAATGCAAGATTTGAAAGGCGAAATTTCGTAACAACTTAAAATGGGCGGACAAACGGTCTCACAGGGAGACGCAAATTGCATGAAACGAGCTATTTTAGTGCAGCCTTACGTGCACGCCGGTACTATAAAAAGAGATTTTTCCTTGGGTAGCCAAACGGTGAATTAAAACACGCGTGTGAGTTTTTGAAGTCGATTAAGGGAGGAGACTCTTAACTACAGATCTGGCATTGTTGCTAAGGGATTTTTTGTGGACGGTATCTTGTCATACGCTGGTTTGCAGCGTTATGTGCCGCTAGATTGGCGAAATGTACGAGGACGACCATCTGAACTGTAAAAAAAAAAACGACATTGCGCGTGTGTAGCTAGTGCCAGTCCCCAACCGCGCAGTAAAAAGAAAAATCTTTAACACTCGGAAAGTTCCAAATTTTTTCGCGAATCGGATATAATTCAGCCTTCTTTACAACCTGACATAAGTAACTACTGTTATTACAAATAATAGAAAAATTATAGTACAAAATGTATAAATATAAGTACTTATGATGTCAAAACTTCTATAATGATGAGAATTTCAAGAAATCGATACATCACGTTTTGCATCTTTATGATCGTTAAATATTGGCACTGTTATTTGTAGGCCGTTTGAGTTTTAGGCTTTTTTTTCCCTTTATACGCGTGACCTTCCAAATATGGTTGTGACTTGAAACTCTTGAATCCCTTTCCCATGGAACAAACATCCCCAAGCAGCTTATCTGTGGAAGCTAGGGTTTATACGATATGATGATTAGGAACTTCCCATAGCAACGATATGGTAGTTAAGAGTCTTCCCCTTAACATGAACGCTTGGCATTGCAAAGTATTCAACTTGCATCTATTTTCAAAGTCTCCTCCATTTGGCATGGGCTTAAGCTAGGTTTCAGTTTTTTAGTTGTTCAAAACAGGTTGCAATATAGTACACTCGCGTTTTAGTGGGCAAGCATTGCTTAAATTTTAAGCTTATTGATTTAAACTCAAACGAATTCGTTTTGCAGAGGTCTTCATGAGCATTAGCCGCCTGCGCAGCCGTTTCTCTTTTTTTTTCGCTGTGGCCCGTCGCGCAACGCTCTTGTGGGGAGGAGCTTTGAGTGACGAGCCAAAAAACGGGTGCGTAGGAGACTACTCGAACATGAAAGTATCAAATGAGTTGCTAATAGACTTTCTGCCGACAAATCTGAGTGAAGAAAGGGATAGATAAATAGAGGAAACTGCCTTATGAGTATCTCATTAACCCGACAAGAGTTTTAGCCCTAAAAAAGCAAATGGCAGTAAGTTCCTCATTTGAACACCCAGTTAATACCGTCGGCATTTTCATGGCCTGTTGCCGGTGGTAGTATTAACCATTTAAATCACCATGGTGAAAAACCCCTGCATTCTCCTTAAAGTATCACTAATTGATCCAACGTAGATGTCACGAGAATAAAGCAAATGATCACCAAAGAGAAAAAGGATTGATATTAATTGAGATTCCCATAATTGTTTAGAAAAAATTGAAGATTTTAATATTGGGGCTTAATTATGGTTAAAGAGTTTTCACTATACTACTGTTTTCTTCAAGCAAATAAACAGCCCAACTGAACTTGGAATATAAACTGAGTCAGCAGGAAAACTAACCCTTTCAGGCTTGCTTTTAAGACGTATAATTAGTTTCAACCCTATAATGGTGTCTAAACAAGAATTAGACAAGCCTAAGACAATTCTTCACTCCTCTACCATAAGAGTCGGCTTTTCAAAAGTTAAGTTTATCATTTAACATTTCAAGAGTGATTCTGTAACTATCCAATTCATTGCCCTCGTTTCAACAAGCGGCCCTTCCCAATAAGCGAACCCCCTCCCCTTGCGTGTCGTATTGTTGCTTAATATCCCTATTCCAGTTAGCACCCCCTTTCCAATAACTGCTTGTGTCGCGAAAGTGGCATTAAGGGCATTTACTTAGAATAGACTGATTAGACAAGTCAATTACATTACGTCTTCTTTTTCATCTGTAGTAAAAAGAAATGTGCCCCCTTCCCGTCCCTTTTCCCTTAGAAAAAGTACCAAAAGTGAAGATTATATACAACCAGGTCGTATCTGTAACATTATAATGACATTTTTATCAAACGCTTTCACCGGCTTCTCTTGCCGAGTATTTCTGTTGTAAAACCGTTACAACAGACAAGCCTTTGTATTTGTGTTTGTTTGTACATAATGATGCAACCACCAGAATGTTCTTTCTTTCTTTCTTTTTTTCTTTCTTTCTCTCTTTCTTTCTTTCTTTCTTTCTTTTGTTTTTCACAGCTACAAGATATCTTAGTCATTAGTTACGATCAACATTTCAGAAATATTTCCGTCATTTACACTTATGTCAAGTCAAATGTAAGAGTGGAAAAGCACTAACGAAACTAGTCAATTCAAAATTCAGGGAACATTAATAATTCTTGTGGATCATCTAGTCCTCTGTTCTTTCCATAGCTTAAATGGGAAAAAATAGTTTTGTATACATATATACTTCATAGAATGTGAAAACGCTATCTCATGTCTCTTTCCTGTGTGTAGAGAATCTTCCTTTCAACCCCTGATCTTTTTACTCGATATTTTTATTTCGACTCTGATAGGATGTGGATTGTTCCAATGATTCGGCAAGCTTCAGGGTGGGGGGGGGGGACAGGGGGGCGGGAGACCGGGAGAAAAGGGGGCGGGAGGTGTACGGGAGGCGGGAGAAGAGGGGGCGGGAAGCGGGATTCCCAAGGTGGCGGGAAGCGGGAGAAAAAGGGGAAAATTACGCAACATTGCGCAATATTTCGCAATCGAAAAAATGCAAAGGGGCGGGAGCCAAAAAATACAGGGCGGGAACCGGGATTAAAGGGTACGGGAAGCGGGAGGTTTAAACCCCCCTGTCCCCCCCCCCCCCCCCACTTCAGGGTTAGTGTCGTTCTTACTCTGAACCGCACACGCACCATAAACTTGTCTCCCTCAGTCTTTCATTGGAGGAAGGCCTGTTGTGACATCCTTGTTCCCACTGGGCAGCTGTGTAATGTCGCTAACAGGTTTCAGTTTGGGGTGTCAGTGTATTGTACTAATGTCGCCTGCAATGCCACATCAATGGAAAGACAGCTTTTAATACTCGCGTTTAATAAAGGTGTTATAGTCTGTTTCCTTGCGCCCTCTCATGTGTATTTTAGTATGTGTAATCAAATGGTGACGAGTGAAATTAGGAAATAATTTCACTTGCGTTTTGTCAAAATTCTAACAATTTCCCGAGCCTTTAGGCGAGGGAAATTATTAGAAGTTTGACAAAACGCAAGTGAAATTATTTCCTAATTTCACGAGTATACCATTTGATTACCTATTAATATCATGGGTGACAAATTACGTTCACAATCGTGGGTGTCTGACTTGTTTATTGTATCGAGAACTCCAAGCAAAAGTAATTTTTAAAAAGCACACATTTTGGCTTAAGCTCTCAATTTTCTGAATTTTTCAACAAAATACATTCTTTCATTCTTTCTGTTGACAAAATGTTTTAAAGTTGAGTCAACTGTCAAATCTTCCGTACATGATTGGCTAAAATTCGTCATGAATAAACTGAAAACGGCGCCCGTGTAAAATGCGCTCAAAACTCCGCTTGAGGCCATTTATGTATTTGACTTCGTGTTAAGACGTTTTGAAGTATAAATTGTCACTAAAAGTTTATTATATGGCCAAAGCAAACTGGCCTGGATGAAATTCAAGCAAAAATGTACAAAGTTAAAACTTTAAGAGCTGGCAAACACATGGTTGCGGACAATATCACGGCTCGTTGCTCATAGATGACCGCACTGAAGATGAAGCGTTCGCCTGTCCTTGGTTGGTTACCACATTACAGTTAGGGAAATTGTAGACGTGGCCACTGGTCACCGCTGCACTGGACTGAAAAGCGGCTGAAGGGGAGCTCGACTGGTTGGCTGGTTAAACTGGATTTCATTGCCATCAATGATGTTAGATAGTTGTCGCTGCTCGTCTTCGTTCCCGGAGTCGTATGCTTCAACGCTTTGCTCTTGTCGATGGCCAGTTACTGTTATTATTTCGGATTTTGGAACTCCTTTGGCTTTTAGCTTCCTGACCACCGTTCAGTTTCCGGACTGAGTGGTTGGATAGTCTTTTGTCAGGACACATCTGCTGTAGAGGTGAGTTTTCTTTCATGGTCTGCATAATTTTGCTGATGGTATTTTTACCCATTCGACTTTTCTTGTACCATACGTCTGTTTTGGTGGGGTTGTCGGTGCACGCTAAGTAGAAAGGACCAGATAACTTTAAGTCTTCAGGCCTTTTGGACAGGTAACTCTTAAAAAGAGCGACAGGGCATCGTGATTCACCAGTTGCGAACATTTTGGGTAGCACAGACCTCGGCTGAACTCGCAAACCTCCTTGCCGTGTTTTTGTCGGGCCCTCTGCGAAGGTTACAAACTCGCTGCCGTTGTCGTCTTTATTCAGCGTGAAATCCTCCACATTCATTGTGTAATGTTTCTGGCAGCCACGCAGACCAAGATGCTGTGACAGGAGCCACCACATTGTATTAAGGAGTGACCTTGGAGATGAATTTCCAAGCTGTCCGCTTTCCCACAAAGCTTCTTCTTCCTCTCTCGTTAGGCTTCTTGACTTATTTGGCAATTTTCCTTTACCTACATTTCTTAGCTTACGCGCCTTTCCCTCAACAACTTTTTGGGAACTGAAAAATTCTCGGTCCTTTATAATTGAAGAAGAATAACCTTTCTCTTTCAAGTGGCGATCAAGTGCTGCTTGCATCACTTTTAAGGACCCAGGTTCGTAGTCGGTTCCGTCTTGTTTACGTACGGAGGCAAAAAACCGCTCGAGTACTCTATCCAGCTGCTGAGGAAGATCTTTCTCAGGGCTTTTCTCAAGGCCATTTTCCTCACACTACTTCTCAAAAACCCTCACCCAGTTAATTGTGCTCTTTCTCGTGTTAAGGTTTTCTGCAGCCTCTTTTAATGCCATAAAATTTTCATCCGTGAAATCTTTAAATCTGGACGCCATCTTGGCACTGAGCTATAGGCCCGTTGGCATAGCAATATTGTAATTTCACGTGTGAAATTATAAATTAACGCTGAAATTTCGCGCCAAAATTAAGGAGTAATTTGTCACCCATGATACTACACCGGTAATTGTGATAAGATCTGCGCATGAACTGTAAAAATATCAGTTTCTTACATTCTGAGCCTTCTATTAGCTCACTGACGCCCAAATGTATGTACAAATTTAACATTTTTCCCAATGTCTTCCTAGCTAAAAAATTGACAAAGGAATAGCACTGCCAAAAGGGGTTTGCCTCGGTGTAGAAACCTGAGAAGGTTTCCTTTGTTCTGCAAGGTATTGTTGCGCTGTACGCTATTGTTCCAACCGTTTTGTTTTCGTTGTTTTACGTCATCCGTAAGTTTCACAGGTTTTAACACCGAGGTAGAGCCGCTAAAAGTTAATCGAATTAAAATTGAACATTATAAACAGCGCTGGTTTACCACAACAGGTAAGTATTGTTTAAAAGCTTTCACTTGAGGTGGTCTTATACCCAAAAAGTGAATTTCTTTAGAAAAGAACTTTGCGGGAGACTTTTACCATCCTTTTATAGGGATTCACGCCCTGACTTCAAACTGAGTCTTTTCAGGTCACATGACATAATAGTTAATGATTAACCAGCCTTCTCAGTAAAAAATAGGGGGGGGGGGTTCATTGTAAGCACGATATCTAACTAATGCACGGTTCGATAAGTATGAAATCAACTTAGATCTGTCCACAGATAAATTCTTCAGGAGGTAAACCTCGAAAATTAAGCAGCTTGGCCTCTTTCGAATTTATTTTTATTCTTTTTTTCCAGAAAGTAAGGTAGAAGGAAATAAAAAAGAGGGCAAGGATTCACTTACTGAGAAGCAGTTCAAGATCGTGAGCATTTTTTAGGTTTACGACCTAGGAAATTAAGTCCTTTAATCTTGCTGAAAATTTCAGAACACTAGGTTACAATGCCCCGGAGATATCGTGCTCAAAAGTTCATTCAGTTCGAGAAATTCTGTTACTGGAGAAAAACAGTCTTAAAGATAAGAGAACGGATTCTAGACAGCTTATCCGTCGCTCATTATGTTATACTATTGTCAAATTCAAGTTGCCACACTAAAATACAAGCTGAACGGTAATTTGATGCAAAAGGTCATTTGGGTCATGTTTTGTCGGTTAAAACTCGGACCTCAGGACTCTCTTCTCAGTCAGGTGTTTCTCCACAGTAGTATCAGATGTCATTTTACAGAGAGGCGGAGGGGGGGGGGGGGTAATGTTCTTATTGAGGCTTGTTTGTGCGCATTTAATAAATGTAAACAATTGTTGCTATGGCCGTTGCTATGGAAAAAGTCGCATACTGCTGATTGGATTTCTTAAATCTCGCTGCTTTAATGCTGGAAATCGAGTGAGATTATTTCAAGACAGCATTTCAAGTGTTTAAAGTTTACAATTTTGCCATTTTAAAACAAGTGACTTTTGCAACCTAACATCACCTTTTTTGAGTATAAGACCACCTTAAATGGTCATATCTTAGTTGAAGGCTCAGTGTTGCTCGAAAGCTTTCACTCAAATGGTTACATCTTAAGACTCACTGAATTCGAAATTGAAGGCAACATATTGCTCCCAAGAAAACTCTGCACTGAAAATCAGTAAATTTGGAGTTTGTGAAGTTGTTCTCTTCAACTGTACTCAGTATGTATACAAAAGGGAGTCGCGCATGGCGTGCAAGTCATGGCCTAGTTTCGTCGTGAATGATGACGGCAAACTGAATACTGGATATAGGCCAACGCATGCGCTGATGGTTCCCTGTTGATAGGCTATCAGATATAAAAATGTTCGCAGAGAAAGTTTGTAAAAGAACACTTGGTTTCTTTTTCTTTTCTTTTTCTGAGCTTTTTTTTTTTAAGTTGTAAACATTTATCATAGTAAAGGAGTTGTCCATACAACAAAACAGTAAGTTTTCTCAATCTCGTTCTTCATGACTTTAAAGACAACATGGCACTGCGCGCCTCGTTTTTGTGCGCTCAAGCACGAATCGTTCGTACCTGGTAAACAGTACTCCCATACAAGAGTGACGGGATTGATGGTAAGAGGTTTTGAAAGGGCCTCGTTGATCCTGAAAGGTACTATAATCTCGTTAACCACGTTTACCCTTACGAACAATCAAATCAGAGAAGTCGTGTCTTTTTCTGTCAGGGTTTGCTTACGGGGGGATGGTTGCAAAAGCGAGATTCACTGTCACGAAATAACATATGACCCAAAATAAATAGATGAATGAATGAATGAATGAATGAATGAATGAATGAATGAATGAATGAATGAATGAATGAATGAATGAATGAATGAAGGAAGGAAGGAAGGAAGGAAGGAAGGAAGGAAGGAATGAATGAATGAATGAATGAATGAATGAATGAATGAATGAATGCCTTAAAAAGTAAAGTAAATGAATATCCTTATTAGGTTGTGTGCACTCTTCCTGAAGGAAAAAAAGAAGATAAGAAAAATAAACTTATGTTCAACACAGATACAGTTGACTTGAGAGTGAGGTGCGCTTTGATAAATGGTAGAGACTGAGTGAGGCATTCGCAACTAGAGTTTGACACTTTGGTCTCCTAAAATTGAACATGCCCAGGAGATACCCAAATATTTTTTGGCCTGAGATAGGGTATGGTTTGCCTGTTAGTTGTCAACTAGCATATAGGGTTTTTGTCCTTTTGACTTGAAAAAGAGGAAATTTTAAATTCCACATAATATGAACCTGGATAAAGAAATTGTCTGTCATGTTCTTCTGAAAAGTAAGAGTTCAAAGAGGCGTGTTCCAGATCTCCACTCAATGAAGTGAGGAGCTATACCCAGGCGTCAAAATAGAGGAAAAGGAGAAGCTCGGGCCAGATCAGCAATCGTGGCGATCACATGGAAAAGTGACACGCAGCCATTCAGAGATTGAGAGTGATCAAAAAGTGTACAAAAATGTGTAAAGCCTGTCGATGACAGCGAATTGTTGGCGATCGTACGTACAAGAAGTTTGACGGTAGGCATGATTCAGGTTTTCTACCAACTAAATTTGATAAGCAAAAAAATCGGTCTTTCCAGACTACCAAAAGAATTGAATTACAAAAGTCGTTTAGACCTGGTCCAAAAATATACTTTGTCCAAGTACAGTAAAACAAGTATCATGAGATTTTCCCAGTCTTCGACTGAGCTCACAGGTCATGCAATTTTTATTTGTTTTGAATGTCCTTTTTTTAATTAATTGTAAGACCTTCCTTTGCATAATTTATTTTTCTTTATCAAACATATGCCTTATCTCTCCGGTTGAAAAATGGTTGAAACTTCTTTTTAAAATTGAAAATTGACTTACCATTTGTATCTAGCGTCAACGCACCAGCCGTTTACACTGTGAATAAAAAAGAGGAAAGACGAGTGGCTGGATTAAAGGCGTTTGTTAATTCGAACTAAAACAAAGTGGCTGGGGTGCTATAAGGCGATTTGTCACCATAAACGTAAAGATTTTCGTGTTGGAAACATAAAACGGCATATTAACCAGCGTTTCCCTGATTTGCAGGCTAGCTTTTTATCAGGTTACAGGAAACTCTATTATTACCGTAATCTGTGGTCTACAGACGTTTCTATAACTACTTGAGCCTACCTGATAGTAAATGAAGTGTAGTGATAGTAAATGAATTTATTTTTATTTATTATTGTTATTGTTATTATTATTATTTTTTTTTTTGCAGAAAATAAGCATTATCAGGCACATTAGTATGATAGGAGTGTTAATTAGTGCCTGGACATAGAATTGTTTATAACATGTTTTGTCTCACCATTTAACCAAGCGTCCTCGGGGTCCACGACAATCTCTACCTGTATGGCATTCTCTACCTGGCTTCTGTGTAAAAAAAAAGGGGGAAATGCATTCAATAGACGCGAACATAAAGATTCATCGTTACCAAGACAAATCCTTGAACGTGAAAAGTAAATATGGTGATAACTAAGCTTAGGACGCCTTAGTCTCCCTCGCAGCCGTTTGCTTGACGACACTAAAAACGGCTGCAAGACTAAGGACGCAGCCGTTTTGCGTGACGGCACTTTAATAGGACGCCTATAATTTCATTCCATTCCTCGACAACAACGCAATAATGAAGGCCTGGATGGGGTTAACTTACAACTGACAAACGGCCTTAAGTTGCTATGACAATTGACACTAGTTTATGTACCCCAAATTTAGTTGATAACTTCACTTTATTAAATTTTCTGAAAATAAAATGTTGTTATTGTTGTTCCTTGCTAGATATTTATGTGCTTTGGGGACTGGGATATCGACCAGCATCGAAGTAAGCTATTACGTTTTTAGGTAGAAAACTAGCTGATACCCGTGAACAATTCACCACTCAACAACACGATAAGAATTTCCCACGTCCTTTATTTATTTATTTATTTATCATTATTTATTTAGTTTAGTAGGCCTCTCGCGACTATGATATAGATAATACAGTTAATCACTTACAGTTTAAGCAACATGAAAAAAGACAAAGAAACAAACAAACGAACCAAGAGTAAGAATATTAAAAATATATGTGGAGGTTCGATGCTAACTAACAAATCGCCCAACATTTAACTGACAACGGACAAAAGACAAAAATGACAGAAATTTGAACTGGCAACTGACATTTGTAACCAATCCAGACTCCCCCACTCCAGTCTCCAGACTTTCACAATATCTGGTGGACGGTGTTTATTACTGGACCAGAGGATCCTGCATATTTCCCAGTGAAGAATGGTACAAGTCATTATTATTTAAGGAGTAAAACTATGTTTGACGTCTCACATATGACTGTACTGTCTAACATCAGTGATCTCTTCACCAAAACTAAAGAAAAGCATATGCATAAGACCAGGTTCTCTTCCTCTGGTAACTTTTACATCACAACCTCAAGACTGAGACAAACTCAAGGGTATTTCGCTAGATTTGGAGCTTAACTTTGGAACTCCATCCACGATAAATTTAGTCAACTCCCCAAGAGTGCTTTCAAAAAGCATATCCAAAATATGTTGCTTTCGATATTGGAGGCTGAAGATGATTATGATGATTCGCCTATTCTACTGAGGAAAATTGCAAACTGAGTGTGTAGCATAACTTATCAATTTTCCTATTTTTTTTGTATCCTTTCTTCCTCTCCTCTATTAATTTTGTATTTAATTTTCTGTAATTCGTGTAATTCTTAAATGTAAATTCTTAAAGGTTGCCAATTAATGTATATAGTAATCCTTATTTAATTGTTATTTATCCTTATTATTGACTTCTGTACCTTCGTGGCTCCGCCCGCCTCAATTCAGTAACTTCCGCTATTTGCGGGTGGAACCGAACCTTCAGTTCTCTGTATTTTAGTACTTAATAATTTTTGTATTTGATAATTTGTGTATCTGTTTGTTGTGAATAAACTTCTTATTACCTAAACTTCTTCTGACCTAAAAGGCAAATTTCTATGTCTTTGTACTCTGATAAAGATCACAGCACGTCATTGCACTCCCGAGATGGCGTAAGGAGAACCCGAGCCGCGCGAGGGTTCTTTCAGCCATCGACTGGTTGTTATAGGATTATCAAGGAATAAAATTGGAAAGAAGCATGGTTACGACAACTTTTTTTATATTTGTCTGAAAGGTGTCCAAAGAGAAATTCTCAATGCCAAGGTGAATGGAACCATGCGGAACTGGTCAACAGCCTGTCAAGTGTTCAAGTCTCGTTGATTTCCACGTGTGCAAGTGTGCTCGTGTTTAATACGTCATTTCTACACTTTGTTCAATAATAAAGAATGGCAACCTCGTTTCGGTCCCTGGCCATCATTTCAACTGGAAAGATACTCGCGTAAATTTCAGCTGTTTTATAATTTCCTGTTAAGCTACCACTTGTATTAATTAGAAGGTTTTAGCTTGGTAATAAACTACAGAATTCAAATTCAGTGCGATATAATTGTACTGTTGCAAAAATGATGAAATAGCGGCGTTCAAAATTGCCAGTGCGAACCGAGGTGTGTCCAAGGAGAGTATTTTGTTGGACCCAAGTTCTAAGATTGAATGAGATTATCTGAGATTCATAGCGGGAGTCGGTACTCAGATGAAGGTGTAACGATAAACGTTTCTTGTTTTGACGAACTGGTCAGTTTGGGAGACCGATTTTTTTTTCGCAGGGCAATTTATGAATATACTGCAGGTGTCTTATAAAACCAGTAAATGTCGGAGATGAAATCGGCAATGTAAAGCGATAGTGGAACGAACTATGCGTTAAGTATACACGAGAGAATGATTCTTCTTCAGTGTAGTGAATAAAAACGAGGTTGTAGAGGGAGGCCCAGTTATCAACGGCAAGGATCTATGGATTTTCTATTTGACTCAAATACAAAATGCTTAAAAAAAATCCAAAATTCCAAGTGGTCCACTCAAACATGAAAACAACGCTTGAACGGCCACTAACATCCAGCTGAAAGCAGTTGAATAATTCACTCTTATTTTGGGGTGTAACACTTATCCCTGAGCGGTGTCACTCTTTCTTTCTATATTAGTCTTTCTGATTTTCTCAACACATCTAGCAAGACTACTTTTATTACCTCTACCCTTCTGAAGTGCTGCCGCCTGGCGGACACATTTATGATCATGACGCAGAGAACAAGGAAAACAACAGCAGCAATTGCGCGTCTCATCTGCAAGAAAACATTGCGCAAAAGCTTAGATGATACATAGCTTGTTTAGGGAGTCTTTACGTGATACCCGGGTGATACGACTTCCACACCCACATGAGGTCAACGGGGCATTGTTGGCTGGGGACAAGTTAACCCTCGGAAGAACAAGGGGATTCCTCATTTTTGAATGGACGATTTTTTATCAGTATCTGTCATTTTCATTAGCTGTACAGATATCCCTTACACACATTTTGACACACGTTTGGACAGAATCGGTTGCTACGGTTATGAGATATGACGACATCAGTCGAAGGTGGTCAAGCCATTTTTGAATAAAAATGCGTGTTTTTCGCCTTTTCTGTACAGAAAGCGCAAAATGTCGACAAAAAGCAGCAAGTGTTTAACCCTATTTACCCTGGGGGGGGGGGGGGGAATTGTGCCCGCGCTGACTTTAACGAATTATAACTTTTAAACCGCGAGACGAATAATCACCAAATCTCGTGACTTTTCCTGAAATTTATCAGAGAGAATTTTCCTGTGTCAATGACGTGTCTATGATGATTGACGTTTCCATAGCAACCGTCTACTCAGGAGGTGTTTTGACTATTTTTTGTCTTTTTTCAGTCTTTATTGAGTTTTTTCCCCTTCGTTTGTAAGAAGAAGACAATCCTTTATTTTTTTGTGCTTGTTTTGATTAAGTATGTTTCTTAGAACAAATTCATCTATTTTTCGATGACGTCATTGTCAACTGTAGGACTGCATGCTCGGGATTCAAGATGGCGGCTCAAAATTCAAAATGGCTGCTTTTTGACGTCATTGTGACGTCATGAAACGTCATAATCCACACGTCATAAACCCAATCTGTTAAGCTAATGAGGTACTGTAAACGTGCCAAGTTTCATCACAAGGGCGTGAATACTATTCGAGATCTATGGGGGGGAGGGGGGGCTTTTTGTGCCCCCCCCCAGGCTCAGAAACTCAAAAAAAAAGTCCAGGGGAAATAAGGTTAATTATGTCATATTCTACACGTATAGCATCAAAATTGCCAATTTCCGCCGTTTTTTGATCATTTGTCATTTTGTGTGAAATTAAATTATATAAGGATGGCGGCTAAGATGGGCGCCGTCTTGGAAGACGTCACGCGCCCCATTCTTCCCCACCCCCTAGGGGCACCACAGCCCATAATATAAACCTCACCTAGAGCACCTCATAGCTAATCCATCAAAGATAAAATCTTGTGTTGAGCGAAGTTTGTTTGCTCGCAAACGTTCATGCAATAACATATATTTGTATTCAGCATTGTTAGATAAATTTGTATCCGTTGAACCGAGGTTAAAATGATCTTTCAGGTGGCTCTTTGTTGGTTTGTTTGATACAATTCCAAATTTCATATCCGGCGATTTTAAAGAAGGAGCTAAACGCGTCTACCATTTTGAATTCGACAATGTCGAGAGGCTTTGTTGCATGTCGAACCTCTGAGAACAAATGAAACGTTAAATCAGAATCATTCAACGCTGTGGCCAAAATGAGTTTAACCCTTTAAGCTCCAGGAGTGATCAGCATCAAATTTCTTCTCATCATATCGGTGTATTATAACACATAAAGATTATGAGAATTTAGCAAATGATCACCAAAGGTGAATTGTCTTGATGGTTGAAAAGTTCTCCCAACTAGTAGTCAATAAAATCTATGGAAACTAGAAAGGAGAATTTGTATAATAGTGTTGGGGCTTAAAGGGTTAACATTTTGAATACAACAAACTGTTGCGCCCGTTTGTCCGAGGCGCAAGACACAACAAGATCAAGACGCTCATAAAAACGCTGCCATTTAAAAAATAAATAAATAAAGGGAAATAGCACTTCTGTAACCTATAGCTAGATGTCAGTTATGGAGAAATTAAGGTGGTTCTAACTTTTGACTCTGTAGATGAAATCCTATGGTGTGGCTATTCAAATAAAACCTCTTCAGTAGTACTTTCACATGGTACTATTTATATTTCATTTCTTTACAAAATGAAATTTAGGATTTGTCTTGAATTTTGATTTTAGGCACGCTTGGGAGTAAACGGGTTAAATATTGGAAGTAAAAGAGTAAACGAAAATATGTAAGGACATAATTAGACACTCACGAATCCGCGAATCTGATAGGTTCATTTATCGTAATCGAACACACGTGAATGCTTTATCTTTTGAATGAGAAATTTTGTTTCATTTTCCGATTTTAGTCATTCAGTTATCTCCTAAAACAATTAGACGACGGCCTAAACGTGGACTTGTCTCTAAAGGTTAATTAGTTCGTAGTCAGATCCGTTTTAACCGTAGGTGCGATCAACTGGAGGGCTATATTTTTGTTTTTCCTTTGTACAAAAAGAATGTATGTACCACCAACTTGTGCGAAATATCTCTAATTACAGTCTATTTTTACAATAACTCCAACTGAAGAAAAAAAATTCATGTTAGATCAAGGCGCACACAAGCCACAGGAGTTTCCCCGCCTGGGAGGAGAGAGGCAGTGTGAAGACGGGAAACGAAACGATGGCAGGGCCAGGCTTTGACAAAAAAAAGCCATCAGAGCTGAAGTTCAACCCCGTAACTACTTCGCTATTGCGCCCCTTCTCCATGGGAAAAAAAAAGGTTATTACCTTATTACAAATACAAACGTTTTGATAAAAGCTTGAGCTCATTGGAACGTACCTTTTATTTTTTTCACTGGAAGATATGTCACAGAAGAAAGAAGAACTGGAACAACTTAAAATGACACACAAAAAGGTGCCCCATTCAGTGTTTTATGCCATTTTTTTTCAGGGTCAACGGGTACCGAACATCATTGCAAAATTAATAAACATAGCGAACAGTTTAGATATGTGAAATAAACTTCCCTATTCATTAAGTCGCATGCATGTAAGCCAATCAGGACACTCTATACTTGTCAAGGTCATCACCTACGGAACGCGCAATTCCAATGGACATGGTAAACAGTGTGTAGAAAAGTGTAACTTAACATGTCCATTGAATTATTCACGTTGTTATTAACCAATCAGTAACTCATTTTTATTAGGTTCGACAGCTTCCAATTAAAAAATCAGAGCGCGTAGAAAATATTGCAGACAAAAGTGTAAACTAAAGTGCTCCGCTGAATTATTTACATTGGTATTAGCCAATGAAAGAATATTTTGTGTTTTTTCCTGGTCAAATGTCATGGGCACCAAATAAATCAGATGAAGTAAGTTAGTGCACTCAGAAACAATGGAGGGAAAGTGTTCTACTTAGTTATTCATGAGATGACAAGGAATATTATTTTAGGCTATTGGAAGTCCATTCCTCTGGGAATGGGGAAAGCAAGCATTGAAACAAACCACAGGACGAAAACAGCAGTTCAAAAATTATCAAATTAAATAAAGAGCCGTCCAAAAGAGCGCTGCTTTTAAAAACCTCATACGTTTTCCCGTCCATGTTAGATAGAACCAAAAAGGTCACGGAAAGGGAATTCATCCAAAAGCCGTTGGAAGGTGTGAGACACACTAGTTTAGACCATTAAAAATAGTAATATATTCTCTCCGGGGCTGTCCGCAAACAATGCCTTAGACTAGATAAGATATGGGAGACTCAGCCTAAGGCGGTCAGGAGCGGGGAGCTCCTGGTGGAGTGCCGGTTCATCGCTGCGGGGAGGTGGGCGGGACGCGAAAAGAAGCATTCGAAACACCGAAAAGACTGAATGAGCTATCGCGACAAGGGAGTGGCCTTATATAAGAGCCCCATACTAATGAGACACGTGATGGATTGCCACGGACTGAACGCAGCATGCTAGGGTTACGTAATCAGCGTTCTAAGGCTTTTTTGTGCGGAGCCCCTAGAGAGAATAGTAATATATTCTCTCCGGGGCTGTCCGCAAACAATGCCTTAGACTAGATAAGATATGGGAGACTCAGCCCTACGGCGGAGAGTCTCCTGGAAACCCCATATGAATATAAAATCTATGATCCCATAAACTCTGAACGTACATTCCTCCCAAAACTCAAACGATACTAAAAAATAGGCCAGAAACTTACAGAAGCTAACAAGTCTAAAATCTAGAACAAAGTTTAAGCATTACAGAGAAAAAAAAAAGCTCTATGGAAAAACTGGCTTAAAAGAAGAAATATCCGCAAAGGACTCGTAAACCATAGCAACATTGCACGAAGAGCCAGAAGCTTCCGCAGAGAGTAACGCAGCTGGAGCATTAGGGCGTAATATGTTCCGGAGGTCATTATAGTGGTCAACCATCTTCGTACTAGCCCAACCGACATGGTTAGCAACTGCTTCCTTGGAGGCTCCGAGCAGAGAAAGCGTTATGGAGCAGCCACTACGAGAGCTGTGAGGAGTTTCTCCATCATTGGCTTGAATTTGGTCTAGATAGAACTTTAGACGACCATGAACTGCGGAACCAATAAAAGGTTCCCGGGTAACATTATTACCTTTAGTAACACGAAATAAAAAACCCTGACCTAGGTTGATTTTAATTAACTTAGCGACTGCAATATAACGCTCAAAATTCTTAACTGGGCACACAACTAGATTGTCGCAGCGACGCACTGCAAACGTGTTAACCGAATCCCCTCTCAAAGTTTTCCCAAACGTATGGTTAAATAATATCCCAGAGGAATCGGGAAAATATAAAACCTCTCTGGACAGGACCCTACCCAAATCGGAAGAGCGGTCTCCCGAGAAAAAGTCGGTAGTGAAAAAAACAAAGATCTCGACTAAAAATATACAGGGAAATAGGGGAGATCCGTGGGCTTTGAAGTTGAGCGAGAATAAACTGAGCTATAATTTGAAGTTTTTTAAGAAACAAAGGTACAGCCTTCTTTGGGCAAACTCTGGCTTTAGCCTGTTCTTCCTGAATTAATTTCAAATAGTTCTTAATAGATGGATGGGAAACAGGATTTCCAATTCCCAACCTGTCATCCCATTCTCCCCCGAGTCCAGCTTCAGCAAAGATGGCCCTGAGCTTTCCCAACAGGCTGTCGACCGTACCGGCAGCTAACCTCGTAGGGCAACTACAAGAGGAAGGTCGAGTTTGGCCCGCTTGTGGACATGACATCTGATGGACTTTTGTTCGGCCTGACTTGTCCTTCCAAACGAGGAATTTCTGGGTGTCCCCAGGGGAGGCAGAGGAGAGAGACTTGGGAGTGGGTAAAGATGCCAGAAATCTAACCAGCTCCCGGTGAGTAGAGGACTTTTGTTTCTCATAAGGTTTGTTGGACCTGATCTCCTTGAGTTCCGAAATACGGTCTTCAATATCTTTAAGGTCGATTTTTACCAGGTCTCGGGCGTTATCCACAACAACTAGATCTCTTCTAAATCCACACCTCTGACAAAAGTTAAACGAATCATCGTTGAGATAGGCACATTGCGGACATGGGACAGCCGGTCTCCAAATTCTGGGTCGTCTGGACTGAGAGAGAAAAAGAGGAAAATGTCTTCTTTCCACTCGCTACTCTGAAGGCAAAAAGGTCCCATGGAAGTGGGCGAGATTCAAAACTTGCATTACGTGAAGGAAAAAGAAGAATCCCCAAATCCTCTTTACTTCCCAATTGTAAACGGGCGTGGCTGCGAGAAACCAGGATAGGCCACCAAAACGGGAGTGGGTAGAGCTTGGGAACGACGATAGAGAAGCACAGCTCGGATTCCAGCAGAAATCTCAAAAGTGGACCAACGAGCACAAATGGAGGAAACACGTAAGCATTCTCGGCTGGCGAAATAGTTTGAGCAAAAACGTTCACTTCTAAAGAGTGCGGCGTAAAAAAGGGGGTGAAGTGCCTTAACGTTTTGCCCTTGCTATCAATCTGGGCGTTCGAATCCAGAGACATGAGGTCAATTGTATGAGGACCAAACTTCTGTTCTAGTTCTCGCCAAGCTTTCCTAGAAAGCGTGCAATCCAGATCCGACAAGACACGGGACGGCGGATCGGCTGGATTGGCAGAAGATGGGACATACTTGAGCGAAATTACTGCGTTGAGCGCGAAGGCTGTTTCGTGCAACTTTTTGAGAGTGTCATTGAGCTGCACATTCCTACCGCCTTGTTTCTCCCAAGACTGTAAAAAGGCCAAACTGTCGGTGTGAGCATCCACACGCGCATTGGTAACGAGGGATTTACCAGCTTGCAAGGTATTAACAAAGGCGAGGGCTTCTTTAACGACAATCGGGTGAGATCTAGTATCGCTGGTCCAGTAATCGCGAACTTCGAAGGGCGGCAAGCCCGGTGACACGATAGAACCTCCCCAACCAGAATTCGAAGCGTCAGAGGAAATCTTGACCACAACGTGTTTTTCATTAAGCCACGGCAGACAACCCTCCCAAGAGTCAAGGAAGCGCCAATGTTCTATTTCCTTCCTGAGGGCTCCCGTCACCCGAACTAAACGCGAAGACCTAGAGAAGCCAGCAGTGGACCGGAAAATGTCCCTAGCATAGAGCAAGGCCGCAGGGACCGCGATGCAAAAAGAAGATATTTTACCCGCCAGACGCTGGAGGGTCTTAACTGAGACCTCCCGGTTGGCTAAGATGTGCTCACGTAAAGTTGCAAACTTAATCTTCTTATCCTCCGGTAAAAGGAAGGCGCAAAGTTGAGAGTCAACCAAGAATCCAAGGAATTTGACTACTCGAGCAGGGATAAGCGACGACTTGGATAAGCCAATAAAATATCCCAAAGAAATAAGAACAAAAGCAGCTATGAAAATGGCAGCATTGGCAAACTCTAAATCCGACCAATCCTCCGCAGACGCACGTGATTCAGGGGGAGGAGAAAGCTGTCCAACATGTCTGTCATCAATATACTGGCTACATGGCACTCCCAGGGATCTAATGTAGCTGGTAGCAGCCATACCAATAGAGTGGTAGACGTATGCACTGCCCTTCCAGCCAAAAGGGATAGTGTTATAAACAAAATACCAGCCTTGCCATTGTAGGCCAAAATATTTTCTACTCTCTTCGGAAATTTCAACGTGGTCATAACCACTTTTATCGTCCATAGTTGTTTGGAAATGGTATTTTCCGACATAACGAGGTAAATCAGATATGTAATCCAACTTGAGGGGCAAATCTCTTATCCACAAATTGCGAAAGCGTTCATCGTGGCATAACCTTGGCTTAGAGGGTTCTATAGTCAATGGCATAACAAGATGAGGGGGATCGTCTTCACCAACCCTTCCCCAGACTGAGAGAGATCCGTTTTTAACACGTTCCAAAATTGTAGAAGAAATAAAATCCTCAAAGCCAAGACACGATTTGTTATTGCTGAACTCTGCTCTTGGCGGGCAAGGAGAATCGTAAAATGTTCCTTGAAAATCCCCTCGAAAGCGGGTGAAAAAGTCCTTAACGTTAACCTTAAATTTGATGTATGATAAAATCTCATCTTGTTTTGGATGCTGGGCGAGGATTTCCTCCCACTTGTCAACATGCCTGTGCAACTCCCCAGCTACAAAAGCGTCCGGGTTTCGGAATGAAAGAAGACTAGGTGAAGCTTTGGCCATGAGCGAGGAAACCATCTGAACCGAGGGTACCGGGGTTACGACGCCTTGGGGTTTACCCTTCCAATCACATCAGGTAACGGAAACACGCTGGAGCGCAGCTTCTTCTGGGTTGAAATGAAATGTCTTAAATCGTTTACAATTCCCCTGAAAGGAAATGAAGCGAACTATGAGGGGGGAAAACCCCAAAGCGAAGCAACCCCGAAATACCCCGTCCAGGGACAGAGCAATGAAGGGTATAAGATAACCCCTTCGGGGAAGCCTAGCTCGAGCGGGGAAACGAGAATACAACTAGACACACAAGAGAAAAAACGAAATTCAGAAGGAACTGACACACAAACAGTACATCTTTATTATTTCCTCTTATTCAAAGGGCAATTGGCAATAAAGTGCCCTACACTCTTACAATTGAAGCATTTGCCCCGTAAGGGACCTGAGCGCCCGCCTCTACGGCCTCTGAAGCCGGTGGAGAACATAGGGCCCCAAGAACTGGGACCCGGCTGAGAACCTTGGCCAAATTGAAGGACAGGACCACGTGGCGACGGAGACGGATTGCTTGATTTCAAAAGCTTATGAATCTGGCCCGCTACCAGTTTCTCTTCCTTGTCACCCAACAAATTGATGATAATGGCGGCAAGGCGGGGTTCATCGACAAGTGGTCTGCACTGTTTAAAGATCGCATCGAATCTCTTGCGATCGGGGTGGACAGTCTCCCTTGAAACATCCGCCAACTGTTCAAGAGCAGCAATAAGGGCGTGCCGGTCAACCAGGGGAGTAGGGCGGCTGGCCAGCTGACGCACAGTATCGAGGGCCGACGTAACGCTAGTACGAGTCAGGGTTGATTCCAACCGCTCTACCTTGTCTTTCAATGCATTAACATTCTTAAACCAAAGAAAGTAAAAAATTAGCACACGGCCGGACAAAATCGCTAAAACACATGAAGTGAGACAAATTCACTCTAGCACTCTAAAGCGAGACAAGACACAATAACAGTTCTTCAACGAGATAAACTCTTAACATCGCCGCAAGCGGAGCGAAAAGCTCCGGCAACGAGACAAACGCACAATATAAATGTCCTAGAAAGACAAACCCACAATGACATTTGGGTGAGACAAACTGATAAAACGCTTCAGAGAGACAAACTCACTAGAACATCTCGGCGAGACAAACTCACTACGACACATCAACGAGGTAGACTCACTATAACACTTAGAGAGGTAAACTCACTATAACACTTAGAGAGGTAAACTCACAATAGAACTACAGCGAGACAAACGCACTAGAACATCTAGGTGAGACAAACTCACTAGAATATTCCGGTGAGACAAACTCACTACAACACGTCAATGAGACAAACTCACTTTAACACTTCAGTGAGGGAAACTCATAATAGAACTACGACGAGACAAACTCACTTCAACACTTTGTTGAGACAAACTCACTAAAAACACTTCGGTGAGACAAACTCACTAAAATACTTCGGTGAGGCAAACTCACTAACACTTCGGTGAGACAAACTCACTAACACTTCGGTGAGACAAACTCACAAAAAACACTTCGGTGAGACAAACTCACTAACACTTCGGTGAGACAAACTCACTAACAATTCGGTGAGACAAACTCACTGACACTTCGGTAAGACAAACTCACTGACACTTCGGTGAGACAAACTCACTAACACTTCGGTAAGACAAACTCACTAACACTTCGGTGTGACAAACTCACTGACACTTTGGAGAGACAAACTCACAAAAACACTTCGGAGACAAACTCACTGTAAACACTATAACTTACGGTAAGACGAACTCATAACACCAATCCGTAAACGCTTCTAAGCGAAATAAAACAAACTCACCGCAACACTGCAGTTAAAAAAAAAGAAAAAACTAGCTATACACCAACCCAAGCGAGACTAACTCGCTAGGACAGTTCGGGTGACATGAATACGAACCGAGTACGAGACTTCGAATGAAACTAGTGACCACAACAAAGAGCGGAACAAATACGATAGGCAGGAGGGGCGAAACAAACTCACTTGAAACCTATAACAACAACGCTATAATCAAGACAAACTAGCGTATAAAGCTAACCAAACGGGAAACTAAAGCTGCGACGATCCGCAAAACGTAAACGCTAGCCACCAATAGCAGAAAGAAAGCAAAGGAGGCGAACGAAAGGCAAGAACGACTTACCACATCAGCATGAGGCTGATGAGCAGGTTGAGCTGCAGGGACCGCAACTTGCGCTACTGCAGCTGGTGGATCGCCGCCATCAATATTTTGAGCGTCCTGAGCAGCTCCGGCTTGTGCTGGCGGAACTGCTAAAGCGTCTTGTAATTGTTGAACATCAGCCGGAACAACAGGAACTTGGTCAGCCATAAGAATTAAAGTGTGGCGCAGCGATGAAGCGAAAACAAAAAGCGCGAAAAGAAGCATTCGAAACACCGAAAAGACTGAATGAGCTATCGCGACAAGGGAGTGGCCTTATATAAGAGCCCCATACTAATGAGACACGTGATGGATTGCCACGGACTGAACGCAGCATGCTAGGGTTACGTAATCAGCGTTCTAAGGCTTTTTTGTGCGGAGCCCCTAGAGAGAATAGCGCAAACACAAGAACACACAAATGATACATAAGACTGCAGGTTGATTTGGCAACAGGCAGGGGCAAAAAGTTGCGGTTAATTAACTGATTTTGCCGCCATTTTTTAGCAATTTTGCGCTTTTATTATGTAGCAAATTTAAGTATTGTGTAAAATTATCACTCCCACGTTAATTTAAACGTTTATTACAGACGAGTCAGTTGACGAGTAGGCAACCGCTTATCACTTCCACCCAACTGAAAAAATGTCCAGCCTAAAGAAAACCTACAAAAGAAGTTCAAATATCCCGATCCGACGGCTGAATTTGGGAATTTGGGTGTTTACGCGGATGAAATTTAACGTCAGGTGCATTGTATAATAAGCCAGTTGACTTCCAGCGTAATAACATTCGTCATCTGCGCGTTCCCTTAAGACAGCCGTATTCCTTAACTGAAGAGCAGTATAACTAAAACTGAGTAACTGCCCGGCCCGCAAAACATCGCGCAGAATGGCTGGACATCATTAATTATTCATAACCAGTGAAGCGGCAAATTTGAAGGCGAGTGCGCTTTGAAAAGCCCAGAATAAGAGAAGAAAGGGCCGAAATCGACCAAGTAGGGTTAGTAAAAATATAATTTTTCATATACAGAAGTGAGAAGTTAAACTTTCACGCACGGCTTTTTGAAGAATAATGTTGTATCTACAATTTAAGTCTAAAACGAAGGAAATTGAAGAAGTGTAAGGACTGTTCTTTTAAACTTGAAAATCATGAAAAATCGGCCTTTTTTTGTATGGAAGCCGTTTTCAAGAGTGATTTTCTAAAATTTTTTACGGCCTTCCAAATTTTCACGCTCGGCAAATGGAAGATGGAACTTTTCATGAAAAGAATCCGTCTGCGCGATGACTTTAAGCTGCGTGAAAATCCGAGTGGAACTACAATTACTCATTCCTTTCAGTCAAAAGGCTTCTTAAAGTACACAAATCCATCAAAGTTGATTGTTTAAGCCTTCGTTTAACTTGAATGAGACAAACAAGAAAACAGTTTACCAGATTGTCCAGGTTGTGGATGAATTCAGAGATTTGCTAAAAGGTTTCAGTTCTGAGACATATTTGTGTCTGACTGATTTCATGGAAACAATAATAAAATAATTCTGTTAAGGTTTCCTTCTCAGGAGTATCAACGCCGGATTTTCTTTCCCAGCTAAAATTCTACATTACGAGGGCTATAAAACAAGAATTTCCGAGGTTGTATTTACTTTCACATAGCATTTCCTGGCAATAACAATCTCCATGTTTTAGTCCAGCTGTAACACAATCCACACAAAAAAACCTTCATTAGTTGCAGTCGTATTAACAGGAGTAATGAAAAAATATGACAGACATATACAGACATGAAATACTTTGATACCCGGTTACCAAACACATTTCAAGAGAATTTTTGACTTTTTTTGTCATTCTATTTTCATACATATCGATAGAACAAATGTATATAAAAGATATCGGTTTGGAACTTTGAAACGTGGACGTTAGACACATTAACGGAGGGTCGGGTTAACGGAGTCTTTAGACAAGAAAATGACTGGGCTTTTATTTGGGCCACACTGTTCGTAATAACTAGGTGCTTATACTCGTGAGGATGTAAATTTGGAAGCGGGAAGCGAGAGCAAATAAGGAATTTAATTTCGGTGGTTGTCTTCAGAGAAACAGCCGAAAAAAGAGAAAACTCTCTGTAATGAGATTGCAGAAGTTATGAAGAAACTGTTCAGCGAAGTTGATACTGAAACAATGTTTGAACATAAGTTAAACAAAAAAAAAACCTAGAATCTGATACTACGGTAATGTTTGGAAATAAGTTAAATAAAAAAAAAGGCTAGAGTTAGAAATGAATCTGTTAAATGGTTTCACTTACGTGAAAGAAAAATATCTATATTTTATCACACGCAGTGCAATCTTATCTAACTCAGCCTTCCATAGACAGCCCATATTTGTTCCATTTAACTCCCGGTAAAGTGACATAAAGCTGGGGATAGTCTAGAGATGTCAGCAAGAAAATCAAATACAATACCTTGATTTGTCTTTCATTTTTACCTTTATGTCAAACTGTTGTATACAACATACTTAAAATACCGGGATTTTATTAATGTATCGAAATTTGTTGTTGTGGATTTTGTGTTGGTAGTTAATTTGAATTCTTTTTTTGTGTTTTGATTCGGTTTACCGGTACGCGGAGACAATATAAACAATAGATAATGAACAAGAGAGAAACAAATATTCATTTGGAAAACAGACAATGCTGTGTTACTTTATTGCTATACAATGTGCTTTTAAGGCAAGGAAAATAAGACAACAGGCTAACCATCTACTGAGATATCTTCATTTTTGAAAATCAGTTGAAAAGAGGAACGTACTGAAAATAGCTCTTTTAAATATGCCGTTTAGGTAACCCTTTGCCTATTTTGTATTTGCAAGACACAATATACAGTCCATGTGAATTTATAAATTTATTTTGTACAGTTATTATCACAAAATACAGTCAGGTTTGTCTACATAGAGGCAGCTTTATCGTAGTTATCCTGATCCATTAATACGGTGTTTTCTTTAACTGTTCAAAAGAAAATACAGGGGAAAAACCCTACTTCGCGCAAAGTTAGGTTATTCCACTGAAAGTCGCCAATTTTATCGCACCACGGTTACGTCCGTAATGTAGCGAAGGGTAAGGGCTGGATAAAAAAGCTTTGTCTTTGAACTGTCGCAAAAAATAGCTTTCAAGCAATGTCCACTGTGGTATACAACATTGATAAATTTGCTGAGCTTTTTTTAAGGTATCGAGAAAGGGCAAACAGTGTATTTTCTTTCTTCAAAGTAAAATTCTTCTTTGGTTTTTATTTCGGTGTTACTGAGTACGAAGACAATACAAACAACAGATAATTAGCTAGAGGGGAACAAATATTCATCGCGAAAATAAAGAGAATGCCATGTTTCTTACACTACATACTTCTAGAAAAGGGAAATACAGTAACAAACAAACGATCAACATCCTTTCACGCGGACCGAAAATTAATTCTGATTTTGTTTTAGTCTCGACTACACTGGGGATTAACTATTTGATTTTTTCCTGACTAGTCTATTTCTCTTGTCTTCTCTTGTCTTCAAATGTCCCAGTAAAGATGATAATTTGTATCCTACTTTACACAAAATAATTCCTTTGAAAGCCCCCATTTGAAAGCCCGTTTAGGCAGGAACTCCGCCGACGTGTATATTTTTAACATTGTAACGAGATACAGATTTCATAGATATTTTGGTTGCCTCTTGTCAGCAAAAAGTTAAATATCATTTTAGACAGATATTTTCACTACAAATATATAAAGCGCGGCAACACTGAAAGTAACAAATTAAAAGCAGTTATTTAGAGTCGATCAGATTTATTTACCCTTTCCTGTCGCCAAATTTATCCACAGTCCTGTTGTGTCACTTGCATTTTCTTTGTTTTTGAGCCTTTTGTTGTTTCCTATGGTCTTTGAGTCCTTTGTTTCTGCCCAGGGTACCAGCACACCAAGGTGTAACCTTAACAGTGATATTCCATAATCAGTGAAAAAGGTTCGCTTTCCACTATACTGGCAACTTCATACTATTAATTTCAAAATATTATTCTTTTTTAATTTTTATTCAGTTTCGCAATGTAATTATAACTTTTTGGTTTGCAACCAAATGATTTCAGAGTTCTTTGCCAGTACTTTCAACTGGTCCTTTTTTTGTTTTGTATGGCCTACGATGCGATGTCTTATTTACCCTTTCACTCCCAGAGTCAGTTATGGTGACATTAAAGTGATTCTAATTTTTGAGTCTGTGGAAATCCTTTGGTGTGACCATTCAAAGGAAACCTCTACAGCAGTACTTTCACATGGTACTGTTTATGTACCATGTAAATTTAAATGAAATTAACAGGATTTTCATTTAAATGAAATTTAAATGGAAATTTGGATTCGTCTCGACTTACGACTTTAAGCACACTTGGCAGTGAAAGGGGTAAATGACAGTTCTTCAGCAATACGTTTCATTAGTGATGTTTCCTTGTCACCATTTAGGAAGTGATTTCTTTCAATTAATTGCCCTTGTATAACGGTCGTGGAAAAAGTATTTGCTGATAGATTTCCTTTTAGTTCAAACTAAACCTTCTTTCGGCCTCAACAGGCTCCTAGCAAAGCTTTTTACTGAATATCTTCGTTTAAAAGGCGTTTTCAAAAAGCTAAGTTCTCATTAGCTTTATTGAGTGATCTGTCATGGACGACAAAAAAGTACGAGGTAAGAAAAAAACGCACTAGTTGGGGGAGATTTAATTATTTCATTTTTAACTTTTTTCTTTCTGTTTTGTTTTAATGTTTCTAACGGAGGAGGGGGCGGTAGATTAGGCAAAAAAGCAACATAAATAACTTAGAAGTACCCTTTTGCGTCCACTCAGGTTTACTGGGTGCACCAAGTTCTACTGACTTACCTGGTGGCGCCCACGACATTTGACCCGAAAATCAAAACGCGCTGTCATTGGCTCTTAACGACCTGAATAATTAAGGGTGCACGTTTTAGTTCACACTTTCGTTTGCAATATTTTCTATGTGTGCTTATTTCCTAATCAGAAATTTTTTGGTAACTTTTTGAGCTTCAAAGAACATGGTGTTAAGTTAGCCTAATAACAAACAACAGGGGGTTCTCATTGGTTGGTAACGTCGTGAATAATTAAAGGGGTAGTAAGCTTTACACTTTCGCAGATAATGTTTGCTATGGGCGTTAATCTCGCAATGGCATATTGGCCTTAAAAAGCCGAATACCCTGTTTGGCTAATAACAAAGTGGACAATTGAGTGGGACAATTGAGTTCACACTTTTTTGGTAACCTTTGACTTTAACGAGAGAACGATTTGGTGATTGGCTAATAACGATATAAATAAATAATTGACGCGGCACTTAGGTGTATATCATTTAAAGCAGGTCTTCGTCCTTCCGTTAAACAGGCGTGCTTCCTCGATTCGACATTCTGACATTCTTTTCTAGTTCATACTCTGTCTTGCAGTAGAAACACTTTGAAGGTAAGTTTGTATCAACTCGAGCTTTTTGCGAAATTTTTTTTCAATATCTAGTTGCGATTGAAGTCCATTGTAAGAACAATTTAATTAGTTTTAGACCTGGGGGAAGTGGTGGTGCATGTAGTCTAACCTATATCGTACGTGGCACAAAGATCAAATCATTAAGAAACAGCGCCCCCCCCCCCCCCTGACCAACCCCTTAAACGGGATGCAGAACAGTTAAAATTAGACTTCTAGGGTCGTAATCTTGTTTTGTAAATGCAAAAATATGCAGGGACTTTATTCCTAAAACACTCCGCTCTTAAAAAATATTTTTTGTTCAGTGAGTTTTATTTCATGAATCAAAACAAATTGGCTCGTGAGACAGCTGAAAAAAACGAAATTGGAGTTTCGACCTTCACGGGTTATCGTCTCCGAATCATCAGGCCATTATGAAGAATTGAACTGTAAACAACTTTTTCACCGCAGACATTACAAAACAACTAATTACAGTACGGCTATCTATAAATGTTTGCAAGTTGTAAATGTGCTAGGGCAGGTTGTTAATTGTCACATCGCTAAACAGCAGGCAACATAGCTAGGTAGTATTGTGTAGGATTGTAAGAAATTGCTAAAATTTACTTGGTCGGGTAATGCCACTTGTCCTGACAACAACTGTTCCATATTTAAATACCGTTTACACATTTTTCGCTTTTCCTTTTTAACATTCATCTACCTATGATTGTATTATGTGCATATTCCATGCCACAAACATCGAGGGCGCGCCTGTTCGTTCCATGCGCATGCGCAAATGGCTATTAAAGCGAAGCGTGATCTCGTATCAGCGTATTAGAGTGTTTTAGTGTGAACGGGAAAACGCTGCGTAAGCGGAACTTTTGTTGCTTTTTCGGTGAAACGAAAACGCAGCGTTTTGAAAAAGCCTTAATGTGGACGGGGCCTTTGTTGGATCGCCCCCCCCCCTCCTCCTCCCTCCACCTTGCTTGGGATTTTGTCAAAAGTGGTAATTTGTAATCTTAGCTTTTATTCAACGTTATTTTGCAAATGAAAAGTGCAAGTGCTGCCGCTGTTGTTCTTGTTCTCTTTGTCATGATAATGAATGTGTCTGGCTACAAATTGATCGAGGTAACAACCAACATTTTGTTACAGGATTTGAGTTAAGAAATAATAATAATAATAATAATAATAATAATAATAATAATAATAATAATAATAAAAGATCAATACTGGCACCGCCTAATGATAAGTCTGTGAGGTGACGCCTTCAGAAACAAAAAATTGTTGTTTAACCCTTGAATTGTATTCCAGCCGAATGCTCTTCTGGACACACTTAGGCAAACTTGGAAACTGCTATTTCTGGAGTTCAAGCGCTCTTAATTCTGTAGCTTACCACCCAGCAAAAATCCTCTAATGGACGATTCAGACGGTACGACTTACTTTTATGCCACATGCTGACGAATAGCCTGCGACGTTTGTTATTTCTTGTAAGTCAGATATAACGTAAGTTGTTTATGATTTTCTCGATGACGCGAGCAGCGCTCGCTACAAAGGTCGCATGCACCATGAGCCTGAGACGTAAGCAAAAGTTGCGAGGTCTAAATTTGCCCTTATGGCAGCAGTAACGGCGCAGCGCATGTGGGCATGATCTTCTTAAGCAGGAGGCACTATTCAGCAAATAATACATTGTCGTTGAAAAATGGAATGGATATATGACCCTCTATAGCGTGGTTTTTTGCTTTTACGTACAAGGTTTTATTTTTATTTTTTTCATGTTTTCCATTGAATCTTTTCGTTCGTTTATTGAATGCATGTTTGAACACACTATTTCTGCAGAAGAAAGACAGAGAATGCCGCTGCAAGTGGGACTGTCCTCTTCCTAGATATAATAGAGCTGGCTATAAAAGGGAATGGTGAGGAACTACGTAAACTATAATTATTCTTACTATTGGAAACGTTTGTACATATATTTTCAATTAAAGCAATGACGTGACGTGTCAAAGTTTTATGTTACCCGTTACCTATCTCTTTTGAGCCATAGTGGCGCATAAGGCCTCAGATTTTCAAAGTTTCATGTTACCTAATACAGTCTTAAAAAGTCGATTAGCCTGTGAACAGGCTCCGCAATGGGGAAAAAGCGCGAAAATAAGTGGTCTCTTCGCTTGATCAGGCCTTTTGTTTTCTTCGCTCTTTCCCCGACCAGAGAGCCTGTGAATAAAAACCGATCGGAAACACTTGTGAAAGAGCTGTCTTACATTCATAACAAAAACGTCTTTCAAGTTTATAGAACTAGTCATGTGGAAACTCGCCTTACAGCAGCCCAGTAATCAGAACGGGGATACCCAAACGACCACTTCAGTAAAATATCTATTCAGAGGACCTTGATCACCACATACATTCAGATTTAGTTGAGGTCAAAAGCTAGACTTTTCTTCGGCAAAATGCCGTGCGCATCTAATCCATTACAAGGTAAATTGATTCCTTTTGTTATCGGAGCGGATAGTGTGCCATTAAGAGTGTAAAATAAGGTCAGCAAGCATTCAAAAAGCCAAGATCGGCTCGAAAATTTGGCGAATGAGATTCTGTTCGCTAAGTGTTTAACTTAAATTTTCACCTTAAGAATAAAAACAGATCAATCAGTATTAGCTTTCAATTTAAGGTAGAACCACCATGTACAGCATAATAAACAGCAACACAGGAAAGTACTGCTTAGTGGCATTTGAGTGGTCGCACTTGAAGATTTTATCCACAGACTCAAATAATACCACGGACAGTGACTGAAAAATATATGGAAACAAATTTAACCCTTTCCCGCCTGAGAACACCTAAGTACAGAACTAAAAAATCGATTTTGCCGAACGTCACAAACTTTCAGTCATAAAAAGGTACCGATGAACGGATTTCATTTGAATTGTCATACTTAAGGATTTCATCCATAGACTCAAAAGATGGAACCGCTTTCAATATCTATTTAAAAGGCCTCGAAAAAATCTGAAACGAAAGGGCAACGACATTTAAACTTTTCTGCTAAATGTTCTCCTTATGGGTTCCCTGACTGATGTATTTGTTTCACATGAAAGATGTTTTGGTTGAACTTGAACAAACGGCTTTGATGCAGTCGCTCACTCAACCCTTTAATTCCCACAATGACCAGGGGCCTGTTTTTCGAAAGTCCCGATAACTTTTCGGCCCCGCAGCTATATTTTAAGATCAAAATCTATAGAACGCTGGCATAGTTTTTAGCCCCCATATCAACCCGACTTGTTTAATAAAGTTAGAATTTCATAACTCATCTTTCAAAACCAGCAAAATTTGAATCTTCAATGTAAACATTGCACTCATAAAATAGCTTTACGGACCCGAAAAATTATCGGGACTTTCGAGAAACGGGCCCCAGGTGCGCGTCTCTCAAAAACCCCGAAAAGACATAAACCTCTCATTCTACAAATCTGTTTTTTCAACATGTCTTCAGTGTGCTTAGTTAGAGTTAGTATGCCCGAAGTCGACGGAAAAAAATCGGGGCTTTCGAGAAACGCAAATCATCACCATCATCATCATCATCATCATCATCATCATCATCATCATCATCATCATCATCATCATCTAATTTCCTCAGTCTTACATCATCACTACTTTATCAAACAAATAGATCACGAGAAAAAAATGATCACTACTAACAAAATTTCTTGATGTTTTAGCAAATTCCCCCAACTTCTATCACGGAAATGTATGGAAACCATTGAGGAAAATATGCATGTTAATAATGGGCTTAAAAGATTAATACGTGTAATACGTCCATATTTTCATGGTCCCTTCTACTGACTTTTGTCTTCCCTGTTTTACTCACAGTATTAATGGCTGGTGTATTGCGACAAGTCATTACAAGTAGTAAGTCAATCGTTACGAGACGTCACAGAGACTTTCAATCCAGGTAGAATGCGCATGCAATTGAGAATTGAGAACAACTAAAGTATGCAAAAAAGGATGTCCTGGTTTATGCATCTCGTCATGTGTCGTAGGCCTAGAAGGCTGGGGGGACCCTAAAATAATTTCAGGGTTTTATAAGATTTTGAAAGGTGATTTGCAGAATTTTTTAGAGGCGTAGATTACTATCGTAGAAATTATATACAACCAGTTGAAAAAACGTTGTCGACTGTAAAGTATAACTCATTGAAGATGCGACCCACGTGCATATTATAATAACTCAGCATGCCTTATTTTTCTCTTTAAATTATCTTGGAAAGAACATATTTTGAATATCAAGAAACGAAACCCAGTAACAAACTTGCCCGTGCCATCTTCCCAGAGTTCCGTTGTGCTGCATTGTCCATCGTTTACACATTTCACCCGGAAACGTTTTTTTCAAAAAGGTGTATACAGAGGAAACCCTGCCTAATCCTATAGCAGCCGACCAGGCTAACACAACTTCCATAAGGAGGCCAAGCTTAATTCATTAACGGTCCATCCTTACTATTCCCCCTTGAAGTCATTTTGGGTGTCTGTTCCTGTTTTCGTTTTTTTTTTTTTTGTTTTGTTTTAATATATTCCGGTTTTGATTTTTCGCCAACGGAAAGCAGATTCCTTCAGTGTCAAATAAGCTCTAAATCTATAAGCATCCGCAATAAAGCGGTGTATTCTCAATATTATGGCCTTGTTTCAAGCAGTCGATTTGTTGTTTCTGCGGTTGTTGTCGAAACTTGCAGCGGATATGTGGTTTACAATAGGCTCCCAGATCCCCACATGAAACATTGGTTGATTACGTGCTACAAAGTATAGGTAAAATTGACCTTTCTTATTCGTTCTCTTTCTTGCAGCGATAACAAAGTGTGTTGGTTACCCAGTGAAGGACGACCAAACCTTACCCCTATGAAGGTAAGAAGGAGGAAGGATCAGAAAATGGATTTCTTATTTCAGATTCTACCCGTGGATTCTAAAAAGGAAAAAAAAAACAGATAAACAAAAAAAAAAAAACAAAAACAAAAACAAATTGGCTATAACAACACAGGAAGGAAGCCAACAGAATCTTCATACTTTATGCCGGTGATGTTGTCCTGAATATAATGAATTGCGAAAATCACCAACAAATAATATTTATTGCCCTATCATATCGGCTAGTGATAATAAGTTCGTTAATAACTGAGTCACAAATTAGCCCCAAACTTTATGCCGGTGATGTTGTCCTGAATATAATGAATTGCGAAAATCACCAACAAATAATATTTATTGCCCTATCATATCGGCTAGTGATAATAAGTTCGTTAATAACTGAGTCACAAATTAGCCCCAAACTTAGAACTAGAATACAAATAAAATTATTGCGACAGTAATGACTTTTGCCGTCAGCTTCAAGAGATATTTTGCAATCAACTCTTGGCCGAATCAGTTGTTTTCGTAATTGTAGTTAATTCGTATCCTTTCCCAATCTTCGTATCCTTTCCCCCGACTCTCGCCCCCCTACAATCCCGGCCTAAACACATTCCGCATGTGTGATGTGATACGATTAATCAATTCGACCTATGCATAAATAACTAACTAAATAACTAAATAAAACATAAATAACTAAATAAATCAAAGATAGAGAGTTTAACGGGCGGCATTGGTTGGTTCTGGGTGTTGTTCTTATTTTATCGCCTCGCTAGTTTTTGAAAAATATGCTTTGAGGTAAGCAGAGGAATGCTTTTGAACTCGCGAAATTTTCTCGCGTATTTTATGTGAAATCTCGAATCAGGTGCCAACGAGGATAGGCGCTTAAAAGAAAAGAAATTTACTGAGGTATTACGTTAAGTTCTTCTAATACAGAATCAGTCATTTGGAATTTTCACAAGCGAAGTTAAATTGGTTCACTTATGAATATTTCTTCCATCATTTTCACTTATTGGAGATGTAAAGTAAAGTTAAATCTCTCTCAATTAGGTTACTCTTCTAATGACAGGGTCAGCTGAAGTCGTTTCGATCATTCGTATCCGAGAATCATGGAAAAATACTTACAGAGGCACGGTATGAAGAAGAGGAATCGGCAGAGCTTGACAGTGGTATGTCTGGCAGTGGTGAAGAAAATGGTAAACTAATAAGCTTTACGAGCTAAGGGATAAAATACAGATGTGCTGTAGGATGACATTATTAAAAACAATTACAGTTTTTAACGTAATTGAGCGCTAAGGCACTCACACAGAAAAAAAAAAAGGAACAAAAAGAAAGACAGTCAGTCGAAAAAAAGAAAGACGTGCTGGACCGTGTTATAACCAAGCGGGTTATAAATGGGGTTTGACACATTATGCCGGGCATGTTCTACTGAATTATATGTCAGCATATAAATGCTATTTTGCAGCCGTTCTGTGCAGGGTACCGTTATGAGCAAAAGTTATGTAATATCGAAAACATTGCTAAATCAGCGACTGTTTACACGCAGGTTTTACGGTAGATCGCTAAATGCGACTAAGCGGTTATTGTTTGTATGTTTACACGGTTGGCGGTTGGCATGTGACAGTGTGTTTAGTTTCTCGTTATTTATAACGGAGCTCACGGAGCACCATGGGTAAGCAAATTTGGTAACCCGTTGATCCGAGAAATGTTGGCTCTGACGTCAGCTTATTTTAGCAAGATAGATTTCGAGAAATGTTTCATGGTTAACAGAACTAAACAGCCAGAGGGATATTGGAATCAGTGAGAAATGTGTATTTGTATGGAAAAGTCTGTCGAGTCGCTACCGGGAGCAACTTAAGTGGGTTTTTTTAGCAATTGCAGTTTTACAAGTACTCTTCTTGAACTTAATAAGCTAGCTTTCGAAAGAATGCTACAGGAAGAGCTGTCGGTGAAAGTCGTGCGGAAGTCTTCATCTCTTTGAAGAAAAATAAGCCAACTCACAGTTTCGTCAGCGGTCTGCATGTTTTCCCTTGCTGTTTTTCACCTCTTGGGGAATAACTGCACAACTAAAATTTACTGGATTTTACGGGCCAATAAGCATGAAAGAGAGATGTGGAGCTCCGCTTTTAGGTCTGGGGGATCAGCGCCTGTAGTCTTCAGTAGCTGAAGGCATATCCCTTAGGCACATCTTGACGCAAGATTGCTGAGAATTGGTTGCTATAGTAACGAGATATGACGTCATAAGTAGCAGGTGGTCATGCCATTTTTGGGTAAAACTGTGTTTTTCGCCTTTTTTAGGTGGAAAAAGCAGAAATTGCATACAAAAAGCAGTAAAGTGCTTAATTATATCGTATTTTACATGACTAGCATTAACAATTTCCAATTTTCGCCGCTTTTTGATAATTTTTAATTTTTGGTAAAATCCAAGATGGTGGCCAATATGGCCGCCATCTTGGATGACATCACAGGCCCCCCAGCAACACCCCAACCCATAATATATACCTCATTTTGTAGAGCACATCAAAGGCTTTCTATTAAAGGTAAAATATCTCCAAAATATTGAAACACAGCAAAAACCCAGGGGAAGGGTTCCATCAACCCCGCCTTGTACCACGGTGGGGGTGTGACTTTGCTTGTACGTCCGAGGGTTAAGCCCCTCACCTGAAGGGAAGCATACAAACTAGGGGGTTAGCTACTAAAGAAACTGTGGTGCTGCGATCGATGGGGTAGTAAAACGCAAAACTTTGTTTTTGTTTTGTTTTGTTGTTGTTGTTTTTTTGGCGGGGGGGGGGGGTGTTTGTTTTCTTATCAACTGAGTTAATAAGATAAATTGGCCACCATAAAGAGATTGAAAGCTGACGTTTCGGGCGTTAGCCCTTCGTCTGAGAAAGTGCTACCTTCTGCAGTGCTTCCATGCAGTGTGTTTTGATTGCCGGGTGTTCTTGTCAAGGAGCATACATGCCTCCCCCACCCCCTGGGGATTTCTCATGAAATTCCTTCCCTAGCTATCCAATTCAAATTTCCTTCCCTCCCACCAAGCCAAAATGGTAAAAACGTATACCATATTTAATTTCCGTGGGCAAAAGATAAGCAGTCTAAAAATCCTAGAGTGTGCAGCGACACAGCGACAAAATGAGTGCGCATGCTCGGCTTTTTGGCGGGCTTCCGGTCATTTTCTTGTTTCCGGTCATGACCAGAAAGCTATTATAACAGAGAAAGCTCCAGTTTTGTGTAGTTTATGACCAGAAAGCAAGAGTCAGCGAGGTGAGATTGGTTTTGTTGAAAGGGTTTGAAACTTGTTGTACTTTGCATTAAGGGTTGGTGCTTGCAACAAAAGTTTAGTTCATGATTAGTTCGGAGCCGCGAGTGTTTGATTAAGCTTATTGTGTGGGTTGTGTTGGATGCAGCGCGTTGATAATAGTGCATGAAGAGAGAGACGACCGAGACTAAAACTCTATTGTGTCTCCAGAGATTATTCCTTTAACGTATCAGAAGAGTTCACTCGGGCTGCTGTCCTTCCAATGGACCGCACTGAAATCAAATTCGGAAAAATAACAACAGTTGCTCGTCTTCCTATTAAAAAAAACTTGTTCACGATCACGAGCGCTGCGAAAACAGCCAATTCCTTCAAGACTTTTCGCTGTGGCAAATTCAAGTTGAGGTTACTTTAGCAAGCGCTTGCCAAGAAAGAAAGATTGTCGCGCATCAGTTATAAACAGCTGGATCATAATTTTTTAATCGCCTTATTTTCGGCTTGTATGAAATAAACCTTCAGCATGCTTTAGTTCTTAGAATCATGAGTGATTATAGTTTCTTTTTGCAACGGATTTATTTCCAAAATTATTTAAATTTAAATTAATAGATTTGTGGAAAACTCTTTCAGTGCTGCACGCGGTCTGTTGCCAGAACGCCGTGATCGAAGATTATATTTTGCACATTTATTTATTATAATTATTTCAACTTCGCCAATTATATGAACCTTTTCTGTTCGGTGATTCTCAGGCTGGAGTAGTTCTCGCTTTTATTGCTTTATAAAAAAGCTTCTTAAAATAACAAACTTTCCTCTCTTTGTTCTCTGTCTGTGAAAAGCCGATTGATTGTAAGTTTGAGTTGTGACTGAGGATACCTTGTCTAGCATGGAAACTGAACCTAGGAAAAAATAAGACTTCCCAATATTTGCCTTAAGGTTTCACAATTTTATTCCTACATCTATCATGCCAATCCAAGTTAATTAAGCACCTTGGAAAGACGTATAAGTAAGAATCAATTTTATACTTCGTGATGAATAAAGCAAGCAAAAGTGTCGTTTCCTCAGCGGTCCGCATGTTGTTTTCGCTTTATAGCCTGAATTTCAGCGGTCCACATGTTGTTTTGTGGATTTAATCATGTTAATTTTGACTATCAGCTTTTTCAATCATCTTTTCCTTGCAAACGGACTTATCCCAAGTTTTAGTCCTCAAACAAAAGTTAGGTAATTTACCTTTAGAAAAGGCAAAAGCTAGCGCTGTTACGACAAAAGTATAAGCTTATCTGACACAATTCATGTTTCACTTACGAGCCTGTTGACTTCGAGCGAAAAATTTACTATGGTGGCGAAGACAATTAGTTTGCTAAAAAAGATATGTGGAAGAAGAGTCTCTCAAGGAACTGCCTTCAAGGTGAAAACCTTATCTGTTTCATGACGGCCTTCTCTCCGCGAAATGAAAACATATGACAGGAATTTTTGAATTGCCACCATTTTCCCCCAAATGGTTTCTCTTGAATCCAGTCTCTCCGCTTGCGTCCGCCCGCGAAAATGGCGGGAACGAGTTAGCGCACGCGCACTCATTTTGCCGCTGTGTCATGTGCAGCACAAAGGCATAAAGCCGCGGCTACACGAGCGATTTTTGCTTGCGATGGTGATGCCATTTTTTTGAAAATTGTCACGTCGCCAGCGCGCAGTGGTAGCTACACTTGGCGACAAATTTTCGCTATTTGCGCGACCTCGGAAGACTGGGTATGAATTTATCAGGTGCCTTGTAAACAAACAACATGGCGAACGACGATGTTGCGATTTTGTCCGCAATATGTGTCCTTTTAATGGACGAAGACAAACAGAAGGAGAGAAGAAAACGCGAGCGGTCAACGTGGATACGTCCTTGGCTAGCCAGGAGAGAGGAGCGAGGTTTTTTTCATCAGCTTTTCAAGGAAATTTCCGTCGAAGACACTCCGGCTTTCTTCGAGCTCATGAGAATGAACAAGCAAAACTTTAGACATTTGGTGGACATGTTACACTGTCGTTTAGCTAGGCGGGACACCAACATGCGTCACAGCATCAAGCCGGACAAGATGTGTTGTCTGGCGTGACGATTTTTGGCGACTGGCGAATCATTTCGGTCCCTTCATTTCCAGTTCAGACTTGGCCGCCAAACTGTGTCAAATGCGATTTTAGACGTATGCGAGGGAATTTACGAAGAACTTGGCCCAGTTTTTCTCAAAACTCCCAAGTCAAGAACCGAATGGGAGCAAATTGCTGCCAAGTTCGAAAACAGGTGGAATTTGCCTAATGTCCTCGGTGCGATTGATGGAAAGCGAATTATTCTGGAGCAGCCAAACAATTCCGGTTCGAGATATCATGACTACAAAGGTGCTGATAGCATCATCCTGATGGGTGTTGTTGGTCCCGAGTATGAGTTCATAAATGTTGATGTTGAAATGAATGGCAGAATGTCAGATGGTGGTAACTGGAGTAGAAATAGTTTTCGTAAAGCGCTGGAGGATGAAAGCAATCCACTTGAAATTCCCCCTCCGAAGCCATTACCTGGTAGAAACATGAACATACCCCATGTCTTCGTAGGGGATGATGCATTTGGACTGGCTTCATATTTGATGAAGCCTTATCCACAGATTGACCTGACTGAAGAAAAGCGGATTTTCAACTATAGATTATCAAGGTGCCGGAGGATCTCAGAAAATGGATTTGGAATCCTAGCAAGCCGTTGAAGAGTCTTTAGAAAGCCCCTCCTCTTACAACCTAGAAGCGCAACATGTGTAACTCTTGCTGCTCTCACACTCCATAACTGGTTACGTACCGAGACAGAGGCTGGTCATATTCATCTTCCACTTGGCCCCCAGGAAGATGGTGCTCCTCCCAGTGGTGATACAAATGCATGGTTAGACCTGGAAGATTTTGGCCACCACAGTGCCACCCAAGAAGCCAAGAACATCAGGAAGGAAAACACAGAATATGTGATGAATGAGGGTGTTGTACCATGGCAGTGGAGGAGTGCTCACCTTAAGTGAAATGAACAGAGATGGCAAAACATTTTTTTCTTGAACAGTCATGGCTAGGCCTTGATAGACTGTGTTAGTAAATTGAGTCAAAGTTGCTCCCAGAAATGGTCAAAAGTTGCTCAAAAGTTTCCAAAAAATCAAAAAAGTTGCTCCCAGAATTTAAAAAGTTGCTTGCCAAAGTGAACTATTTTATTCTGAATAACATCTTAAAACAACATGCAGAAATTGTTCGATGTGCCATATAACAGAAGTTTTCTTCACTGTCAGTTGAACTGCTGCTATCGTTTCTTTCCAGTGCTGCCATGACTGAAATAACAATGTGGCGGACCTAGTTCTTAAATAACCGCTGGAGAATTGGGGCGTTGTTCATGGCCGATATTAAATAAATAACTGCCGACCTGTTTGTGGGCCGGTAAGTCTGGGGGGTGGGTCGTAGTTTTAAAAACAATACTTGGGGGTTGGTCAAAGCCTTTTTTACATGAAGAAAGGGGTGGGTTAACCTGGATTTCCTTTGATTTGTCTAAAATTACTGAAAGACTGAAAGTGGCATTTGCCTTGAGATCTTTTACCAAGATAATTCATAAACAGATAAAAATGGAGGTGTGGGTTGTCTGTGCCAACATACAATTTCCCCTCAAAACACTGAAAATCACATTTCTGAGGTCCTTAATTTCAACATTTTCCCACGTATCTAAAACCTAGATCCACTCCAGGTCAACGTTGAAAATAATCAACTTTTCTTGGTTCTCTATGCATATTCAACCTTGGATCATTGGCCTACATATATTTGAAAACATGTTTTAAGTCTGCATTTTTTTGCACATCTTTCTTGTTGAAATTGGTGTCTGTATTATTATTAGAATGCATATGTTTTTCTGGGACAGGCGTTTAAGGTAATTCCATTCAATAATAATACCACATTGTTCTTTTAGTGTCAGTCCACATACGGAGCGTGAATTGTAAGAGGGGGGGTGGTTTACTGAGGGGGTGAGTTAAGAAAACTGTTAAATTAATGCTACAAATCAACTGACTCCCCCCACCCCCTCCTACCTCCTAAATAATGAACATTCCCTTCGAACATAATAAACAACAACGGGACCAGGGCAGATCTGGCAATAATCATGTGTCAGTTCTAAATTGCTGGCTTGGGATCATGCTGTTGGTATTCCCGCCACCCAATCATTATGATGGATAGAATTCAGAATGTCCAAGCTATTTATTGAAGAACCTTGATAAGATAAATAAATATATGCCTGAAATGATGTAAATGTTGCAAAGGCAATTTCAAATTTGTAAGTAATTTACAGGTATGAAAATTTAAATTAATTAAATAATATTTCCCAAAATGAAGAATACATTTCAATATTAAAGCTTTCAAGCATTTTCTTTCAACATATAAATAAGTACAGTATTATATCTTTTTATATTTATGTGAAATTTTAACTCTTCATCTTAAAAATGAAATTTGCATTGTAATATCAAATTAATATTAATATAATTTATAAAGAAAATATGCACAAAATTTTTATTTTTTTTTTTTGTGCAGTTTGAAATGTTAATCTTAAACTTGTTATTTACATGTAGTACACAATAAATGCATAATTTACAAAGAGCTGTCAGTGCTCCATTGCATGTCTGCATGGTTGATGGTAGAAGTACCGGTGTAGCTGTTTGGCAGTTGTCCATGTGGAAACATGAAATGGCCCACAGGCTTTGGCTGAGTTAGCTGTATTTGGCTTAGCATCAATCCCTGCTGCAAGTCAGCCTGAAAACCAGCTTCAAAGCCATTTTTCCACGTCATTTCATTGCCAGTTGTCGTTCCTTTGTCGCCTAAGCGGGTAACCTGAGCTTCCAGAACCCGCACTTTCGCGAGTTCAAGAGCGTTTTCCTTTTCTTCTTCCTGTTTTCGCTTTGGGTTTTTTTTTCTTCTCCAGTGGTGCCATGTGGTCAAAGGTGGTTGAAACACCTGTATCTGGTTCCGTTTTGTCATTTAGAAACTCCATGGACGAGAAAAAGGGCCAATCGGAGGTATACAGCTCTTCTTTGCCAGCACCAGATTTCATAGAACTTTCTTGTTTGGAAGACTCGCTGTGATATTTGGTGGTCATTTTGTGCCAGGTATCAGTGAGCTGCTTCCTGCTGTACTTTTCGTCAAATTCTTTAACCAGCTTGTCCAGGGAAACCCTTTTTCGATCCCGGTCTCTGTATTCCTGTAGGCTATTGTCCCACAGGTGTGGCGAATTTTTGTAAAACTCCACCAGGGTCACCTTTTCTTCATCTGACATCTCCATCTCACCATCGTTTTTCTCCTTCTTTAAATCGTGCTCGATATCCTTTTTTAGAAAGAGCATGCATCGTAAAACTTCCATTGTTTTTTTGGCGTCTTAGCTTGGGAAGAATCAGTAGGGTTCCCTTTCACTTCAGCTTCTAGTTCCTTCTTGACAAGTCGCCTCATGGAAGTTCGCAGATTATGAATCTTTTTGTCGATCGCTTCCAATGAAAAAGCATCACCTATAGATGTGAGCAACGAAAAATATTGATATAGAAAATCGAATTAAACCTGATATAACGATTGAAAAGACAGACAAGTGAGAATGGTAAATTACATTTCTCTGCGAGGAACCCATGGTTCGTAAATTTTAATTTTAAATGCGGACCGCAGAGGGAGCATCCGATAGTTTGTCGATCTTTGTAGGCTTTATTACATCAAAAAACGCTAATAATTAGATCCTATAGCTATTTACGTACAGTTGGTGACAAAGAATATATTATTTAAAGTCAAAGAAGTCTGGGCTGATAATAAAACAAGTCAGTGGAGTTCAAATACCGTTTGCGGTTCCAATTTCGGCACGAGTTGTTCAAGTTTGGTATCGATCTGTCCGGTCCGCCTGCATGAAACCAGTTCAGAGGCGACAATTAAACGGCGACGGTTGATAAATAATACGAAGCTCAAGTTTAAGACTGTTTCATTTGTGCATTCAAATTTATTTATAACCTCACTTTACACTTTCAAGTTTACTCGAGAAACAATGAAGTATAAACTGGTAAGACTTTAAAAATAATTATAAACTTAGAAAGTTTAATATAAACTTTTTACATAACTTGTCAACATTTAAGCTTTTTTCTTGTTGACAGCAGCCATTGTTGTGTGAAAAACCAGACACCAATGACGTTCTTGCATCTGATTGCCTCGATAACTCCGGGTGGCGTCACGAATTGTCACGAATGCAAGTGAAAAAGTCGCAACGCGGCTACACGAGTGACGAAGTCCGCGATTTTGTCACAAAAAATTCAACTCATTGAATTTCTCGCGATTTTTTTCTGCGATTTTTTCGTCTGTCGCATCACCTGTGCGAGGGTAGCTACACATGCGATTTTCACCGCGCGCTGGCGACGCGACAATTTTCAAAAAAATTGCATCACCATCGCAAGCAAAAAATCGCTCGTGTAGCCGCGGCTTAAACGTGCGCACATGTTCAGGTGCCAAAATCCATACTTTTTGAGGTTGCTGCCTCTCTCTCAGTGTTCAAGACGTGGCTGAAAAAGTAAAGGAAACGCTTCATAAATTTCAAAAAGACTCAGGAAACTTAACAAATGTTAATGACATGATTTCAGGCAACCTCAACTGAGCTCCGTCTTACAACAAAACCTTTGTGTGCCACTCGGCTCATAATCTACTTATTTTAGGCAATTTTCGTTACATTTAGCCCGGGGCACTGTCGTGTGGATGAGTTGCTTTCGAAAAAGCTTTCTTGAATGGTTCTTTATCGAGGAAGACACATTAGTAACAAAACAAAACATAACAAAAAGATAACAACAAGCATGACGGTATATAGTTTGACATTTTTTGCAATTTCAGCTCGTGGTTAATAAAAATTACAAGCTTTGAAAGATTATAATTTTATATTTTCGTGTAACACCTATGCAATTTTTTTTTCTACGGATTGCTTTGAGACTTGCACGACTTTTGCTTTTCTTCTTTCCCCAGATTCAAAAGTCTATAAATGAAGTCAGTCTTCACAACGTTGGCTACATCAGAGCATCATATGGATGTCATAAATTATTAGTCGTGAAAAAGTAGAACATGTCAAACAAATAATAAAAATAAACACTGTTATAACTGCTTCTTTACTGTCTGCTATAAATGGAACAGAAACTCCTTAAATTTTGATGAACAAAGTTAATTTCTGAAGAAACTGTGGCGCTGCGTCGATAAAACACAAAGTTTGAATTTATCACAAGATTCCCTACGACGAAGGGGTAACGCCCAAATCTTCAGGTTTGGAATTTATTTACAGTGGCCAATTTACCTCATTAACTCGCTTGGTAAATCCAAAGTTTTCCTCCAAAATTTGCCGAAAATAAAATGCTATTTTGCATGCATTTAAATTAGCGTTGCTAACCTCGTTCCAATAGAATTAGTGCCTTTTGCATTCCAGGTCATGAAACAGCCTAACCGTCACCCCTGTCTTGCTGAATATTTTACCTCTGCTACTGGCGTGAACCGAAATCATAGTAAGTGCGCAAGAATACGTCCCGCGAAAGCTAACCTATAGCTAATTCCTTTTTTTTTGTCACAGACTTGCAGAAATCACGAAAGTCATGCAAATGTGGCTGACAAAATTTTGGCGAGTAAAAATTTCAGACATCTGAATGGTTGCATACGAAACTGAGGAATATGCAAAGCTTGTAGTACAAGAAACAAATTCTGGTCGTCAAAAACGCATGGATGTCCCAAAGCAAATCTTTATTGCTGATGAGTGTAGTACATTACAACCCGGGGATTAATTATAATCCCAAACTCCTGTATATGGCAAACAAGAGAAAGAAACCTTTTATACTTCTGTCATTTTTAACCGACGAAGTCTGGATTATGTAGGGAGAGCGGAAAAGACGTCGGTTCTCCGAGTAGGCCTGGGAGCGATACGTGTCGGCGGTGGTCGATACGTAAATGTCCGTCGATTCGTGAAGTCGCTCGGTGTCCAAGTTTATATCTCTTGAGTTCGTAGCATTTGGCGGCGGTCCTAAAGTTAAAGCAAAGCGAGTGTCTTTAGGGTTTTTTTCGGTCCACAGCCGTGTTTTTCGCTCCGGTCCGAACATATATTCCTGGGAACTAACGTCACATGAAAAGAGACAAGTAACTAAATTTGCTTGTCTAGCGTAGTGAAATAGGGTAGGCGTGCGCCTGCTTACCCAGTGAACGTGAGTGCGAGTCCTAGATGGAATACATCATTTTTTAAACGACTAAAAAATATCCATCAACAAGGCAAGAAACAAACGTGTTGAGAAGTAAAAGATACCAGGAATTAAAAAAAAAAGAAAGAAAAAAAAGAAAGAACAAGAAATGCAATTAACTTCATTTTCAAAAGTAAAAGTAAAAAAAATCCAAAATTCTCATTAAAATTAATTCTTTCAAAACGGACACGAAGTTAATTCTTTTTATATAATGGCACATGCAGTTAACCACGTTGGGATATACTGCAAGTTACTTTACGCACGCTTGAATGTTATCGAACATGCAGTCGCGAGCACCTCGCTTGCTTTGTTTTCAAGACGAACCAACCCTTTGTCGGTTCTGCATTGCGGGCCTAAGTTTCCAGTTTTTGTAGTCTGTTGTCTACCGTTCTCAACGTGGAAAACTTGTTTTGGCGTTAAATAACGTGAGCATTTGTTTAAAGGCTTGACTTGTTCTACAATTATAAGGGATTTTCTGAAGCCTAGCGTTGTTTTAATTATTGATCACGTGACATCTTGTTATTTGAAATCGTGACATCTTTATATTTGAAAGTCCATGATCGTCCAAGAGCCAATGCCAATAAAATTGGTGCCTTTTGCATTTTAGGTTATGAAACAGCCTAAACCCTATCTTGCTGAATATTGAAGATCTGCTACTGGCGTAACCCGGAACCTAATGACTTTAGTAAGTGCGCAAGCTTACGGCCGTATAAGTGCGTAAGCCGCTAACCTATAATTAATTCCTTTGTTTTTGTTTTTGTTTAGTTTTGTTTTGTTTCGCTTTGTTTTCTTTTTTTCCAGAGTTTCGGAAGTCTCGAAAGTCATGCAATTTTGGCTGAGAGAATTTTAGCGAGTAAACGTGTCAGATATTTGAGTGGTTTCAAACGAAACTGAGGAATATACAAAGCTTGTAATACAATAAACAAAGTTTGTTCGTGAAAAACTCATTCATGACCCAGAGCATCTTTATTGGGAGCAGCCCTGCACCGATCCAAGGTGGGCTCTGTGATTGGCTATTTAGCGAGAACAATAGAATATTTTTTCACGAAATGACGTGATACATGTGTCGTTGATTATTTCACATTGGCTTTAAAGTCGACGTGTTTGTTTCAATAGTAAACCAACTGTAAATTCCCCTTTCTTCAGCCAATCACAGCGCCGCTTTCGATCGGTGCAGGGAGACCTATTCCTTACGAACGAGTAGACCTCAAACCACAACAAAGGATCGTGTCAGTTGAACCTCTTGGTTCTACCGCGGGTACACTCGGGTATACTCGGTACTTTGCAGGTACACTCGCTACATTCGGTCCACTCGGCACAGCCGTTACACTAGGTACAGCCAGTACACTCGGTTCAGTCGGTGCACTTGGTACACTCGGTACACTCGGTACAGCCGTGACACTAGGTACTGCCGGTACACTCGGTACACTCGGTACAGCCGGTACACTCGGTACACTCGGTACATCCGGTACACTCGGTACACTCGGTACAGCCGGTACACTAGGTACAGCCGGTACACTCGTACACTTGGTACATCCGGTACACTTGGCACACCCGGTACAGCCGGCACTCTCGGTACACTAGGTACATCCGGTACACTCGGTACAACCGGTACACTTGGTACAGCCGTTACACTAGGTACTGCTAGTACACTCGGTACACTCGGTACAGCCGGTACACTCGGTACAGCCGGTACACTAGGTACAGCCGGTACACTCGGTACACTTGGTACAGCCGGTACACTAGGTACACCCCTGAAAATTAACATATGTCCAAAGAAAATCACCTGAACAGTATATCCGAATAAAGCTACCGTGTGGCACTAAATTTTTGCGCGTTCTAATTTCTGCGATTTTTGCGGTTTTTTCCGTGATCCGCAAAAAAAGAGATCCCGCAAAATAAAGGTACGGCAATTTTTTTTCCGCAAAAACTTACTCCACTATAGAAAAATACAACATCGATCCCAAGGTCTCTCTTCTTCCCTGGGAACGAGGTTGGAAATAATATACAAAAAATCACCAATAAAGATGGTGTCCGTTTACTTAAAACGTCTCTTTCTTCCAGAGGCAAAACGGCGAACGAAACTTTCCGAAATAAAATAATTTACGACAGCTGCTAACTGAAAAGTTTCATAGGAAAGGATCGTCGTAAGGTATCCGTCCTGAAGACAAAGAAGAATACCCGTTTGCAGAAGAAAATGCCATAGATAACTCGGTGGATAATACATCAAGTGGAACCGTTAATGTCGATCCATCACCAAACAGTCAACCACTCCAGGAGGAGATTTTACTTTGTAATAGAGTGACATTGATTAACTTGTTTTCAATTCGCATGTTGTTTCATCTGTATCTCGATTACATTTACTCAAATAAAAAACGAAAATGTTACGAGTTCCATTTGAAAGCGACTTCTTGAAAATCGCAAAAATTAATTCCCAGCAAGAAAAAAAACAGTCTTTCCAATCGCAAAAATTAGTTCCCCCGAAACACAAAAAATCGCCAATCCGCAAAATTAAACTCCCGCAAAAATTTAGTGCCACACGGTATTCAAAAAGATAAAAGATTTAAACCTAATGTACTAAAGGGCCGGGAGAGGGGGGAGGGACATCTGCTGCTTACGAAACTTGTACGCTTATTCCTAAACTCACCTTGGCGAAGTTTGGTAAGATTTGGTTGCAAATTACGAGATATCACGTCATAGATAGCACAAGATTAAACCAATTTCTAAAATTAAAATTGGATTTTCACTTCTTTTTGGTGAAGGGAGTATAATACGCTGACCAAAACAAGTAACACGTTGTTATATTCTTCTTGACCGGTGTGAAAAAAAAATGTTGACAATCATTTTGTTGACAATCTCTAATATAGAGTAAAATATATGATGGATGCCAACTTGGCCGCCAATTTGGATGACGTCACAGGTCCTCAGTATAGCTGCAACTCATGATATTCACGTTATCCTTGAGAGCGCATCACGCATCACATTCTTCGAACTGTTGTAACAACAAGAAACCCACACCCTTGCACCAAGGTGGGGGTGTTATATTTCTTGTACAATCTAGAGCTAAAAATGTAGTTGCAATAGGTTATAAAATAAAGGCCAAGTCTTACATAAAAATAAAGTGTTACAGTGCTATAGAGAAGAATCTAATTACTCCTTAGGTAATATATGTAAGCAATCGCTCTTTCTATTGGTGGTTGCAACATTATCTCGAGCTCCATTTAAGGTAAAACAGTTTTCAGAAAGTTGAAATGCATTTCTTCACTGGTTCGAGGTTTCAGGATTGTCGTGTTAACATTGAAGAGCGCTACACCTTAACTTATCTGAGGCGAGGTCTGCAATAGGGATCTTTTTTTCAGTTTAGCCATGTCTCTTGGACGAGCGATTTGACGAACAAAACTTCAAGGAAGGCGTCGTCACATGATTGTTCCTCGTTGCACGTGCCATATGTTTCAAAGTTTCGAGAGAATCGCGACCTATTTTGGTCAAAAGCAAAACGTTTTGTTCAAACAAGTGAAACTTTATCAATAGTCTTACCTCTAAACCAAAGAGCACGATTATCGAAGGCATCCTAAAACTTACATTGTCTCAAAAAAAAGACAGAAGGAAAGAAATGCCGTTCCGATCGACCATTATTGTGCTATCCTTGGAGTGAAACAAAATTTGCATGTAGAAGCTTGCGCTTTTATAATTATTATTACACTTTTTTTTGAATTTTTAAAATATACCCTCTGGCGCGATGTCCAAATATTATGTGATGTTTTTATGTACATGAACTTGTCGATCAAATAAGCTCTGTGTTCCGAAAAATGTATAGACATTAAATGTTAGAAAGCTTAACGCGCGAACTCTTAAAACGAGATTCTAGTAGCACGTAATTATTTTTCGAAATTTCGTATTGCAAGCTAACAATCACCCAATTAGTGACTAAAATTCAATTTTTTACAGTTTTTGTTACGAATTGCCACAAAATTGAACAAATATTGAAATTTTGTACTCGATAGACCCATTGTGCATCTCAAATCTTAAATTTTCATAGAATCGATGACAGCACAATACCACAACTTCTTATTAAACGAGTACACGAAATGTTTGGTCATTTCACTTTGAATTTTTGTCCCTATTTTGTAGAAGAGATGGCAGCAGTTTCGTACAAGGAAGGTTATAATAACGCCGCATTTCCAAACGGATATGCCCAACTGACGGATCAAATAACAGGAGAAGAAATTAGAAAACTCTATGATGAGTGGGCACCTGAGTATGACAAGGTACACTACAGAGGCTCTAATAGAACTTAGAAATGGGAAAACCTCAGGTTGTTAGTTGAAGGGCAAAACACAGGCATCAAAAGTTCAAGGTTTGCCAGTACTCCATGCAATTATGTGGTTTCTGTTGAAATTCGCATTCATGTTTAGGATATATTGCCTTACAAGCGAAACATATCAACCCTCGGACGTACAACGGGAGCGGGGGGGAGGGTCGGCATATAAGTTTTTCTTTAATTTTCTTCCGAGGGGATTTATCATCTGCACCTGCCGTTTTCAGTAGCTGTGCGCATATCCCTTAGACACAGCTTGAATCAAGTTTGCTGATTCGGCGGCTATGGTTACAAGATAAGACGTCATAAGTAGCAGATGGCGAAGCCATTTTTAAAGAAAAATGCGTGTTGTTTTACCATTTCTTAGGTGAAAAAAAAACACAAAACCTTGACATAAGCAGCATCACCATTTTGTTTTAAATTTCTAATTTGGGGTTTAATCCAAAATGGTGACCAAGATGGCGACCTTTTGGATGACATCACTGACCCCCAGCTGCGCCGCAACTTATAATATATACCATATCTTGTAAGGCAAATCACAGACTTGCTGCTTAAGCTGCAATCTTTTCGAAGTATTGTAACACAAAGAAAACCCAAGGGAGGGTTCCATAAACACACCCCTCCCTTGTACCACAGTGGCAAGAAGGGGGAGGGAGGAATGACTTTGACTGTACGTTTAAGGGTTAAGCAAAAAGAAAGCCCAAGCTCCCTAGACAGTCATGTCGCCAAACTGTAATTTTGAAAATTTTCTCAAATTGTTTTTCATACACTAGCCGAGTGCTGATAACTACACGTGTCAACTACAAATTAATGCAAGAATAGATTAACTTACTACTGAGTCTTTTCCAACGTCAAAATCCTGCTCTCAAATTCGAGAAACGGGTTTCATAAACTACCGATAATTTATTGGACCCGAAAACTATTTTAGGTCCGCAACAGTTTCCAACGAAGACTCGAATTTTATCCAATTTGAAAGCTGTTTTAAAATTTATACTTTTATGGAACACGTTGGAAAGTTTTTACTAACAATTACCACCAATCGATCGGTCTCGTTTGTGCAAATATTCACTTCAAGATGCACTGCTAATCTTCTTTGGTCTATCGATTTAGACTCAAACTTCACTTATTCTTATATGGACTACATTGTTTGGCTTAACAAAATTATTTTGACCTTGCTTTGGCTGTTGTGGCCGAATCGGAGCAGATGTTCATCCCATAGGGAAGAGAGTTTGATATGCCTGCAGTTTCAGTTTTTGTCATGTTCGTAGATTAAAAAAACCAACAACAACAACAACATTTCTTTGAGAAACAAAGAGCTTTATTTAGTTCACTAGTAATTTTCTGCCATTATCCCCAGTTATGGTAACCTGTAGATTCACTTAGTAACGAGATTCGTTCCATGGGCCCAAATGTTAGTCATGCTAACATTTGTTTTCTTTAAGGGGGAGGGGATGGTGGGGTTGGCTTGGAGCGAAAAAAGCCCAAAAAAATTAAAAAACAATCACTTTTCAAAGACGACATCATCATTTCAAGCTATAGTAATATTGCCATAGTCAGACTGTTCGTCCCGGGGATCATTTGTTATGTCCCGCTATTTGTTTTTCCAGGGGGTAAGGATTATGCTTAAGGGTTGAAAAGTCCATAGTCGTTCTTACCAAAACCGTGTTGCATTTAACAACAGTGTGAAAAAAGTTTAAAACGAACTGTGCAAACAAAATTGTGACGAAGTCAAAATGCGTCATCGGTTCTGCATGCATTGCGTGCCTATGGTTTTCTCTTATGTTTCTGACTAAGTGGAGGACTGGGCTGGATTTCCTATACTTTTCTCTCCCTCTGTATTTTTACCCGTCATTTGATGTTTCTGACTTCATTACAAGTCATCCTCTCGTTCATAGAATGTCAAACCGCTGCCGGCATCATTACTTGTTTTAAGCCTTAGTTAGGACATATACCTATATCAAGAAAGGTTGCTTCAGTGACCCATGTTTCATAGACTGCAGTTCATGATGCTCACTGAATTTATGGCTGCTTTTCTCTAACTATTAGTCCTAAAACAAGAGCAAATGCATGTTTTTTTTGTGATTTGATTTTCTACTGGAGTGCCTTTAACAAGAAAAGCGATCAATACATTTATTTATAGCAAACATGATGCTTTGTGGTCTATGAACAAGGATCATGCATCATGCATCACTGAAGCAACCTTAACTGAAATAGGTGGATATATTGGCTTTCAGGAAGTTCTTGAGGTTGCTCGCTTCAAGGGTTTAATCAAATTGTGAAAACGTTGGACAATGCAGTCCAAGAAGAGTTTAAGGACACACCAAAAGACAAGGTCAAGGTCATGGATGCAGGTGCTGGAACAGGCTTGGTTGGAGTTGAACTTCATAAATTCGGCTTTACTACAATTGATGCCCTGGATATTTCACCGGGAATGTTAAATGAGGCTAAGAAGAAGAACGTTTACAAGAAATTCATCTGTGCTGCCTTAGGGGGTCAGCAGATTCCCGAGATAGAAACAGGAGAATACGATGTTTTTATCTGTGTTGGAGTATTTGCCATTGCCCATGTTCCCCCTGTCGCTCTTATAGAGATTATGAGGATGGTCAGACCGGTAAGAAGTTCCAAAGAAATTCGATTTGAGATTAATTTCAATTTTCATACGACAGAGTGACAATGTTATAAAGAGGGTGCGCCAATAAATATTAGTAATAGCCTATTATTAAGATTATTTTTATTAAGAAAAGCCTAATTTATTGTAACTCTTAAATTTTGCGATCTTGGAAATGGTGTATTTCACAAGTACCTTGATTTGACCAAAATATTTTGCAAAGATTTCCTAGAGGCAAAAGAAACGGACTTAAGCGCTTGAGAAAAAAGCGATATCCCCGAAAAAAAAGCAAAACAAAACAAAAACAAGAGATAAGCAACAAATTTGTTTTATTAGTGAGATGCCTGTGATGCGAAATTGCATAAAACACAGCGGTGCAAAAGACTGAAGCCTGAAAGCCTGGAGCGTACCAACACTAGTTAGCAGCTGCGAGAGGGGCGAAGACAAGATCTTCATCAAAACGGTTATTTTTTTATATTTGGGTCTTCTGAATTGGCTGGAAATGCATCTAAAACTGCAACGCACTATGAAATTTATTAATTGATTCATACTCAATGCAAACGGCCTAAATTTCTTAACCCTATTCAGACCGGGGAGGGGGGCGATTGTGCCCACACTGACTTTGCACGTTTATAACGTTTTTCATAAGCAAGCTAAACCGATCAAACTGGGTGCCTTTTCCTAAAATTTATCTGGCAACAATTTGGCATAGCAAGTACTTGTCCATCAAGTTTGACGTGACCATGGCAACCACTTTTTGACAAGCTGTTTTTTCAGAATCTTAAATTTTCACCTTTTCATTGAAAATTATAACTTTTCTGAAGCAAGTTTTACATTTTAATATCATTTTTGTGTTCTTTTATTGATTTCGGTTACTTTTTGGTCAATTTTGGCAATTTTTAAAGGTTCTGGAAAAATCAAGAAATCCAAGATGGCGGATCCAAGATGGCCGCCGTTTTGGAACCTGACGTAATTGTTACGTCATATGACGTCATCAGCTCATGTTGTGGACCTCAAAAGAAAGATTTTTGGACGTACTATCTGCCAGTCTGGTCTGAATAGGGTTAAGCTGAAGCTATCATGGCATAAATCTCTAGCATGAATTCGTCATCATACTACTGCTTCACTCATCGATCCCCCGTTTAGTTATATGTGTAAGTGAGCCCTCCCCCCCTGCAAAACAAAATTATCCCCCCAGGCGATAAGTGATGACCGGTCCCTGACTACCTTGCTTATGTTTCATGCTGACTAAAGTGTGCACTAAAACACCTAATAAGTAAATCTTGATTCCATAACAGCAAAAAGGTGGCTAAGGAGCATAGCAGATTGAAAACGGAGATTGTGGAGGCAGGCTAGTGGAACCTGTAAAACGGGGTATTTTCCGTTATAAATTACCACGGCAACTAATTTTCCACATGTGTCAAACAATCGCGAAAATTTTAACCAGAGATGTATTAAAAATACTTTGGGTTAACGTGCCAGCGGTTTGTTTGGCTCAAACTGTTGCTTTGAGAAAAAAGAAACACGATTCGGAAGTCTGGAAGACCGGAAAACAGCAGTGAGAACACCCGCAACAGTGTTCATTCCCTCAAATTCAAATTTATACTCATGTTTATACGCAGGAAATGCTTTCTATTAACATTGTCTAGTCTTTTTGTTCAGTTCAGTGATGGTGTAGCTCCCCAAGTTCAGGAGCCACCCTACTTAATTATTAAACTAAAGAGATTACGGACACCACAACAATTTTTTTTGACGCTAATTTAGCTCATGGCTTTAAAAAAGAAAGAAAAGAAAAAAGAAAAAGCTTACTGAGGACCACTATGCTAGGAAAAGACAGCCGCATATCTGAGACTCACAATAAGCCATTTACTGTACAGTTTACTTCAAGAAACAGTTAAGAAAGCTAATTGACAGCCATCATATTTTTCCAACGTTTGTCTGAATGTTGAAAGCATTCCATAAAACGGACCGTTGCTGCATGTTCCTTGAAATCTAGGCATAATTCATGATACGTTATAGTTCATATTACGTTTAACTTTAAGTCATATTTACTGATCAATACAGGGGGTCTTGTGTGTTGCGGGATTCGTTATGATGACCTGAAGGCATGTCATGGCAAGATGGTGGACCTAGAGTCGGCGGGGCACTGGAAACTCGTCAAAGAAAGAAAGGTTCCTTATTATGATTGGGAAGACATGCCGACCGAAAGCACTGCATTTGTGTTCAAGGTTTTGCAACATTGAAAACAGCAACAACAACAACAAAAATTAACAAGAATTGTGCTTACAAAGGCAATAAATAAGGCAAAAATTTTCACCCTGAATCAGTCTTTACTCATTCTTCGTTCTTGAATACGTGTTTTTTTTTATTTATTCCCCATTTACTACTCCATTCATTCATTAACCCATCTTTTAATCCACCTATCTATTCATCCGTCCGTCCGTCCCTTCGTCCATCATGCTCCACGCACATGAGTACGAAACTCGCACTCACCTGCTCATTCATTCACCCGTTTGTTTGTTCGATAATTCGTTCATTCGTTTGGTTTGGTTTGGTTTTTCGTTCAGTTCGTTTTCTTGGTCCATAAGCAAACCGTTAGGAACTTTATTGTTTGCTTAAAACCTCAATATCCTGTGGTAAGGATATTCTAATCTTCAGTTAATAGACCATAGGCCTTAGCCATGAAATAAGGAATCTTCTGCAAATGACTCGGCAATTTGGGCAAGTTTTTCTTGTCATGGTGGTCTACTAGAGAGACGCGAAGCTATTTGACTACATTATCATTAGCGACCTTCAGATCAGACTACAAGTACAAGATTTATTACGAGTAAGACTATCAATCAGTTTTGCATGCTTCAGATTGTCATCTGTCTCACCAATATCAAAGTCAGAGCTCTCAGTCTCAACTGGTTAGCAGCATGGTGGGGGAATGGCTCTGGGGACGTCACGCGCCCGGGGGGGTACTCGGAAAAATTTTGATGGGAGTGTGCCGCTGGGACTCTGAAACCCTTAACCTATACCAGACCACGTTCATGTCGTTTTTGAAACCCTATTCTAGACTAGATGCCAAAAATCCCTACCCTATCCCAGACTAGCTATTTTCGAGCTATCCATCAGAAATATAACCACACAGTGCTTTTAATGGAAAACCATCTCTCGATCAACAATATTGTCACGATTTCATTTATATTTTATATTTCCGAGTTTTTCAAACCCATTAATTAATTCGATTAAATTTTCACACCACCCATTAGTTTCCCGGTAATTGATACCCTATCCTAGACCAAGACTCCCTGATTTCTATACCCTATCCCAGACCAAACTGCTTGAAAACCATACCCTTCACAGCGGCACATACCTATATAGGTTATATATGGGAGTACCCCCCCGGGGTCACGCGTTGGATATTCGAAAATCGTAGTCTTACTCAATCTAGTATCAATCTTATTATTATTATTACTAGTACTCGTTGTCTCGTCTGTTTTCTATTCCCTGACCGCCAACAATCGTGCGTGTTGTATCCTTGGTAGGATTTCGTTTGATTTTTCGTAGACACTATCGGTAGATCGTTCTTTACCGATTTGAATTATTAATATGTCTAGACACTTTAGTCATTTAATCACTTGACTACGATTTCTGTGAGCGACATACAAGTCAGTGAGGCTCGGTCAAGTTGATTGTTCTCTCATAGAAACCTAGTTAACTCTTTCTCGTAGTCTTAATGTTAATTTTTAGGGTTTCCAAATATAATACGCGTAGGTCCAAAAGAAATTTAGTAAAAGAAAAATAATTGTTAACCTTCTAGTGACCTAGCGCAAGCAATGACTATGTTTTCTCATACAGAATTCGCGTTCTTTTTTCACTAACAACACGAGCCTCCTAAGCGCCTCATACTTTACTCTTTTGTATCCATCATCACTCATCATCACCGCCCACGGGTACAGTTTCTCCACTTCTTGAGCAATAACTCCATGCTCTATCCCACTCATACCCAGTTCCTCGGTAGCCTTCTTCGACCACACCCAGCTGTAACCCTGGAGACCTATTTCCTGGAACTCCGAGTACGGGATAACTGTGATGTTTTCTTTCAGCCGAGAATCACTTAAAAACCCGACAAGGACCGCTCCACCGACAACAGATCCTATCATATCTTTTCGTTTTCTCCTTGTTTTAATTTCTTCGGATAGAAGCCTTCTTCGCTCCTCTTCGGCTCTTTGCAAGTTTTGTGACATCATTTTCACTTGTTCCTCTGCTTTTTGTCTCGCCCTTCGCTCTTCTTGAAGCTTTTGCTCTTGTTCAAGAGCTATTCGACGACGTTCTGCCTCCCTTTCTCTTTCTTCGTTCACCTCCTCCTCTTGTCTTCTACGCTGCTCTTCCAGACGCCTTCTCGTTTCCTTTATTTCGTCTCTCAAAGCCATGACGCTCGATACTCTTTCCCGGGCGAAGTTTATTTCCTCTTTTACAGCACACTTTTCAGCGAACTGGTTCATTACTTGGTCAACCGAGAACTTTATTTCTTCCACGTTCGTTCTCAGTAACGGTTCAATAATTTCTCGGTAACTGCGGTCACACAAGCTTGTTTCAAGAGCAATGTACGTATTCGAAAATCCACTCCACGAATTGTGATTCATGGCCAACTGAAGCTTTCTAGCGAGTTCAGCAAGCATTTTTCCATCCACAGTTCCACCAAGAACACTTTTCTTCCATGGAAATCTTTCGAAATCCGCGGCGAGAGAAGATGCAACATTTGCATACTCGTCTGAGGTGATTGTTTCCAAATTATTCAACCTCCTCGAATCTTTCACGAAGGGAATGTCTCTAACCGTGATGCGATTGCGAGGAAAGTACCTGCCAATAATCTGACCATATCTGCTTTTTTTATCCAGAATAATATCTTGTATTTCTGCTTGGAGAGTGTTCCCTGGTGAAGGAGAAAGCGCACTTCTTAGAATAACCATCAGCTTGGGATATGAGATTGGCCTTTGTGCATCTGTCTTCCAGATCTGTTCACTCAAACGCGACACTCTATACAAAAACTCTATGTTATGGTTTCGTAATCCATCTCTGGCAAACAGTGCCAGACCCGAAGACATAAGCACTGTAAAGATGCTCAATAAATCAGTGACCGCGTTGTCTCCTTGGTTTGACCCTTCTGTGTCTATTAAAATAGTGCTTCCGGCGCCATTTGAGTTACGCAGAACGGACATCCACACGCCTCTGGTGCAAGGGTCCATGCCATTGCTAGTCTTGAACACTTTCTGAACTCTTTGCTCTGCATTTACGACGAGAAAGTATCTGATAAAGTTCAGGATCGTTGATTTACCAATACGCGAATCGCCAATCGCACTGATTATTTTCACTGGTCCCGGCAGAGCTTCGATCTCTCGGAGAGCGTCGTCACTAAGAATAAACGACTCGCTTTGATAGTCATACGACAAGAGTTGTTTGGCTGGTGGGCTGCCAAAGGAGCTGTGTCCCAGAAGAACGAGTAGCAGAAGGATAACTTGTGATTTATGTACCATTTCTAGCTGCACGTGAAAGAGAACTTTCCTACGTGAATTTAACAATTTTCACTTTGTATTTTGATAGGAATAATACCTTTCGCCTTCGTCATTCAACACTTCCTTAAGGATGACGAGCATTTGTTTGCGATTAACCTTTTAGGGAAAAACCCCAAAAGGTTTCACTTTTCAGTTGTAACGTGAATAATAATGATTTAATATTCTGGGAAAAATCCCACGCGCGTGGGCCGTTTTGATTGAATGACTTTCTTATGCGATTAGCATTCAATATAATTTATATACATGTATACTGAATTTTACAACGTCTAACATGTTGCATTTATTCAGTGTGAAAGAATGGTACGAGCAGTGAAGCAAACAGAATTGACGTTGCCCTTGATTCCATAAAGTTTCACTCGTCGTGCGAGTACTAAAAGTTTCTCTTTTCAATCAATGAGTTGTTGTTTTGATTCAGTAACTTCCATTCAGCATTTCAATAAACCGTGATCCTCAATCTTTTAGCTTTTAAATAAGAGAGAATCAAATAAATGCACTAAATAACTGAAAGGGATGTTCCAGAAATTAAGTTCCATTCTGTTGTGGTCAATGACTATCGAATATTCTGAGAAAGAATGCCATGCTCGTGCGTACAGGTTTCACTTTCTAATCAGCTGTCTGGGAAAAAACCCTGTTTTGATTGAGTGACTTTGTTTAGCATTTCAATAAACAGAAAGCCTCTGTTTTCTGAGCCAGTCACGCATTCAGAGAAACCCCGGTGATAAAACGTAACAGACAGACAAATGAACTAAAAAACATGTTTAAGAAACTTCTGACCATTTATTTTATGATTTTTTTTTTAATTTTGACACAAAGAGAATAAGAGTAATCGTAAAGAAAACCTTAAAACCTGTACTTTCTGGAACCACTTCTGTGTCTGGGAAAGGGTAGCAGTTTCCTTTTCGTTCTCATTCACTGCGTTATCTAGTTTGAAGAATCGATGAACTTGATTCTGCACAACTAATGGGAAATACTAGTGAACCTTGTGACTTGGATAAATGAATGCTCGGTCTACCGTGTTTTCTGTTAGGTTATTCTTTTTTCTTTTTTTTTTTTCGTTTCTTGGAAAAACTGTAAACAACAAGTGCGACAATTGAGTTTCGGCCCAGTGGACAAAGGGTTAAACCCCCACACAGTGGGCTGATCTGCTGACGTTCCTTATCTTAATATTTTTCTAAGACCATCACTTCTTGGGCTGCCGCGTGACTGACTTAATTCGCTGAATTTGTTGCAAAGGGAAAGAGGATGGTGGGATCTCCATCTTTCCCTGGCTGCCTAGTAATACTTTTAGTTTTAAAGTTTTTTCTCATTGTCCACGGAGAGTCAGCACAGCTGCTGATAGAGTTCAACGTCAATGGTAACCCATCTTACAAATTGAATCGAAACCTTTTGGCAGACATTGCCAACCTTCCGTTTCCTATTCGAGTGATTTCTATGATTGGAAATGCACGAGACGGCCAGTCAACTCTGCTGAACATAGTCCATCACGTTTGGAATGGAACGGATCACTCTAACGTGGAGGAGGTCTTTCAAACTGGTGACAGTCTCTCGCTTGTCACGCGTGGAGTTTGGGCGCGCATCATTCGACACGAGGAAGGAAGTACTATTTTGCTCGACGTTCAGGCAACCGATTCTAGTGATGGCAGCCAAGCGGCGCACTTCAACATGTTCACGGGGATAATTTCGTCTGGCATAACAATGTTGGCGCGTGAGTACATTCAGGACAGCAATTTGTGGCAGTTGTTTTATATGGCTCGACTTGGAGAGCTTTTCTTCCCGGAAGTTAGCACAAACCGCTTTCCCAAACTTCGAGTCGTAATGAGAGGAGGATTAGATGCCCCAGGTGGTCTACCTTTGGAAGATTACATCAGAGATTCCATTGCTGGAAATTTCAACCAAAAGCACATGCAAGATAAAAGAAAGATCATCGCAAGGTTCTTCAAAAGGAATGAAATTGCCGTGAGCCAGGTTCCGCATGTCACTGATCGACGAATTTTCAAGAACCCCAAACAACTGGCCAAAAGCGACTACCTAAGTGCAGTAAGAAAGTTAGCGAAGGAATTAAAGGAATTTCCAGTAAAAAGAACCTTGAAGGGCAGCCCTATGGATGGCAGCGCACTCGCTGAACTAATTGAAGGAGTCACCGAAACCATAAATGTAAACACTTGGCCAGATTTTGCAAACATTTATGACACGATCGAAACCAATATTTGTGAGAGAAGAGAAGCAAAGATCGCTTCAGTTCTCTTCCCACTGACGGCAGATGAGACAGACACGAGGAAACAAGACATTTTAGATGCTTATAGAAAAGAGTGTACTTTAGAAAGTGGAATTTCATCAATGAGAGAAAAACTGCAGCAAATTATCCAAGCCAAAAAGACACTAGAAGATCTGAATATGACTGTTGTGGAATGCGAGAAAAAGCAAGTGGAACATAACCAGAGAAAGTCTAAAGAAGAGGAGGAGTTTCAGCGATTAATTGCGGAGAAGGACAAGGAAATTGCGCGAGAGAGGAGAACATGCCAAGAATCCGAAGTTGAAGTTCAAAATCTTACTGAAAAGCTGAAAGTTTGCGAGATATGGTCAAGATCAGAATGGGAGAGAGGTTGGAAGGACGCTTTCAAATCTTTCTTCTATGGAGATATCCCTGGTGGTGCGGAGATATTATACGACGGCAGACAAGAGAGACCGAGAAAGGAAGATGTGACGGATGACAGCAAAATGCAAAGGATGTTTGACGACTTCACGAAAAAGCTCGAAGAACATCAGAAGCAAGTTCTTGATACTATCCAAGCAAGGCATGCTCTTCGTGAATGGTCAGAGCTTTTTATTAAAGTTTTAAGCATTTGCAGTATGATCATGGGAATTATACTTCAAATAAGAACGCTTTTTCAGTAGTGGCAAGGTGACACAGTTCAGCAAAAACGTACTTGAAGTGGTTTAAAATAAGGGTGAACTCTAATCAAAGAATGCGACATTCCAGCAGCTTAACTTAAGGTAGCAGTATGGTCAGGCGCTATGTTTTCCTAGCGTTTAAGCCCTTTGAGATTTTTCTTCTGATTCTTAAACCGAACATAACGAAAAAGGGCGGGAATTGATGAATTTTAAGAAAACTGTTTTTTGTTTGTTTGTTTGTTTGTTTGTTTGTTTTGTTTTGTTTTGCTTTGTTTTATTTTGTTTTGTTTTGTTTTGTTTTGTTTTGTTTCGTTTTGTTTTGTTTTGTTTTAAAGAATTAAAGGTGAGTTGATATTATAGTTTACAGTTAATAATTGTAAAGAAGATCCTCGCAGCTGATTTTTTCAGGCTTTCTTTTCGCAACTGCATAAGTTGCGTTAACAACTGCGAGGATCTTCTTTACATTTATTTCTTCATTCCGCAGTTCAAAAATATGAGTTTCATATATTCACAATTTCATAATAATAAATAATAATAAATAAATAAATAATTATTGGAGTTCCGCTTTTAGGCTTGGCTAAATCTATATATTAAGTTTTAGACGGTAGTGAGGTCTGCTGGGGTTGTATGACTTCTTTTAAGGCGTTCTTTAAGAGGAAAGAGAGGTGGTGAAAAACAGATTTACGCTGTTGTTTATGCCTGTAAAATTAATTGTAGAGTACGGTACTGGTCATGTACTAGATGAAATTGATACTATTGATATCGATTAATAAGAACAAAACGATGTTAATTGGGCGGCCAGAATAAGGGTTTTACGTATTAATGTACTTGGTTCACTGCTGGAGCAAAGGTAGCCTGCGGAGCAAGCGCTCCCGTAGGTTTTTTCCCCAGGTTTGAAACATTTTTCGCTTCTTGCCGCTCAAAAATTGGGGCGAGCGCAAAAAGTGCCTCCCCTTCCCCCCTCCTTCCATTTTTTTGCGCTCGTCCCAATTTTTCGTGGCCAAAAAACAAAACAAGGGGGGGAAGCCTACGGAAAAGAGGCAGGGGTGAATTGAAAAACATAGTCATCAATTCTTTATGCTGTTAGCGGTGATAGATTATGACTGTGTACCATGACATGTAGTATTTAAGGGACTGAACTGCCTACTATTACTTTTCTGATTTTCCAAGAGAGATCGCGCCCTCAGAAAGCCAAAAATCATTGAAACCGTTCATCAGTTAGACAAAGATTTGCTTTTGCTTGCATCACTTTACTATAAACACTTTAATCTCAGTGCAGAAGTTCCTATAACTAGAATTCTATCATGTGTTGTGCAAACTGGATATAATAAAAATTCCCTCGGCTACGGGTAGACAAAACGCGAACACACGCGAAAGTCAGCTGCCGCATGGAAACGCGATTTGCTTTTGCTTGCAGCACTTTACTATAAACACTTTAATCTCAGTGCACAAGTTGCTATAACTAGAATTCTATCATGTATTGTGCAAAACTGGATGTAATAAAAATTCCCTCGGCTACGGGTAGACTAAACGCGAACACGCGCGAAAGTTAGCTGCCGCATGGAAACGCGATGGGCGGAGTCATGTCAATAACGCGTGGAGAATTTGTACTAGTTCTTGTGCCGTGCATGACAAATCATCTCGTGCAGCATCTCATATCCCACTTGTAAGTAGCCATCTTTGCCTTCTATCACAGCCCAGGGATAAAGCTTCTGAACTTCCTGCGCAATTACTCCGCAGCCCTTCCCTGTTAACCCATAGTTTTTCTCTGCGACTTTATTCCATTTCCAGCAGACACCTGTGAGCCCAATCTCGTTAAACTGGGAGTAGGGTAGAGTTGTTACGTTGTCCTTCAGATGCTGGTCGCTGAATGCAAAATAAGTGAACATGGGGAGAACAATATAAGCGGCCGTCTTTATATTTTCGTATGTGAACCACTTGCAGCTCTCCTCTTGTTTTCGTTTCTCCTCTTCCTCTTTGCGCCTTCTCTCTTCAGATTCCTCTCTTTTCTTAACTTCCTTGAGCGCCCTCTTTAATTCTTTCATGGCATCAGCTATCTCACGTTTAAGAAAGCACTTCTTTTTAAATTCTTCCATTCTTTCCAACATCGTGTCTTCTATTTCGCTTGAACTTTGCATTAGAACTGGTTCTACGTGCATGGCGTAGCTTTTTCTACAGATGTCACTTTCCATGGTTGCAAAAACATCCCCAAAGTCATCCCACAAGTTTTCATTCATTGCTTCCACGAGTTTTCAGCAAGTGTCTTCAGGGCTTCACCGTCTACAGGACTTCCTTCAAGAAATCTCTTCTCTGGCGAGTTCCTTAATTTGGTTATTAAATTACCGAAACTGTCCCAGTGTGAATTTTTGCGCAATGCTGTAAGGTTGTTTAATATTTTGGCGTCGTTAACGGATGGAATGTAGCTGACTACAATGCTATCTCTTGGAAAGTACCTTTTTATAATATCCCCTTTGTCTTGGGTGCTCCTTTGATTGTTGGGCTTAAAGATTTTATCCAGGATGTGGTTTCCATTGTCATCAGGATGTTTCAGATTACTTCTCACGACAATATGGAGTCTGGGAAAATTTTGAAGACCACTGTTATTTTGGAACACTAAGTCACTCAAGCGTGATATGCGATAAAGAAAGTCTATGTCGCTGTTTCCCATGACGTCTAGTGCAAAAACGTTCAAACCTGAGGACATCATTGCAGTAAACATGCTTAGCTGATCCGTTACCCTGTCATCCCCTAGATTAATACCTTCCACGTCTATGAACAAAATGTTTCCTTCACCGTTTCGAGGCTGAATAATGTGCGCCCACACATTGCGAGTAACTGCCTCGACAGAATCCCCTGTTTTGAAGATCTCTTCGACGGACTCAACTTCGCCCATGTTACCCCACATATGGCTGACTACGTTCAACATTGTAGATTTTCCGACTCTTGCGTTCCCAACGGCGGCGATGACTCGAATTGGTCGCTGGAGCTCGGAAATTTCCTGCAGAACACTTGCGTTCAGCTTGAAGGTTGATTTGCCGTCATCCATCTCGAGTAAAACGTTTGCCTTTGTAGCAACAGCTGGTGTAAAATTACCAGCAAATATCGCGCCTAGAACGACTAAAGTTAAGACGCTCATCGTTGAACTGACTGTTAACCGATGTGCTAGATTAGCAGTAGTCTTAGTACAATAAAGATATGCAAATTAAAAACCTCTAGTGAATAGGGAAACCACTTTTTAATTATTCATATTTCGAGTTAAGTGTATTTGCATTTAGCTTTCTTAATTACTTATTTCTTTCTTTGTGATGCTTTTTTATATATATTCCAATCGAAACATTTTAGATTGACTCCACGCACACGTGTGTTAAGTTTTTCAAACTTTATCCTGCGTTCTTATGTTTCTAGTTTAAGACATACGGATTTTAAAGTATGACGTAATTAGCTCCCGGCTACATCCTCGCACTATAAAAAAACCTCTATTCTTGGAAAGAGGGAAACCCCCAAACACGACAGTTTTTTTATAGAGAAAAAGCCTCTTTCGATGCTGCACTAGCTGTTGAATTTCATTTACACAAATCAGTTTTCTATGATTACGTTTATACCTAAAAGCTCAGTGCACAATTTACTTTAGTGATTCAGGACGAAGTACTTGTCGATTTATGGCGTGACAATACTGGAAGTGATAACGAGATTGGCACTACTTTTGTTGAAATGAATGGGATGCCCACGACAGACTCATTGCAACATTTTATCCAATCACCTGACCGATCCGTTCACGCACTTCCTTCCTTCACTTACTCGAAACAGTAGCTATCAGAGTAAAATCGCTTGCTCCCCTCCCCACCCCTCCCAAAAAACAGCACAACAACAATTTCTCGGAATGTCGATACAATAGTTAATCAATTAATTGCCAGAACACAAGAAATAAAGATCAAATCAAAAAGAAGATATTCTTTTTTTTTTGACACAATACATCTTGGAACAGACGGTAATCAAAATTCAAACGACAGCAAGGAAAAATAACCTCTTTATCTGCGGAAGATAAAGAGCCGCCGGCCGAGACCAGATTTAAATCTTGATTCGCAGATGAGTGTAACCATTCTAATTAAAGTTATATTGAACACTACTGTTATACATTTTGCCAAACGTAACGTTACTTCTCAGTTTGTCTTTTCAGTTTCAAAATTCCTTTAGCACGCTTAGAAGTGAAAGAAGCAAACCAGTTAGTATTTATGCATCGTTTCATAGTGTGTCACGTAAATTGCTAATCATCCCGTGCAGGGTATCATACCGCACCCGTAAGTAACCATCGTCTGCCTTCGTGACAGCCCATGGATACAGCTTCTTTACATCCTGTGCAATAACTCCGCACTCCTTTCCGGCTAGTCCAAAGTTCTTTTCAGCGAGTTGATTCCATTTCCAGCAAACGCCCTCGAGACCAATGTTGTTGTATGGAGAGCGAGGAAGGACTGCAATGTTGTGCTTTAAATCCCTGTCACTCAACAAGCCGATTCCTACTCCAACTGCCAGGGGTACCAAAGCACCCAACAAACCATTGCTTTTTTTACTTAGCTCTCTCTTCAGTATCTCTAGGGATTTCACTTGTTCCTCGTACATTTGCTTGAGATACTGTACCTCGTTCGCAACCTTTTCGTTTGCTTTCTTTTGTTGTGCGATCTCTTCATCCTTCAGTTTCAGATTTCTTTCAAATTGTTTTTTATCAGTCGCTCTTTTCTTTTCTACCTCTACTAGGTCTTTCTCCGCTTCGATCGCCTTCCGTCTCAACTCCTCTATTTCTCTCAACTTTGTGACAATTTGCCTTAGATCTTCCCTAGCAGCGGTAGTCTCACTTTCTAAAACACACTCCACTTTAAACGCCTCTAAAGCCTTTTCTATCTGGCTTTCTACTTCGTCCGCTTTCAAAGCTGCAAACAAAGGTTCGATCAATTTAACGTGGCTTCTCTTACAAATGTTCTTTTCTAGAGCATCGTACACATTTCCGAAAGCGGGCCACGCGTTCGCGTTCATAGTTTCCGTAAGTCTTACGGCTAATTCAGCTAATGCCTGGCCATCTATAGGGCTTCCCTCTAAGGTCTTTTTTGTCGGGTCCTCTTTAAATTTGCCGACCAAGTGTTTCATGTCAGCCCAGTAGTCACTTCTGCGTAGTTTGGCAAAGTCGTTAAACAGTTTGCGACTTATCAATGGTATCTGGGCTACTTCTATTTGACTCTTTGGGAAGTACTTTGCGATAGTTTTCCTTTCGTCTTGCATTTTGTCCTCGAAAGAGGGTACCGCGACGGACTTTCGGATGTGGTCCTCTATCGTTGTACCTTTAGGCGCTTGCAGGGCACCCCGGACGACAACTCGTAGCTTTGGGAAGTTTTCCAGACTAATATTTGGGAAGGTTACGTTACTCAGTCGTGACAAGTGATACAAAAAGTGTAAGTTATTGTTCTGAAAGGTCTCGCGTACAAAAATGTTCAAACCGGACGAAATCATTGCTGTAAACATGCTTAGGTGAGTCGTTAACGCATCATCACCCAAATTTGTTCCTGCGACATCAAGTAACACAACGCTTCCTTCGTCGCCTTGTGGGTGAACGATGTGAGCCCAAACGTCATGCGTGACCGATTCCAGCGTGTCTCCCGTCTTGAAGGTTTCTTCGACTCCGTTTTGCTTTACATTACCCCAGATATGGCTTACCATGTTAAGCGTCGTAGATTTTCCGATTCGTGCATCTCCAAGGGTGGCAATGACTCGTATCGGTCGTTGCAGTCTCGACATTTCCTCCAGGACATCGTGGTTCAACTCGTAGACTTTGCTCTCGTTGTTAAACTTCAAGAAAATTTGTGAGGGCTTTCCTTGAATACTGTTAGCCAAACATAACACTACTAGAATCGTAAAGAGTCGGCTAAACGCTTGTAAATTCATCTTGCTTCATTCACATTAGAAACAACGGTAAAGTAAGTTAGTGGGGCTTCGAAGGGAAACTCCGATTTTCTCCCACCTTTGTACACGTCATAAGGTAGGGAATTTCCCTGCCCGTCAGTCTACGTTATTGTTATTCAAAAGTAATTTATCTTTTCGAGGAAACCAAAGGGAGCTAAAGGGCGTCACTTGGGATTCTTATTTAGGGTTTGTCAGCTCACTATTCTTTTATCAATTTCGGGTATTTTTGAGCTTCTATGAAAACAAAGTGAAACTTAAAAATCAAACGGGAAGAGAAAAAAGCAGAGGGTTTGGTTATATCCCATGTTTGAAGGCTAGGTGCCTTAAGAGGCTGTCCACGAAAGAACCATGCAAAAGGTGCTACAGCCTACATCACAGATTTAGTTCATACTTTGCATACAGGCATAACTTGGTGAAGTATTGTTACATGTGGTATTGGTTTGGCTCAAACTCGTAATCTTTCTGTTTTCCAGGGGGGTCCCCTCAGACGGCCATTTTCGCCCTCAAACAGGCATGAATTTAGCGAATATTTGATTGCCACGACTTCTTCCAGTTTATAAAGCAAATCAATTAAAACCAACTGAATGTAATCCACTAGGTATAGACTCTTTAACAATACCATTAACATAACTACAGCTGTCCTTCATAATTTTTTTCTCAATATTTTCGGATGGGAACGTTGTCAATAAAGGAATGTATGTAAATTTGACGTATTTTCCAAGCTCGACGAAAAAATCCTCGCAAAGCTTCACATGAATTGTAGCACATACTGACGTACAAAGGGCCCTTATCTTTTCGCCTGGTAATTCAAATGTCTGGGTTTTTCAACATTTTTGGAGAAGTGAGCTCCTAAAGTTGATGATCTCTCGTGAAACTGCAAAGTAAACAATGGTGCTTTCCTGACAATAGTTTGGATATATTCAAACATATTTGAAGAATCCTGCAGCCATTTCTACTGTAAATTCAATTTCTAACCTTTTCATGTCTTCCACAAAGAATTTTACGTCGATTTCATCGGGTTTTATATGACAGGAAGTCGTCCAGGAAGTATACATCAACGCCGAAGATGGGAGCTAGCTTGGGGATCTGCTCCTAGCCTGACACATCCTGTTGTTTATCCAACTGCACTGGTACTGCAGACAAGGTGTCTTTTACCTCTGTAGATATTACGGATAAATCGCTTGTTTTTTACCATTTCCTTGATCTGAACACGATCGCTTTTATCCTGGACTCGAAATCGCCATGTTGATTTCTGAGCCTTCGCTATAGAAAGTGGTCTGCGGTTGTCAGAAGCTGCGTGTAACTTGTCATGCCAGAAGCCGCAATGCGTCCCGTTTTCAAATAGAAAAATAATAAAGAAAAATGCACAGACAACTTTTTCTTTCCTCTTTTTACGTGAGATATCAGACCGTGTATACGGTGCAACTGCTCTAATTCTGCATGCGATAATTAGCGTGATTTGCTTATCTTCTATCGGTAGTTGTGTAATGGTATGGAATATCATACTTTCAATAAAAAGGGTTTATATTCCAACTTCAGAACAAAAATAAATGCTGGCTCGGAACTATTACATGTAACTTAATTTTAAATCGCACACACGCGACTGAAATCTTACCTTTCGTTTCAGTCATTCGCTTTCTCTTCTGTTTCCGTGTTTAAAGAGGAGTTATAATGGAAAACTGTCTTCATGAATATGTATTGGCACGCTTCTAGCCAAATGATTCATAGGTCTGAAAAAATCAGCAACATACTTATTACATTTTCTGGACCGTGCCAGCTTATAAATCTACGTTTTTGAGAACTTGATCGCGCACAGACTCCCACTGTCCTCTCTCAACAAGAGCGTCGACCGTGTCTTCTTCTTGCACACTTTCTTTGTTGTTCCACCTCAGCCTTCCACTCCGAGCAATGACTGCGAGGCGCGAAAAGTATGATGCCACTTGCTGTGCGCTGAGCCAATCACTGGAAGAAAACAATTTACTCCCGTCAGCCGCACGAACCGACTTCAAGTTTAAGGCAACGACGGCGGGGTCGCACTTGTTTCCCGTCTGTTCCCCGTCAAGGAACAACTTCATAAGATACCCTTTAACCTGCTGTGAAAATCGAGTAGCTCTCCTGCTCTTCTTTAGGCCCCAGCCGAGTTCAACAGAGGGGTAATCTGTCGCACTCAAATCCCGAGGGGATTCCTCAGAAGACACATAAGGTGGACGAATACTTGTGCAAGCATAAGCCCATTTTCGCTTTATGGTGTCATAAGCAGAGTCTTTCTGCGGGCGGAAGCAGTGCCTACCAACATCTATGTGTTTCTGCATTGCTGTACTTGTTTTAAACAGCTTTATACAGCCCGCTTGAGGGCAACTGAATTCACAAGTTTCGTTGGTGTCGTCATCATTGCTATTTTTGGCTTTGTTGCTTTTAACTGTTTGCAAGCACCCAACTGACATCCTTGGAGAAGTGAATGGCTCAATAACCACCAAGCGTGTGTCTCCTTGACTACCTCCCTTCTTTGTCAGCTTCTGGTAATGAACAAATTTACCCTGGCCGATGTTATAGGCCTTCCACATCCTGATTCCTCCTTCAGAAAACTGAAAGTTTGAAAACATCTGGACACCTGTCCAGTTGTGGCTGTGAATCTGTTGTGCTGACGTGTTTACTTTCACAACTGACGCACGGCAACCCCTTACTCCAGAGTACGAGTCTAGTGCCCTCTTCATATCAGACGCATTCTCGACGTCGTGACCCGCGTTGACATACTGGCGTATGTGGCTCTTCATAGGGGATATGTGCCGGTCGCATATGTCCTTGCCGCTGTTTGACTCACTGAAGTCATATCGACTTGTGACGATACCTGTCCGCTGGCTAATTCCATGTATACTTAGCAGCAGAAGAGCGCAGTGATAACAGCCGGCGTTATCCGATCTGGCAAACGCTTCCACAATCTCAGGCGATTTCCTCTTTACCTCCGTCAGCGTATTCTCGTAGAGAGACGCCACAGAAAACCAGTTCTGGCTGCACTGGTCTAGCAGATGGACATATGTTCTCACCTAATTAAAGAAAGTAGGAAATGATCACAGAAAAATTAAAGAGGGAGATATCACTTTCACGCGATTGGATTCTTCAATGTACTAGGGTACAAAAGAAACAATTTTACAAGAAGTTTTCGTAGCCAGTGGGATGGCTTGGCAATGAGGTAACTGATTCCTTAGTTGTCACACAAACTACATTTGTTACCTAGTAAACAAATACACATACGTGTTTATCTGTCTTGCTTTTGTTACGTCAACTTCTATCTACACCTGAACTTCCTCACACGTATCACTGACTTCAACTTCTGGTTGTCATGAGCACTATTCTACTGTAGGAATTAACAACAACTCATTAATACTTTGCAAACTCTATATGTCTGTCAAGGTATTTTTGTCGGAGTCAGAGTCTCTCTCTTTTTTTTTAATTCCCTTGTCACTCTTTACTCGCAGTAGGATATGATCTGGTAGGTAAAGGGTTCGTGAAGTCTTGTGTCCAGTGCTCAAGTGTCTGGGAGCATCATTTCTCTCCCATAGATGGGATGCTAGTTCATTGCAGGGTACCCCCCCCCCCCTGTTCCTTTTTCTTTATTTGCAAGTACATTGACCTGGGCTACGTAATGCTACGCAACTCATGAAATCTCTGCGAGTATTATCTGTAATACCAGAGAGTAAAGTGTCAGTGCGTTTTCTCATTCTTATCTTGTAAAATAACGTAGAAGTGGAAAAATGTTTTTTAAAACCCACCGATTAATTTTCGCGCGCGCTCATTACACGAAACACACCACGTGGTACAAAATCGGACGGCAGGATATGATATCCGTCATCCGATTTTGTTGACGAAAAAGAAAGTCACTTTTTCCAGATTTTATTTTAGAACTTTTCGCAGTGCAATAAAATGAACCAAACTAGCCAACTTGGATTTGTTTAGCCGTAAATGTGCTGTGATCCTCACTGACTGTCTTCTCCTTACTATAAATCACGAGCGTTTTAAAAAATTACCCGAGGGTTATAAAATAATCCCCTTTCTGGTTTGCTGGTACATTGTATATCGTGGGATAATGCCCGTGGCCGAAATATTGCCCTCATAATTTCACAGTTGCCCTAGTCTCTCAGCCTTTCGCCTCGTACATTATCCTCCGAGTACCAGCCACCGGAAGGGATTAATTTACTAAATACACGCCATGCTCGCACCCAGGTATTCTCACTCTCTCGAAGAGAAAGAAGATCTGGGTAGGTTTTTATACCTCAAATTCTTCCCTCGGTTTAGTAATCACAGCTGTTACGTGCCAGGAGCGACCTTTTTTCCCAAACCATTCACCTTGGGTTTCTCTGAACTTCATAGGCAGAAACTTCATCGCCCAGTCCATGACGATGAGGGCTTGTTGTGGTGTCATGCAGTCCAGAATGTCATCCTTGGCAACGTCTTGATGAACTGCTCTTAGAATATGCGCTTTCCATGCTTCGATCTTATCAATGGCATTGTTTACATCGTGTTGTAGCTCCTCTTTTTCTTCTTGGTATCTTAATAAAAGAACGCAGCTGTATATAATTCAAAAGGATCTATTGACGTAAAGCAATACCTAACAACTCAACCAATGGCTTTTTTCTGATCCAAATAGAAATGTACTAATCTATGCCGACCATGCACAAATTTCAGATTTTAAACTTACCTAAATGTAACATCTACACAAGACAGAGCCATTTCTGTCTCAGCTAAAACATTTCTGAGGTCGTCGCAGCTTGCGCAAGACAGCGTGTGTTCATGGTGACAGGTTCCCTTTAGATCACAGTCTGTGTCGGACAAGGCAAATACGCGGCAATGGTCTGCGCATAGACTTTCAGTGGATACATGGACCTTGAAGTCTGTTTTTAAGTAATACCTTCCAGCCTTCAAGCGACGTTTGATGTCTCGTGTCCATGAAGGTGACTTTCCTGCAAAAAGAAACGCATTGGCTAGTATCTAAATAAAACTTCTTTTAATTAAATCACCATTATGTTCTTTATCGACATCCATGTTTCCATGTACTTACCGAGGTTCCCCAACTTGTTCACCACATCTTCAAGTGTATCAAAGGCTTGGGAACCTTCAGTTGCAATGTTGTCTAACCCTGCTAGGGATTTCTTTTGAGATGCCGCACAAACCTACAGGATTATTAAATATCAGGCTTTAGCTAACTTGTGTAGAGGATCGCCCTTCTCGTTTCCCCTAGCTCTTCCCTCCCTTACCCTCTCCTCTTTGTTGAGAGCACACTATCTAATTCATGAAATCGTCTTTGTGCTTTTTTGCTATCTCTCTTCCTCTCTCTGTCTCTCTCTACTCTTGCAGCCTACCTGTAAAATGCTAAACAGAGTTGATCGCCCAAGTGGTTCAAAGGCTGTTTCCTGGCAATAACGATGGTATAAATCGACCAGCCTTGAGACAATCACTGTCCTCACAACATTTGGAATTTCTATCAGGTCACCGTTTGACAGCTTGAGCGTTTTTGTCCCATATGCCACATCTTGTAAGAAATTCGGTCTACTAATGAAGTCGAGGAAGTGATCGACCTTGTTGGGGGCTAGCCGTGTGCGTGAAAGTGTCTCTGTTTGTGGTATCGGTTTTCCTAAACCCGTCTTGGCAGCATGCCTTCTTGCTTCATCTATGGCCCAAATACTCAACCCAGGGATTATCTGTTGGAGACGTGCTTTTGTGTAGTCATTAACAAAAACGGACAGGATTTGTCGCTTTGTAAACCAACTGTTGGCTTCTTCGTATAAAGTTACCAATCTTGAAAGTTCGCTTGACTCTACGCTCTCTTTCCTTTTATTTTGGACTTTGGCATCTTCTTTTGATATGAGCTCTGCAAGTAATGTTGTAGCTTGTCCTGGTGCGAGGCAATCAAGAGCAAGCTGGACAACCTCCTGCCCCTTTTGCTTGTAGTACCTTTGTGTGCTTGGTGCAGCGTCTTTCCAAGGAATGCTCAACTGCCGTACCACTGGGTCCACCTTTCCACGTGAATTAGGTACTGCTCTGATGAAGTCATTTAATATTTTCAGTGCAGTCTTGAAACAGGGAGTCGCAAACCATTCTTGCGATATTTCTACCTCAGACAAGGAGTCATTCATGTCATCGATGCTTACATCATGGTTTTGACAATCAACCTTCCAAAAACGAATTCAATCGATTAGCAAATATCGTGAGTTTAATAAACAAATAGAAGCGATTTGGCCGTTCGCATGTACTCTGATAATTCACAAGTGACGTCAAAATGTGGTAGGAACAAAGAAGTACGCTACAAGCCGCAGGCAAATAGAACGTTTTTGACGTCCTTTGTACGTAATCAGAGTACACACGCAATTAAGGCCAAATGGAATCCATTTGTTTTACACACTTTTTCTTTATGTCCATTATCCTACACAAAATTAGAAATGTTTTTTAAAAACCTTAGTAGTGATGATTTGTGCGCGCAGAACCTTAAGGCTCATTACGTCATTCGTGCGTTTGTACTTTAAGTCACAGACTCCGCTAGACCAATGAAAAATGCGCGTTTGACTCCATTGTTTAAATGCATAAAGCAAAGATAAAGTAAAAAAAAATTGTTCAATATTAGTTCCTCAGTCTCAGAGAAGTATCCAGTTTACCGGGAGAAAAATGCAATTTTCATGTTTAGTTTAAAAATGCAGACTTCCCAGGTAAGGTAGTAATGGCATAATTCCATGATGAACCATACGCACGTAGGTAAGAAGCTAATAGGATTCTCCAAAATTGCAAAATTCTTATATAAGAAAACAATAATACATGTATGTTTACGTACATAATGTTAAAACTAGTATTTTATATTGTTCTAACTATTTACGCTTGTGCAACCGTTAGCAAACAAATCTTACTTCATCGCCTTTAGAATCGTAAATTTCTGAAAGGATGACTCTAGAGTCTGGTGATGGTACCTAAGAATATAACATAAATGTGATTTTAATACCACACAGTGAAAGAACGGAGGGTAAGAAGTTGTTATCAATTTAAGTCCCCAACCTTTCGGAACTGCCGAAAAAAATAGCTGGGTAGTCGGCATAGGGTGGGTGAAGAGGGGCAGCGGAGGCAAAAAAGACTCAACCGCCTGGTCTACAACAGATTCTAAGTGCTTCAAAGAGCCTGGGGACAGGGCAGGATACGAAGAAACAAGAGAAAAATGTTTCTAAAGAATTAAAAAAACAAAGGGCAAAAGGAAACCACGACGGAAGAAGAAAGAAAGAGTGAGAGAGAGAGAGAAACAAAAAGAAAGAAAGTAAGATTGAAAGAAAGACAGAAAGTAAGTAAGAAATGCTAAATATTCAAATGAAAATTTACTTATTTTATTTACCTCCGTGTTTTTTGTTTCTTCGCTTGTTGCTTGTGAAGGAGGTGTGAGCTTATTGTTTGCAGATGCAACTTGAGATAGTGCCTGGATAAAAGAAAGTCGGAAAATAAAATCAGACAGAATATGAAGGACGAAAGGAAATAAAAACGATATTCCACTTATTTGACTGACCTTTGTCTTGTCTGTAACATCGCTTATTGCTGGAAGTGACGGTATAAGCTCATTGCTGGCAGGTACAACTGGAAGTAATACCTGAAAATAACAGACGTATCGTTTTACAAGAGAACATCCCTCATATAATCAAATTAACTGTGGTCTTTCCTTGTTATTTTTTTTAAATTAAAAGCAGATCGATATTAATATCAATTCAAAATAAGGAACGTGTTATTATTAGGATTGTTATTGTTAGTAGTACGTGTAAAAAGGTTCACTGAATTTTACATTAAAGTAATTATTATTATTATTATGATGATGATGATGATGATGATGATGATGATGATGATGATGATGAAATTGTTAATCGGCGTCTTCATTTTGAATAATCCATCCGCAGTCAGCTCTTGTGAGGTCTGGAACAGAGAAACCTCACGAGGTCTGGGGCGACTGATTAAGCTAAGATAGGAAATTCTTCGGAGCTTTCCATCGCCTGCGTGAATTTTACTTCACCTCGTATGTTTTCCGAATTCTTCTCAGTTCAGCATCAGTTCCAAGACCCTAATTTGATGTAGCTGGGCAGACCAATATGTCGAACAAGATAAACAGACAGACAGACAGACAGACAGACACAAACAGACAGACAAACGAGGTACAGATCTTGATAGGTAACAATCGGGGCCCAGATACACATGCCTACAGATAGAGAGATAGATGGGCTAAGAGACAGACAGACGGACAGACAGACAGACAGACAAACAGACAGATAAAGAGGCAGGAAGGCATACAGGCAGACCAGCAAACAACACATGCAATAGACACTCAGAAAAACAAGAGAAGCACAGAAGTGTAGATAAACGAATTAACATGCACTTGCCTGATCTTTATTGGTTTCTTTTCTTGTTAGTTCCTCTGAATGCAGCTTCCTACACCTTCCACATAATCCTTCAGAATTTCAGTCAAACAATTACTTACAACTTTCAAAAAATCATAAGCATCTGGGAATTTCCTACTATAACAACGATATTAGTGCAAAATATTTACCTGACCCAGTAGGAATAAACAGACCCCAGTGATCTAGAATGGCTTTTGAGAAAGCAGCGGAAATCCCTCTGTCAGGTTTTGCGTTACTCGCACCATGAAGCGGGTGACTACATTTTGTCGGAGGCCGACTTGAATTCCAAAGCGTACCAAGAATATCCCTGTGCTGCGGACAAATAGTTAGCGTTTCACCCTGTTCTTCAAACAATCCTACTCTCAAAAGTATCAGGTGCCATTCGCCGTCGATATTCGCTTGGCTTGTTTTCACTCGCCGAAGATGGTTTGATATGTCTCTGTTGCAACTTCGCAGTGGCACATACTCTTTGTTGAGAAGGTAGTGACTGGAATTCCCACACGATGCTGAGGAATATTTTTCGAACGAGCAAAAGGGGCCCTCAGCCATGAAATTATGTAAACTTTTTGGCAACCCGGATCTATTTTCACAGCTGTACTGAACTTTGGGTCACTTTTCGCGCCAAAACAGCATACGTTTCTCTTGAAAGGTCGCAGACCACCTCTCCGTTATGTCCGTGGGCTCAATAAAAGTGACAGCGTTGTAAACAAATGATGTCGCCGAGATATGTCGCCGACCACTTTCGATTTCAGTCGGAAGAATAGGGTACAGCATGGAAACTTTTCGTTTTAAAAGCGGGTAGAGGAAAAAGAACGAAATTGTTTTGGTAAAAAGAGGGCAATATTGTGCTGTGAGGAGAGATACTTCGATGACATACGAGTTACATTCGTCGAAACGAACACTCCATGTCGAAAGTGCCAAGAGTGTGTTAAATGACCTAGGCCCTTGCATTGTTGAAAGCAAACGCACAAAAATTTGCCTCCAAAGTATTTCATCAGCTGCAAGGTATGTTTTAAAATATACGCTTCTTGCTAAGTACTAAGGGTTGTCATATGATGAATTTGAAATTCGCTTCGTCGTGCCACAATACTGCAGAATCCGTGATCGATCTTCAACTTTAGCGAACTTAGTGAGGTCACTGTGAAGAAATGTTTACGAAACCCAGACATCTGGAAGCCCTAAGCAAAACTTTAATGTACCCTTTCGATCTCACAATACTTGAATTTGTGTAAATGTTTGCGAGGATTGTTTGAGCAGTTTTTAAAAACGCATCATTTTCGCCCTGTTTAAAAATGCAACAAAATGACCCTCCGGCAATGTAGCGTAAAAGTTAACTTGGAAACGTTATAGCTCCTTTATTTATATTTTTACAAAGTACAAGCCTAAAGTTTCCATGCTGGTCAGTTGTGTTTAAATCTGTCGAAAAATACGAGAGAACAGTTCATCCAAACTTTATGGAAATTCATGTCCGGTGAAGAGGGAAAATGGCTCCCCGTGAGGGACCCCCAGGAAAACCAAGGGAAAGGAGCTTGAACCTAAATAATACTATTTTTACAGTTACTGCCCCACGTTATGCCTACATGCAAAATTTGAGCCAAATCCGTGATGTAGCTTGTAGCACCTGCTGCATGGTTTTGCATGGTTTTCTCATGGACAGCCTCTTAAATGCTATACAACTGTATCAATCCCTACGCTGTTTGTTTGACGTTTGTACGGCTTCAGATGGTTGGGAAATTTCTCTGTCGTTACGTCATTGTTATTCAGAACTAACAATCAATTAGCCATTTCGTAATCGTGGCACGGGATTTCGTGGAAGAGACATACATAGAACACGCAGATAACCTCTTTTGTAAAAATTAACAACTTCTCATTTTTCCAAGTATCTTGTCTTGGTAAGAAGAACTTGACCTCTGGACTCTGTGTAGGCACGAAAGTGAAAATAAAAATAACAATCATATAAATTTCCCTGTAACTTCATGGTCATGAATACAACCTTCGCTGATAAATTAATTAATATCATAATTGTATTTCCAGCACATAAGATGCAGAGTTTGAGCGATTCAAACCTAATATTCCATTTCTAAAACAAACCTAAAAGTTCACAAGAAGCTAAAATTTGTAATTCAGCTTCGATGTGAAAGGAGAAGAAGAAAAGAATTCGCTACAATTTACCGGAAGTAACGCTTTCCCGGAAAAGGGAAAACCCCAATTATATGCAGTACTTTCAATTTTACACAGTTTAATTACACCTGCGCCTCCAAACCCTCTTTCAATCAATCGAAAGGAAGGAAAATCATTTTCTAATGTTTTTGTTAAGCATTATCCAGAGACTTTCAAATGGCAAACACCGTTGAAAAGTGAAACATGTCTTGTGTTGGCGTTCGTCTTTATCTGTTTATAGTCACACACAAGGGACTTTACCCTGAAGATTGTTGTGTCGGGAAACAATGGATTACAGCATTGTCTGAGGTAAAGCAAATTGAAACGTGTGGTATTTCGGGGAAAACGAGTACAAAGTCAAAGGTTTTGGAACCTGCATAATTATATAAGAATGTGACCTTGCAAAACGCAAATTATCAGTCTAGAAGGCTTCCCATCGTGTACGTTGGCTTCGTCTGGCCTTCACAGCTGCTTTTGTCAGAATGGAATTGAAATTTAACGTCGCTCTTCTGATAATTGTCCTTCTTCTGAGCATTACTCGTTGCACTGGTTATAGCCCACCAGCTAAACTCCTTTTCAAGTATGATGAACAAAGCCAGCAGTTCGTTCTAGATAACGACGCTCTGCACGAGATCGAATACCAAACTAGTGGACCTGTGAAGGTAATCAGTGCAATCGGAGACGCGCGCGTTGGTAAATCTACAAACCTGAACTTCATCAGATACTTTCTCGACGGAAACACAAACCAAGGTGTTCAAAAGGTCTTTAAGACAAGCGACAGCATGGAACCTTGCACCAGAGGAGTGTGGATGTCCGTTCTGCGCGATCCAAACGGAGCCGGAAGCACTATTTTAATCGACACAGAAGGAACAAACCTTGGAGATAACGAGATCACGGATTTACTGAGTATCTTCACCGTGCTCATGTCTTCAGGTTTGGCGCTATTTGCTAGAGACGGATTGCGAAATCACAACATTGAGTTCTTGTACCGAGTTTCACGTTTAAGCGAGCAGGTATGGAAATCAGATGCACCACTCGCAAACTCGTACCCTGAACTGATGGTGATTCTTCGAGACGCCCTTTCTCCTTCGCCAGGGAAAACTCTCCAAGGACAAATTCAAGATTTCATCCTCGACGACCGCAATAACTACGGACAAACAATTGGGAGGCACTTTCCTCGCCATCGCATCCAGGTTCGAGATATTCCGTTCGTTGGAGCGAAACGGTTAAATGACTTAGAACACTTTGCACTGGATGAGTATGCAAATGTCGCATCTTCTCTGGCGGCGGACTTTAAACGTTTTCCGTTTAAGAAAACTGTAAATGGTGCAAACATGGATGGAAAAATGATTGCCGGTCTCGCAAGAAAGCTTAAAGACGCGCTCAACCGCAATTCTTGGAGTGGATTTTCAGATGCGTATCTCGCTCTCGAGACAAACTTGTGCGACCGCAGTTTCCAAGAAATTGTCTCTCCGTTACTGAAAAAGAACTTGTATGAAATAAATAATTCCAAAGATCGAGTGATGGAGCGCTTTAAGGAAAAGTGCGCTCTGGCCAAGGAGAGATCGAATGTCGCTGATAAGTTATTTAAGGTTGTCGCAGAGAAAGAAGAAGTGGTAAAGAGACAACAGGAACTGGAAGAGATACGTAGGAAAAACGAGGAGGAGGAGAGGAGAGAAAAAGAAAGGGAAGCGGAACGCCGACAAATAGCTCTCGAGCGAGAGAGAAGGCTGCAAGAAGAACAAAGGGAAAGAGAAAGAGCACAGGAACAGAAGAGGATCCAACAGGAAAACTTACGAAATGCCCAACGAGAGGAGAGAAAGCTCCAAGAGGCAGTGGAAGCAAGACGGAGATCGGAAAGGAGAAGGGAAAGAGACACAATCGGAGCTATTGTAGGTGGAGCGATCCTTTTAGGATTTTTAAGCGATTCCCAACTGAAACAAAACATCACCGTCATCCCTCACTCCGAGTTCGAGGATATAGGGCTCCATGGTTACAGCTGGGTGTGGTCCAAAAAAGCCACCGTGGAACTGGGTGTGAGTGGGAAAGAGCACGGGGTTATTGCTCAAGAAGTGGAGAAACTGTACCCGTGGGCCGTGGTAACGGGTAGTGATGGATACAAAAGAGTGAAGTATGAAGTACTGAAAAAACTTGCCAAGGAAAAGAGGTACGCGAACGCATTAAAAGCCAATTGAACGCCCATGAAATCATTGTTATAATATCAACAGTCCTCTTTCAGTTTCCTTAGTCTAAGTTCCTGTTTAAAGATTTTGTAGGGTAAAGTTTCTGGTGCCGAATTCTTAAGGTAAAGAACAAAAACAATGCTGCCTAGAAAACTCGAAAATGGTGGAGAAAGAACTTTGCATCTAAGTAGAAAGGTCTGTTAAATTATTTTTTTGGGCCGTCAAGACTACCTAACCCTATTTTGCCTGGGCTTTTTTTGAGTTTCTGAGCCTGACGGGGGGGAGCAAAAAAAGTATTCATGCTCTTGTGATGAAACTTTTTAGCACGTCATTAGTTTAACAGATTGGGTTTATGACGTGTCGATTATGACGTTCCATGACGTCATAAAGCAGCCATTTTGAATTTTGAGCCGCAATCTTGAATCCTGAGCGTGCAGTCATACAGTTGACAATGACGACATCGAAAAAAATATATGAATTTGTTCTAACAAACATACTTAATCAAAACAAGCACAAAAAACTAAAGGATTATCCTCTTCTTACAAACGAAGGGGAAACAACTGAAAAAAAGACTGAAAAAGACAGAAAATAGTCAAAACCTCCTGTGTAGACGGTTGCTATGGAAACGTCAATCATCATAGACACGTCGTTGTCACAGCAAAATTTTCTCTGATAAATTTCAGGAAAGGCCACGAGATTTGGAGGTTATTCCTAGCCGTTTAAAAGTTATTATTCGTTAAAGTCAGCGCGGGCACGATCAGCGTGGGCACAATGTGCCCCCCCCCACCCCCTCCAGGCTTAATAGGCTTAAATGTTTCATAGTACACTTGATTGTTAATTTTATATACGATGCTATCAATTTTGCGTAGTTATACAAATGAGGATAACATGTGTTTATTTTGCTATTGTTGTCGTTGTTGTTGTTGTTGTTGTTGTTTTCGCTGAAGTTAATCTTTTTTTTTCAAACAACTTTTGTAACAATGACGTTAGTCGGGAGAAGAATTTTTATTGAAATGGTCGCTGACGAAAATGAAATTTCTAAACGACCGGCTGAAATCGGTGACAGAAACATAAAATAAAGGACTTTGTCGAGCTTCATATTAATCAGTATGTTTTATTAACTGTGACCAGACATATACCACGCGTAGCACTAATCATTTCCTACCAGTGTCGAATAATAGACTGTTTTGCAAAAAAAGGGTTTTGTAGTAAAGGGCATGGGGGACTAAACAGAACAGAGTAGTGGGACGCTGGACTGTTGCCCTAGATCAGCCACTGTCTCCCTGCGCTGCTGTTTTGCTATTTATTTATTAAGTCCCGTGAATGAAAGCTACTGTCTGTGTTTACAGGCAAACCAATCTTGGCAACCCGCCCCTCCCCCCCCCCTGAAAATTTCCTTTGTTACAATGACTGTGTGGGGGCCGACATTCTCCAAGTCAAACACCTTTTATTAACAAGTAGATGTTTCTTGATCCTTTCAAACAGATCAAACAGTGACTCTATCAGAATCCGAAAATGGATTTTGTAACGTAGAATCTTTGATTACTTCACGAAATCTGTATCAAGTGTTAAGTGTTGTCACGTGACTTGAGGTGTTGAGAGTCACCGATCTACCAAAGCAAACTTGTCACGTGACTTTCACCACCTCAAGTCACGTCAAAAAACTTCAATCACCATTACTTGATAAAGTTTACGTGAGAGATTGAAAGCTCGTAGCTAGGTCACAAAATCTGCTTCGGATTCTGGGACAGTAACTATTTTCAAACCTTTCTGCTACTTGTATGCTTAACATCTGATTGTGTAGGGGTCGCTTAACCAATCAAGATCTTTACACTTGCCTTAGCACACTACTAGACTTATTTACACAATGGACAGAGTAAATCGCACGTTTTCATTGGTCTAAGGAAGTTTGCGATTCAAGTACAACAGCACGGATGATGTAATGAGCTGCAAAGTTCTGCGCACGCAAATCATCACTACGAAGAATTTTTAAAACATTTCTAATTTTGTGCGGGATAACCCTTATCGAAACAAGGTGTAAAACAAATAGATTCCACTTTTAAGTCCGTGTGTACTCTGCTAACGTACAGAGACCGTCAAAACGTGGTAAGAAACATCAGTCACGCTTCGCACCTGCAGGTCTTAGCGTACTTATTTGTTCTTACCACGTTTTGGCGTCGTCTGTGAGTTATCAGAGTACAATTTAAACGCACGGGCAAATGGAATCTATTTGTTAAATAACTTATAGCAAATACACAATAATGATCGAACACACCTGCGTCAAATCATGGGCTACTCAGGGACCGCGCGAGGGGTGGGCTGAGGGGGCTTTAGCCCCCCCCCCCCCCCCCCCCACTTTTTGGTGCCAAAAAAGATATAATATAAAATAAAATGAACAAATAAAAATAAAAGAGTTGGAAAGTTCATTAGTCAGTGATTAGTTTCAGGATTAACCAGTGCTTCGTTTTCCCCAGTTAGATCTAATTTTCATATGGACCAAACAGTAACGGAATAGAAACGGAATACTCCCCCCACAAAAGTTCAAATCGCCTTGTTCTCATTAGGCCTGTTTAGTTGAAACTCACGTGCGCTCTAAGGAACTGTATCTTGAGGAAATGAAATGAAGATGTGACATCGTAGTTGTAGTTTCATTTGAATTTCCGCAGCTCGCATCATTTTCATTTTTTGTATCCTGAAGACATTGAACCTGTTCAGTCTTTTAATTGCAATCGACTGAAGTTGACATTCTCGCTATCGTTTGGGCCTCCAACTCTTGTGAACTCTCATTGACTCCCTTCTGCTCTAAAGAGTATGAATTTTTGTGGACTCTCGTTTTTGTCTGGCCCGGCATAACGAACTGTAGTCTGTCTCCAGATAGGATTATCGGCAACAGCATGCTTTGTTATTATTCAACAAATTGTCACTATGCCCATATATGGTAAGGAATATCTGTCATCAATATCTGTCATCCGTACATGACAGATATCCTGCGATATACGTAAATGACCATATTTGGAAGTGCACTGCAGATTTTCTTTCATTGCTTGTTTGGCGGACATTTTGAAAAGCAACGCAGTTTTAGCAGTGTTCTCCGGAAATTTTAACTCCCTGGAAGAAACTTTCCACGATTAAATGCTCTCAAAATGTCAACAAGTATTTGCTTTAGCTCACAAAGATATCCAGAGGTTGACTTGCAATTTTCATAGTGAGAACTCAACCAAGAAAATGGTATTGCGAACGAAGCAGCACACTTGCTCATGGAAAGTTGTAAAGTTAAAAAGACTGTAATTCACAGGAAGAGGACTTATTCTCGGTAAGGTAGCAGTATTTTTTACTCTGTCTTCTCATTTCCAAACATGAGTTTGTAAATAAGTCTTTTTTAAGTGAACGGTAGTAAACTTCGTATTCTTGAAGTTCTGTTTTGATTTTTATTACGTATTGCTAGCTTTTAGCGTTTTCATCATAGAACCATAGTTTTTCTCGTTTTGAAAATGGTAGTCGATGAGAATTTGTTGAATAATAAAACAATTATCCTGCTCAATCTTGCGGAATATCCCCTGATTTAGCCAACTCGGCCTACGGCCTCGTCGGCTAAGTATCAGGGGATATTCCGCGCGATTTCGCAGGATAATTGTTAAATATTTGCTGAAAACTTTGCAACTAGGATAGCTGCCGAAAGGTTGCCCAAAGATCTCTGTCGCTCCAAACGTCACGATGAGAAATAAGGCATTCATGCAGCAGTCAGGAAATACAGACACACTGACTTTGGTGAAATATATAGTTCATGATACTCAGCAAATTTTTCTTAGATGGCTCGCTTATTCTGTAAAGTGGCGACAGGTTTGCTTGTACAAGTCTTTAGAAAAATGTTTTTTGAGTTTGAGACCTTAAATGCGAATACGTCAAGATTTGCACCTTGCCGGGTACGACTTAAAATGTGTGTAGAGGTAAAAGAACAGGCTCAGGCGCATTATTTTGGAACTATCCTGGCTATTCCTGTTCTGGTTTAAGAATAACAGAATATCCAGAACACTGACTCCCTAAAAGAACGCGATTTTTCCTATTCTGATAAGTCAAAACATTCCGACCGCATTCCGTTCATTTTGTTATCGTTATTACATTACTGAGGGAAGAGAATAGTGTCCATACTGAGAAAACACTATCTGTATATTGTCTTCTATTCCGGATTAGACCACCAAAACGTGCCCTAAGTATCAACATTATTAATTGCTGATTAGTTCAAAGAGTTTGATACCCTTCGTTTAACTTTGATCCTTTACTAATGGGTCTATATACTCCAACCAATTCATATTGTGCATGGTCCATGTGTTTCCATGTTCCAATTTATATTACGCATGTTCTATGTGATGGGTATAAACTGAGAACTTTTAACACACTTGGTCGCCGTAGATGCATTGTTAGTCACTAAAAAAGAAAAAAAATTTGGCGTGAGGCTGTCATCTCCCCCACCCCCTCACCATACTCCCATTGAGTTAGCCCCCCCCCCCCCCACTTTAAAATAGGCCGTGCGGTCCCTGCTACTAAAGCAAACGAGATGGACATCAATTCCCATTTTAATCCCTTTAGTCTTCTCTATAACCACTTTATCGTTACAGATAATTTTATGTGTACCAGCAGTTTGATTGCAGGCACAACCATAATCTCTGCTTTATTGGATGATAATCCCCTCATCTCGCAAATGAAAAGACACCATATATGATTGCAACTGCATGAGGAAAAACCCACCTAATATTTAAATTTCAATTACCCGACCAAGGAAAAAATGATTGTGACAATATCAACCTTTACCTTTCCATATTGTTATATAAACCCCATGCAAATCAAATACCTTTTTAAGTTCCTTCCTAATAATATGAATTTGCTCTTTGGGATAACTAAAACCCATTCACCAAACAATAAAAACCCCATCCCATCCCGAACCATTTTTTTTGTGTTTGTTTGTTCACCTTCCTCTGTGGATCCGCTTGCGCCAGACGTCCATCAGGGTTTCTTCAAGTTATCTGACGAGAAACATAAATGAAGTTTTACGGGTACGATGGAAACAAAGAGTTAATTCAAATATTAATTCAGTGTAATTAACCCTATTCAGAACAGGGGGGCGTTTGTCCCCGCATTGACTTTGGACGTTTATAACTCTTTAAATAAGCAAGTTACCTCACCAAACTTTGGTGAATTTTTCTTAAATTTATCTGAAAACAATTTTGCATAGCAAGTGCTTGTCCATCATGAAGTGTGACGTCACAAAACCTGGCCTAACTATTACGTCATATGACGCCACCAGCTCATGTTGCGGACCTCAAAGGAAACCTTTTTGGAAGTGCTTTCTCTCCCCAAGTTTCGTTGTCGGAGTTCCCAGAAGACCAAGAAAAGCCCGGTCTGAATAGGGTTAAGGTATGGGAAAAAAAAGGTTATTCCAGCTTAACTAAACTAGTCATGCACGGAATAAATAAATAAACGGAGATCGACGTGATCATTTCGCTTAACCCTCGGGCGTGCAGGGGTTGGAGAAGGGGGGTGGTGAATGACACTCACCTATAAGTTTTATTCTTGAATTTTTCCGAGACGGTTTTTTTGTAGGTGTGCACATATCCCTTAGAAACATTTTGATGCAAGATTGGCGAAAATCGGTTTCTATGGTTACGAGATATGACCTTATAAGTAGCAGGTGGTCAAGCCATTTTTGAAGAAAAATGCGTGTTTTTTACCTTTTTGGGTGAAAAAAGCAAAAAATGTTTACAGAAACAGCAAAATGTTTAATTACGTCATATTTTACATGTCCAGCATCAAAAATTTTCAATTCCCTCCGTTTTTTGATAATTTCTAACTTTGGGTAAAATCCAAGATGGCGGCCATTTGGATGACGTCATAGGCCCCAGCAGCGCTGCAACCCATAATATATCTTGTAGATCTTCTCACAGGCTTTCTACTTAAGGTAAAATCTTTTCGAAATTTTGTAACATAACCAAAACCCAACGGGGTGTCCATCAACCCCCACCCCCCTGTATCACGGTCGAGGTGTGACTACAACCTTAGCCAATTTTGTTGGGAAGGTTGTCACATTTTACCATGCTTTTGTTTCCCTCCCCTCCTCCTTTTCAATGTTGGATTTCAATGGACTTTTCTTCTGCAGTATTGTTTGGCAAACATTCAACATTGAAACGGGGGATGGGGGGATTGGCGAATAGAGACAGAGACTAAGTTATGACGGCATATTTAGACAAGATGAATAAAATCTTACTAAAATTCTGTTCATGGTCAAACCTTCCCAACAACTTGTGACGAAAGTTGTCTGTAAAAATGTGGGTGCGGTCAAGAGGAAACTAAACTCGGCGATATCGTTCCAAGGCAAATGCCTATATGCCACGCATGAAACTGAATTAGAGCAACAGTATGTGTAGAGTTGTAGTTTAAGGTAATATACAATGGCCCAGTTTTGTAAAATTGATAGGCTGGAAACAGTTAAAAGAAAGCCTTAAGGAGGTGCTGCTGTTATTATATCTTGATGTTTTTAAAATCTTTTGAAGTCATTGTACTGCAGTTTTCCCGGTCAGATGGGAATAGAGACAGTTTGCTCCCGAAGAAAAGGCACTGCTGTGTTTCGTTAGCGCATGCGATCATCCATTATAGCGTGGGCTGATATGCTCCAATTGCTGAAAAGGAGATATCGTCCATTTACCAAGTCCGAAAAATTTTTTCAAGCGTGACAATGAGCTCACAACAGATACTCCGGTGTTTGAAACGGCTGACACGCCAATTGTTTTCATTAAGCCAAGCGAACACTGACAGGCAGAATGTCCGTTGGATTATATATTTTTTAATTTTTGCCGTCAAAACAATTGCATTTGGCTCCTCGTGGACATCGCTTTGCTCAACTAAGTTTTGAACATGCTGAGCTATTCGTAAGAAGTATATCACATCCATCCACCGTAATTTGCAAGCGGTCAGTCACATTGCCCGTGATGTTTTGACGCGGGCTTGTTATCTTCAAGATCAACCGTGATCATGATCATTACTCCACAAAGGAAGGACATTACTCCATTTATATTTGCTGAAAATACGGTGTTTGAAGTTAGCTGCAGTTGAAGTAAGCTCTTTTCTATAATCGTACTTGCCTAGAGATTCTGCCGTATTGGAATAAAGGACACTCAGAGGTCTTGAAAAGGTGAAATCTCACAATACTCCATAAAATTGCGACAAATTAAATTCCTTTGTGGTAAGTAGCTTTTAAATGCAATGTTTTATGGAGTATTGTTGGAATGGTCGCTAACAGTAGTACTTAAGAACAAAACGGTGAAATATATCGAACATTTCACATCTTAATAACACCTAAAGGGCAATTTCCTATGGAGTAATGTCGCAGTTGATTGTTTGTAGCGCTCCAAATAGCCCTCGTGTGATTGACAGGTCACGCGAAAGAAATATGTAAAAATTAAACAAGCAACTCGCAAAGAGATACTTTCTTGGGCGGCCAATTTCTACAAAGTAATCCGGTTTCTTCTCTCTTAACTGAAACTCTCCTTAAAAATCCGATCAGCCGATGATGTTGATATGTTGAATTTTTCAGCAATTTAGGAATACTGAGTCCTGGTTGTCGTCGCAAAAATATCGTTGATGCTCTTTTTGCGGGAGGTAATTTTTCCAATGAACACCATTCAGTTGTTTTTTGTGGTCGCAAAACCAATTTCCCGCTAAGTAATTGAGTAGGTATCTTGAATCATACAAACGTGAAAGAAACAAGGTCACTAAAATTCTCGAACGATCTGAACCCACTTTAGGTGCACAGCTCTCGACACGTGTATATCTCCTTCCAGTGAATACATGTTTCGTTAAGAAAAAATCCACCCTTTTCTTTAATAACTCAAGCGAGATGGCATTATTCCTTCCCTGATATTATCACGTTCGTATAACAATTAAGCTTGACTAAAAAGCTCTTAAAGGTTTTGTAAGGTTACTTTTCTAAGTCAACTAAGAACATTTGTGAAGTAAAGTCTGTTACTCGTGACACTATGTATTTATTCCGGCTGGCTACGTCATTTGCATGCCCATTGCGGTTGGGCCCGTAGAAATCAATGATTGACCTTGCCTTCGAAGGAAAAGTTAGCAAAAGCGAACAATTCCCAATTTTAAAATTAGAACCTGCTTGAGCTGCAGAAACTGGATCAAACAAATATTACTCTGACCCCCCTGACGATTGCCTTTGGCAACGGATCCTATTCACGTTACTACAGTGCATGCTACTTAGGTTTAGCCGACATAAAAATGAAAATTGACGTTAAATTCCAGTTACGAAGTAGTAAAAAAGGCAAGGAGAGGGAAAACCTTTTCGGAGTACTAGTTTCTTGTGAAAACGTTGAATACTGGCTATTTACCCGCAGACGTAGTGTAGACAAAGTTCGTCTTCGCAAATTTTCCAACGCCAAGTAGGACCTTGCATCCATCTTTTGCTTTACGATACTTCTTCAAGTCAACGGCCTTTCCATTTTTAGACGTTACGCATTTGTTAATAGCCTGCAACACACATTGTAAAGTGAACAAAGATTGTGATTGAGGAAAAAAGACCCATTATTTTTAAATCTATACTAGTGAGTTCCATCAGGAAAATAACATTCCCACTTTTTGGCGGCCTCACATCTTAACGAGATGCAATCTCAAGTGTGAGACATGGAAAAAAAATCTGAGTCTCTTCCCCATGACTAGATGAACTGGTCTAACAACAGAGCTGACTGGAAGACTCGCTGCCTCCCTATTCCCTGATTTATTGTGACAGTCTGCCTGTATACTGCTAGAATCATAAATGGGGGAAGCGTCATATCTCTTCTTACTTCGAAATTAAAATTCATTATCTTTCTTTCCTCAGCAAAACAGCTTTCTACTTTTCCAGATTTGATCCCCTGTCGGCAATCCAACATCACTCTGCATTTGTCTTAAACGATGGACTTCCGTTTGAATATTATGCTACCTGAAAACTGGGGGACCATGGGACCATGCGCAGATGAACCGGATACCGCACTGACTGGCAAGAAACATCAATCTAAAGAGCCTGAAATTCCTTGGCAGCGAAAAGTAACAACAAAATGGTTCAAAATGCATTTCTGGTAAAGCCACGTAGAATGCTGTTTGTTGATTAGATTTCTACGGGAATCCTCCGTTTACCTAACTACGAATAGGAATGTTTTGACACGAAGGGTTTCTATATGATGAGGGTAAGACACGTCAAAAGCAGGAACACAACATTTTCGGAAGCCGAGAGTGACGTCCAGGATGTCAACAGGTTTCTTGTTTTTGGTACCTAGTTAATCACCAAAATGGAGGTGAGTAGTGGTGGATATCGTGGCGAGGTAAATATCAGGCACTATAATTGTTTTAGATGCACCAGACCAGTAGATAGCAAACACCAGAAGAACGAGGAAGGACTGGCGCGCAAAATCCAGAACAATTCTAGGAGGTGAATAGCAAATACTATCCCGAGTTTGAGTAGCCAATCACAGCGCACGAATGCAACTACTTGTTTATACCATACTGATAAACGATACCCACATTCCACTTTCCCTAACCTTGTTGCTGCTATGTAACAACTGGACGTGACATGTGCATAAGACATGCTTTATATTAAAGAAAACCAATAAAACAACACAAAGAACATAAATTAGAGAGACTTAGCATCACGTTCACGGCAAACGGGAACGGAAAAATCCCACGTGATCATGTGTTTCCCGCCTTTTTTCACGTTTGCCGTTTGCAACGTGAATAGGCTCGGTTCTCGCGTTCGTCAACAACGTGAGTATTTCTTTGACGTTTTTTATTTCTGCTACAATTACCAGTCTGTTTTTCTGCGCACACTGACCGGTTTACTGTCAGTTTTTAAACAAAACAAAAAAAAACCAAGGGGGCCCGTTGGTGTAGTGGTTAGCGCGTTGGAGTTCAGATCTGAAGGTTGGTGCCGGTTCTACGCCCAATCCCTGCCATCGTGTTGTTTCCTTAGACAAGAAACTTTAACCCATATTCGGCTCTCTCCACCCAGGTGTATAAATGGGTACCGGCGACATACTTCTGGGGGTAAACCTGCGATGGACTAGCATCCCATCCAGGGGGTAGTAGCAATACTCTCAGTTGCTTTATGCTACAGAAACCGGGATAAGCTCCGGCCGTTTGGGCCTCCTTGGCTCGTGTGCGACTTTACCTACCTTTTAAACAAAAGGGAAGAAAAAAGTCCGAGCAAGCGAGCTGATGTTTGGTTGTCAACTTCGCAAAGGCTATCAACTCTTTTATGAAAAAGGCACTAAAAAATGCAGTACGTCAAAAAATCGCAAGGAAACCACATGTTAACCGGTAACTAATATTTTTGCTAAAAGTTAGAAAGCTGCTTTATTGTGTATCCAAGCTTTTAATGACTTTACATGAAGCTTAAGAAGAAATGGTCCATTTTAAAACGGCAGACGGCAAACGGCAGGTTGACGTTTGCCGTCTGCCGTAAACGTGATGCTTAATCTCTCTATTATTATGAATACAATGGTTGATTTACAATACTTTTACCCTTTGACCGCTTGTTTAAGATTCACCGTCCTCCTATCCGCGCAAAACAGAAAATTCGCAAGCTTTTAGTAGGCCTTAAAAAATCTTAAGAATTAGTTGTTCTTACTCGGATGCCAAAAATTTGGAAAAATTTACTAAATGCCAAAAATTTGGCTGCAGCTCTGCACTCGTCGAATATCTTTTGTATATCAGGATCTTCCTTGTTGCCTTCGTATTTGACAGTTTTGAATGTCCTCGTCAACATGCGCTTCCTTTTGCGCCGTTCATTGTAACATCCCTCCTGTTTCCAATCCACTAAGAAGAAGACAAAATAATTAATATTGACTTAGCAATAACAACAACGACAAAAAAAAGAATCAAACATAAAAAAAACTTTTAAAAACTTTTGAATAATTTTAATTGGAAGCAGGCCTTTACTCAGATAAGCCGAGTTTGTAAAGAAAATAAACTATAATAAGAGAATTTAACTTTAAACTACTTCTTAGGATAATAGTCACCAGCAAAGAGCTACGCACTTATGGTATCGAAACGAACAGTAAATGCTTATACTGCGACGAACCGGATTCAATAGTACACTCTTACGTAAAATGTCACACTCTCAACCTTTTTTCAATAAAGTTGTGACTTGGTTTAATAATATGAATGGTTCTTGCCTTGCTTTTCTCCAACTGTGATCGAAAAGCTGTTTGGAATAATGGAACAAAGCAGCAATGATCCCAAACTATCCAAACTCAACTATTGCCTTCTTTTCGTCACATATTTTCTGTATTGTCAGAAGCTCAATAAAAACCAGTGTGACTTCAATGAGTTTATTACGAAGTTGCAGCGTAAACTTCGAGTTGGAGTTAGATCATAGTCTTGTTTCCTTATCATCCTTCAAAAAGAGAAAACGCTTCTGTCTCGTACTGCAAAAGTAATAATGAAATTCTCTCTTGTAACAAAAATACTGATGTATTCCTCCGCATTTTAACACGTGATCATGCAGTGTAATTTTTAGTGGCAGCACCGAAATTATTTTATATACAGTATGTGTGTATGTTGCTATCTCTGTAATTGTTCTGTAAGGCAATAACATTTCATTTAAAAAAAAAACTTTAACTGGAGTTTGCCTTTTTTTCTAGAATATCTCAAGGTCTTTTAGGACGAACCTAGAAGAACCTGGTTTTCGCTTACTCAGGTCACAGTCCTTTCCAGAGAAACCGCTACCACATTCGCACCTATAATCTCCATGTGTGTTGGTGCACTTGGCTCCGTTTTTGCATGGATCGTTGACGGCACATTCGTCCACGTCTACATAAAAGACATCTGAATCTTGAGTTACATGTTCTTCATTGTTTCCCGATGTCACCAAGGCTACACCTTGTTGCAAGTGGTGTACATGAGATGTGTCAATCGTTTATCACTATAGTTTTCTTTGTCATTTCACCAGAAGATTTTTTCTAAACATTCTTTTTAACTGCAATAAATCTGATTGCTGATTTGATGACGGTAATCATCGTTAAATCTGTTATTAATTTGAGGCGATAAAGAAACTTTGACTTCCGTGACGCTCTCTCCTTAAGTTAATCTACTAATCAATCGATAAATTACGCCTACCCTGGTCACAGTCCTTGCTAGAGAAACCGTTTCCACATTCGCACCTATAACCTCCGTGAGTGTTGGTGCAACTAGCTCCGTTTTTGCATGGATTGTTGACGGCACATTCGTCCACGTCTACATAAAAGACACCTGAATCTTGAGTTACATGTTCTTCTTTTTTTTCTCCATGTCAACAAGGCTACACCTTGTTGCAAGTGGTGTACATGAGATGTGTCAATTGTTTATCACTATAGTTTTATTTGTCATTTCACCAAAAGATTTTTTACCAAACATTCTTTTTAACTACAATAAATCTGATTGCTGATTTGATGACGGTAATCATCGTTAAATTTGTTATTAATTTGAGGCGATAAAGAAACTTTGACTTCTATTCTCAACACTTGCTTAATCACTACGTGGCTGTAAGTAGTGAGTCTCAAGGTACGTTTGTTGAACCATTCAACCGAAAGGCACTTGGCATCATCATAATGTTAGCCCTTCGACACAATTCTCTCCTTGCATGGAAATTAGCAGTGCACCGAAAGACGGACATATCGCCGCTGGGTTTACAAGTTGCTCCATTTTTACTAGCATTCTGAACCTTGCACGCATACGAGGAGATAAATCAAACATTGAGTCCACCTCATAATTTTCCTCCCGGGTAATTGTTTAAAATTGATCATGTATTGCCTCTTCTCTTGACATTTATTTCGCAACAGTCGAAAGTTAAACAAGATACACACGCCTAAGAATCAAAGTGCCTCGGAAATTAACAGTGCACTGACAGACGGACATATTGCTGAGTTTACAAGTTGCTCCATTTTTACAAGGATTCAGAACTTTGCACACATACAATGGGATAAATCAAACGTTGAAACCACCAGATAATTTTCCTGTCGGGTAATTGTTTAAAATTTATCGAGTAGTACATCTTCTCTTTACATTTATTTAGCAGCAGTCGAAAGTTATAGTGTCAAGATACACGTGCCTAAGAATCAAAGTGCCTTTTTCAGAGCACTCGCCTCCCCTTTTAAATCCCAAAATCCAATCCCAGGCTTGGCGTCAAATTGTTTGGTCTCGGTCTTGCTCTAATGTTTTTTTTCCCCAGATTATTGGTTTTTATCCATCAACGAAAGTAAAACTTTCCAAATTCCAATTAGAACTGAATGTACACGACCTGTACAAAACCAGCCTGCAGCCAACATGTCGTAAAGTCCCGGTTATACCCCCCCTCGGTTATAAGCCCTCCCGGTTATAGGCCCATCTACCTGTTAACAGTAATAATTATATTCCGATTACAAGTCCTACTCCATTTATCCTTGTTTCTTTAACACAAGTACTTTTACAAAACAAAATACAACTTCAAATTGAGAATTAGGAAAGTACAATGCAAGTATAGAGTGCGGAACAATAAGTTTAATCATACTGATGTTCCAAATAGTATTGAACTAAATTTGCTCCAAATAAAGTATTGAACTAAATTCCCGATTTATTGTGACTCTTCAAAGCCTAAAGACGTAAGTAAATGGTAAAGGTATTTGGATAGCACAATATGTTAGTCTTAATATATTTGTTATCTGCGCATTCCGAAACAATTATTTTTTTTATACCGCTCAGTAAGCCCCCCCCCCCCCCCCTCTTCCCGGATATAAGCCCCTCCGTTTGTAAGCCCACCCAAAACCCCATACGTACTTGTATAATTATAACCGGGATTTTACCGTACCTTCGTCTATTTGAACCCTTAAAGCCCTTTAACCACTAAAGACTTTCTCGGCAATTCGCCCTGTGGAAGAACCTCTATGGGCACACAGACATGCCCAAGCTTCTCAAAGGAGAGAACGATAAAAGTGGATTCGACTCAGGTCAACGATCGCACCCTGGGCGAAACTGTTGTGTAGCTATTGACAACTGATGGAGCTCAAGTCCAGGCGAAAAAATGCTCTTTCAGTCTTTTGTCTCTACACAACATCTCAAGTACTTGTTAGAAATACACTCTCTTTGGCATCCAATAGATGAATAAATATTCGTAAATTATCATGCTAAACTAGCTACTACCTACGTTCCGCTTAGTCTTCCATTGAGTCAGCCCTCCATCAGAAATTAACAATCAAAACAAAAATTTTGTTCAGTTGTTAATCGTGAACAGCCCTATCCTGTCTTTTAATTCCTTCAGTCTGGTGCTTCAATATCTGTTCTTGTGTCGTAATTCAGTTCTGATAACACAAATGCTATTCTTTTTGTTCAATTTTAGTTCTGATGTCTCAAATTATGTTGTGTGTGTTCGTTTTGAGTTTTGATGTCCTAGTGATATCTCATAGATAACTTATTATGTAGGTTTTCCATGACCGAATTTGAAACAAAATTTTGGTGGAGATGCCCCCTCATACATAGCAACATCAGGTTTTATGAACAATGTCATGTCGTACGATTATATTGTTTTAAAATAAATATCGGTAAAGTCCACAGGTGGACCGCCATCTATCTCCTGGGATCTTCAACAATACATTTTTGCACTGCAAAAGGTTTAAACTCAGGATTCATGTCGTAAATAAGTAAAGTATGATGGCCCGGGTGAATGCAATCCTGAGATTCTCAGGACTACATTCACACTTGTGATGACATTGACAGACGTTTTGACAACCTGAGCGGAAGTCGTTATCAGAGGGTAAGTTATCATCATCACCCGATGATGACTTCCGCTCAGGTTGTCGAAACGCCAGTCAATGTCACCTTAAACAGTCGTTCTCAGGACTACACACACCCGGAAGATTGTACTTTACCGACTTAATACTTTATTGTCTCAATGGCCTACCAGCAGCTACTTTGCAAATTCTTGTTGAAATATCCTATCAGTAAAGCCTAGTTAACTGACAATAATTCCCATTATTATATGGCAAGCAATTCTCCAGTCTAAATGGAGTGTTCTTATTGGTTTGTTTTCGGTCGGGAAATTACAGTACGGACCATTACCATGGAAACGGTGCTTTTCGGAATTTTTTTTTTTTCACGCTCCCGCTCCCGCAAAATTCAAACTGTGAAAACGCAAGAAGATAACAAAAGGATAGGTGTGGAGCTGGTACAAAGCAAATGAACGAGGTAAACACGTCTGTTTAGAAAAAGCGTTCTTCAATTAACTTAACTGACTTTTTGGTATAAGCAAAAGACTCACCAGCAGTGAATCAAAAAGCATGGCCAACGTTCTTCAGTGATTACGTGTGTTCATTCTTTTTTTGGTTGTTGTTGTCGTTTTTTTTTTTTTTTTTTGTACGGCTAGAGACTCGGTAAGATGGAAAGAGCCGAGTAAATCGGCCAAGACTTAAACAATAATTATTAAAATTCAGCATTAACAAAAGATTACGTTTCTCACAAGAAAACCTCTTGGCGAAAGAAAAATGAAAACTGCAAAACAACTAGCAAACGGCTTTCATCGGCAACTGTAAATCGAAAGGAAACGATCACGTTCTTGTCTAGTTTAATATTGGGCATCGCTTCAGTCAGCGCTTTCCACAAGAACAAATTAAAGCTACACGTACATGTATTGTTAACAGTGTACCTTGATTCCTCAGCGAGATTTTTGCTTTTGTAGTGGACATCCTGGAAAATAATTTTAGCTTGTTCACGAGTCCGCTCTAGCTATAGCTCGCGCTAAAAACAACCTTGTTAGGTGCGAGGAAAATTAAATTTGTTCTCAGCATCCACAAAGTTCTCCATAAAGCCATTGAAGCAAACAACTTGCAGTATTTGATGGAGAGATAACTTTCAGTGTCTTTCTTTTTTTAAGTTCGAGTGTTCCTTTGTTCACATTACAGACTAACAAGCTGCCACAATTTCCAGTTTGAGAAGCACGTTTGTCAGATTTTATCGCGGCTTTGTCATTATTTTTCTTTTTCCCGAATTGTCTCCGCCCATAACGAAGAAGTATTTTCAAATAAAACTATCTTGTTTTGTAGAGGACGACGAAAACTGACACATATAGTAGAAGCAGAGCAGTTTTCATTCAAGAGCCGCGTAAGTTTTTGCCGATCGACAAGAACGATCATCAAACTGACTCGAAAGCCAGTAAAAATCACTGGCTTCTTTCCTTGACGTCGCGCCGGAAATTGACTTGAATGAACTAGCGGAAGTGTTGTTTCGGACGAAAAATGATGCCATATAATAAACTTCACTTGCTCGGGACCGTACTAGGGAATATTGGCCCGAGGTCGTTTTTGTACGGACCTTGCTGCGCTCGGTCAATACTGCCACGACCTCGGGCCAATATTCCCCAGTACGGCGCTCACGCTCAGTTAGTAAGAGGTTATTATTTTCAACTTCAAAATGACGTCAAGATGGCTTAAATGTTGTACCTATATTTTTCCTTATTTTGTTATTAATCCTATCTTGGAAAAGATAGCTTGTTTATAGGCTTTGGACTTATGAACAAGCAACTGTTGTCACTAATACCCTCTGAGCCAGGGGATTCGATGGCATTCCCCGTAAAATTGCTAATTAAGGAATGCAGCTCTTAAGTTCTTCCACGTTTCAACATACAGCGTTATTTTATCACTCCAAGATCAAAATCTCCGTCTGGGTTGGTCATGCTAAGGCTACTTCGCCTGAATAACTCGTGAAAGACGCGCAAAGAACTGGTGATAATGCATGACATAAACTGTAAAACCGGTCCTTCGAAATTGTTAGATCTTTTTACTAGCGCAGATTCTGTTCATTCCTATGATACTAGATCTGCATCAGCTGGTAGATTCTACATAAAACATTCAAGACTAAAACAACAGTTTCACTCGTTTTCACGCATCGGATGTAAAATATGGAACGGACTCCCAGAACATCTCCGAACGAAAAACAAAACCTCCTTCAAAAAATTTCTTCAGCAAAGATTACTGCAGCTTTTGGAACACGAGGAGAATTATGTTGATGTTCACACCTTAATTAAAAAAATACCAAGCTTTCGATCGATTGCTACTTACAGTAATTAAAATATATTAAGAATTTATAGACTTATCCATGCATCCTTATTTGTTTATTTATTTATTTATTTATTTGTAATTTCTTTCTTTTTTCACATATGTATATGTCCGGGCCACAACCAGAACTGGATATATGGTGACGTCATCGAACTTTCCAAGATGGCGCCCACACGAAGGGACACGAGGTTGGGTCACTTCTCAGCTCTTTTCTAGGCCTTGAAGTGCCCTTTTCCCACAGTACTTTGGGAACCTTGCGTTTGAACAATAAAGAATCAGACCAGTGTGAAAAAAATGGTGTCCGTTGAAGTTTCCCATGTGATTTAGACCTGAAACGATTGAAATTGGGGGTGACTCAGCGCACAAATTTGCCTGACCAGGTGCCAAACATCTAAAGAAAGAAGGTACGTAACAATTTTTCTGGTCTTTCAAAAAATTTTTTTTGAAATCTACATAAAATTTGCTTGTATTTGGTAGTATTTTCGTTGTAGTGCAAGACTTCTTCACATAGTGCTGTGCTTTTGAAGATGCAACAATGAGTTGCGCTATAAGCTTACGTGTTGTTTGTAAAGTGATACATCGACTGGACTGCTCACGCCATGTTCATTTTACATTGTAATCAATTGAAGATGATCTGTGTTCTGGGAAAGGGCACACAGATTGGGATGGGAGCAAGAGTCCATCTTCAAAATATCAATTTTTGACAACAGAAATAATACAGTCGAAGCTCTCGTAAACGACCACCTTGGCAATTCAGACAAGTGGTTACGACTACAGCTGTTCGCTTACGAGAATGGCTTTTCTCATAAAGCTTGTACTTACTACCAGTGTTGTTGTAATAATACTAAGTAAGCCTAGTTTTTTATTGCCTGTCACAGAAGCAGCTCACTAATGTATGAACCATTGCCATTTATGTCATGCATTAGTCTAAATTTGCAATTTACATTTTAGAAAATGAAAACACAGATGTATTAATAAGTGCACTGGCTATCCCTTCATGGTATCCTTTTCATTTCTGTGATTAGAAGAATATAGACTACTGTATACCCTAGTGATTCTGTATTGTATTTTCTGTGATATCAAATGCATTAACTTAATAATTTTCTTACTGGCATGTTTTAATTTATTCTTCCTTTTATTTAGGTTATGACCTGCAAGATGGAAAGTGTGAAACATGGCTGAAGGAAATTAACCATAACTCATATTTTCATGGTTTCGGAAACTTTGAATTTATGCTCTAAATGAAACAGTTAAACACTGGGACACTGGATGAGCTCATTAAAACTTATAAATGGTGAAAATGTTCGCAGTCAATTTAGGAAAAATATGAAATGAATTAATGGAACTGCTTCCTTCTTTCCACCTGATAAAATCTCAAATTTACTTTGAATATGAACTTTCAACTCACGACATCCATATTTTTCAAAACGTCAGTTTGAGGCAGATATTTTGTGGCTTTTTCTAGTAAAATTATATTTTCCCCAACCATCTATCAGTACAGGTGAATGAAAATGGTCTGAATTCCAAAAATGACTCATGAAAACCATATTAATATTGATCTAGGCAATTGAATATGAAATGATTGCAATTCAATTTGCATCAAATTCTTATTTTGTGTTCTGGATTTAAATGCTAGACCCCAAATAAGTATATGCTGGCTTTGTTGATTACTATAATGCCAGTTGGATGAGGCCATTTTAAAATAATAGTTCTTTTGGTGTCCCGGTGTTTGAGGTTCCTTTGAAAACAACAAGTGCCCCCAGCCTTATCGTAAATTTGAAATGAGCGCCTCCCCTTGAGTAGGCACCCACCTCCCCTGGCCTGCTTTTTGTAGACGACTAATGAGACAACAAAGGTTGAGTGTAGTGTTCGTCGTGTTTATCTCTCGTCATTTTTTAGTCATTGCTAATCCTAATTACCCCGCCGTCAGGACGGGGTCTAGTAATACCCGTTTTTTTTTTTTTTTTTTGGTCGTCGTGGTCACTTGCCCCAGACCTCCGCTCGGTCAAAACAATACTTGCCGGTAATGTTGGTTCGTTTAGCGTTATCTCGCCAGAATTTTCATGAAAGTTGGTGTAGAAAATTACTGGCGATTTAATGGCATGAAAACCCCTTCGATGAAAGCAAGAACGAAGGTGCTAGCGAGCTTTGAAGATGGCATGAATTTGCCAAACTTGCCCTGGCACGTAAACATTACATCACTGAAACACAAAAGGCGATTTGGGGAAGTCCCTCGCTTTCGCCAAGTTGAATAATTCAACAGTAAAATGCAAGCATTTTTTTGGCGGTTCAAATTCAATGGAGTTGACTTCTCTTCGATGAGAGCAAGGAAGAAGGTGCTAGCGAGCTTTGAAGCTGGCATGAATTCACCTAAACTTACCGTAACACGTAAACATTACGTCATTGAAAGACAGAAGCCGATTCGGGGAATTGTTTTGCTTTCGCTAAAGCATTTATCGAATCATGGCCTAAAAGTAGACCTTTACGTTTCATTTTTCAGTAGATAACCGTCAACTTTCGATTTAAGGATAATTTTTCTTCATCAATAAATCTATTTAAATTTCCGTGCCCTTGTTTAATATTTAGAATTACGCTGAGATGTCATTTCGTTAAAAAATTGACGTAACTAAGTCACGCCATGGTCAAAACTATTTCGTCACGTTCTTCTTCGCGAGTGCTAGAACAGGTGGATGACCAAGGAATGAGGGAAGGGAAAGGTATTCATACTATAAGGGATCCAAGATATCACAAGGAAAAGGGTGCAGAGAAGACGTTGGGGGGGGGGATGGCAGCACACACGTCAAACGTTAGAAAAATCACCAACTTCAAAACTTTATACCACTTGGGTACATATCTTGAGTGACCGTAATGTATTTGCACCCCGAGGATGGGGGGGAAACGGCGGGGTCCAATGCCCCTGGGGCTTTTCTTGTTGAATGTTTAACTGCTCTTAAAAAAAAAAAAACAAACTGCAAACTGCAGCAAACGACTTGAAATTAATGCTGCGTAGGTTAATAGCCACTCTGTGAGTAGCCACTCTGTTATGTAGATAAGATTGGTCACAAGCCAATTACACAAATTACTATCCAACTGGTCATGATTTGTGAAGAATCAAATAAGTGCCTCCCCTCAAATAAATGCCTCCTTTGAATAAGCGTTCACCGGCTTATCCTATAAATATTGAAATAAGTGCCCCAGGTGCTTATTCAAGGATTTAAAATAAGTGACAGCACATATAAAAAGCTTCCGAGGGCAATCCAATCCAAGACAAACTGAAAATTGCTGAGACCCTTGTTTTCCAGACGACCATTCACCACCCCTTATAGTGCATGCCAGTCGAGGAAAACTTCTGCACATGGAATTTTCCCAATAAGAATTCATTTCTCCTGAATTATGTTTGCTGTCCATTTGACATAGTTACAGCTAAATAATGTTTTCCAGTTTGCTTTTGTTTGTGTATTTAGTAGGTATGAGGAAAAGGAATGGGGCTGTCAAATATGTCTAAAAATACACCTCAAATAAAGGTTTCCTTCAAAATAATGTCAGTTGGACACATGCATCTATTAAATAAAAACTGGGGATGCTTTACTGGTATAAAAATGCTCTCATATTTTATATGGAATATTCGCATACCATCTAATCGAGCATGCACTGCCAACACTCTGGAGACTTCATGTGCCTAACACAAATTTTAGTTTATCTGGATCATCTATATTGACAGACCATTTTCACATTACAAGATGTAAGTAATAAGCGAAGGGACAAATAAAAATAAACTTCTTTTCTTGTCTCCTGTGAAAACCAATTTATTTATTTATAGGTTTACATATTTATTTATTATTAGTATTATTATTTGCAACATACAATGCACTCTGCACATCCATTTCATTTTTGAAAGGTAAAGGATTCAGTTTCTCAGGGTTGTTTCAAAATCTCAATTTCTGCCATGTGAAATGCCTTTGCCAAATTTTGTTCATGTCTACACGGTATCTAAACACCAGCTGGCCATTACTGCCAATTACATTGGGGTTTACAATGAACGGACGACAGGAACTCGTAAGCGTTGCATGCATGTGTCCTGGCAAGCGCAATTCGTGTGTACGTACCAGTTACCATGTGTCCAAGATGCTTCATCACACAGGTTCAGCTATTCGAACTCTGATAAATTAATGTCTAGGAAGAGATCTAGAATACTTCAGGAGTCTTGTTCGATCAAGGTTGTATTCAAGCGAGTAGCGTAATGCGTCCGGTGCAGAATAGAATGAACCACTCCAGGCCGAATTATCTTCGCTCACAATACACATATAGACTAGTGCTCGACTTTTAAAAGCCCATCGAGTGCGTATGTATCGGTACGTAAGCCGTTTTCACTGCAAAACATGCATTCTATCGGTGTTTTCTTCTCGGCTTATTGCTTCGGTCTCTTGAAATATTCACGCAAGTCCAAACGTTTAACTATTAAACTGCACTGGTCGCCTGCGTACCGCTTCTACAAAAAGATTCCTGGGACCTCAGCATCTTGATATCTGTGAATCGAATCCTTTCACGAATAAAATCGTCTAGATTTATCCGTACTAAGGTTGATTTTCACGGTAACCTACAAGCATTCTGTATTTCCTGCACGAGAAATTTATCTGGAACTTAGTCCTTTCGCGGTCAAGCCAATGTTTTGGTTCAGCATCTGAACCAATCAAATTGCAGGAAACTATATATCCAGTTCTGGTTGTGGCCCGGACTGATATATTTTGTATGTTGATTACTTGACTTGCTTTCTGTAATTCAAATATATTAGTATGTGTAATCAAATGGTGACGAGTGAAATTAGGAAATAATTTCACGCGCGTTTTGTCAAAATCGCCTAATAATTTCCCGAGCCTTTAGTCGAGGGAAATTATTAGAATTTTGACAAAACGCAAGTGAAATTATTTCCTTATTTCACGAGTATACCATTTGATTACCAAAAATATCATAGGTGACAAATTACGCTCACAATCGTGGGGTTTTGACTTGTTTATCGCATCGAGAACTCCAAGCATTGAAAAGTTTTAAAAAGCACACAGTTCGGCTAAAGTTCACACTTTTCTGAGTGAAATAATGAAAAAATCTTGTGACAAGTTTTTACCATGCTTTGAACGATTTCGTGTATTTGTAACCGACAGCAAAATACACCAGACTCTTAATTTTTACTTGAAAAGTACCAAAGCAAATCGCTTGGCAAAGGTTATCCGCGTTTTATCCGGAAAATTCACTGAATCGAGCACCATGTTGCTCCATCGAGCAAGGCTCAGAAAGCTTCACAAATGCATTCATTCAAAATACGCACAGCAAACTTGTTTTAATGAAAGTAAACTTCGGAAGAAAATTTGTATTTAAAAACTGACCTTTATTCCATTCGAAGAAGTGCCCAAATCCACTGAATTTATACTTCTCTGAGTTCGCGGTCAACCACTCGATCGCTGCTACTGGCTCGCCGTTCAAAAATTTTCGCTGTCACACTATCACAAATAATCTCTTCTTTTTAACTCGCAGGTGATTTCTGAGAAGTTCAGTCAATTAAAAGTCAAAATTTACAGATTACTGATAGTGTCCTCGATGAATATTTCCAGAATTGCTGTAGTTCTGCACAAAACATCTTCATCATTAACCTCAACGCCATCTTGGAGCTGAGCTATTATATAAGACCCGTTGCCATAGCAATTTTGTAATTTCACATGTGAAATTAAAAATAAACGCTGAAATTTCGCGCCAAAATTAAGGAGTAATTTGTCACCCATGATATTAAGAATGTATAGATATCATTTAGACATGCATCTTTATTTGTTTGTAATTTCTTTATTTGCATTTGTATATTTGTTACTTGACTTCTTTCGTTTAATATTAATGTAAAACACTACCCGCCCAGACTAGCCACTGCTATTTGCGGGATAGTGTAGTCCTTTTATTTTAATTATGAAATTGAATAACAAACTTTGAACTTTGAACTTTGAACTTTGACTCTCATGGAGAACTACTTCCTCATTTTATCTTCATTGGTTAAATCCAACACACTCGAAAAAACTGTAAAACTGCAACTTGCAAATTATCGTGCCGAAAGAGGAAGGAATTATCTTTAATGTCTTATAATCTCTTCTGGGTATTTCGATAAATTAATAAAGAGAACGGAGGATCAAATGTATAAAACTTCAAATAGATTGTTAACAGAAACACTTTACCTTTATTCTCTACACAGTAACGGAGTCTGCACACAGGAGTGTCTTCCAGTTTATAGACGTAAAACTCCCCACAGTTTCGCACCTTTATGTTGGTACTCCATCTACAACAATTGCTGGTCCAGTGGAAACAAACCTTCCTCGTAACAGCACCTTTATCCACAATGGGATGACTTCCCTCGAGCCACCCAGGAGCGTGCGTTCCACAGTGATGCATCGTCACACATGACGTAGGCATTACCGTCCCTGCCTCCCCCATGAAGCGGTGCCAATTTCCAGCTGTAGGGAAGTCTCTATTAACGTGATCTCGTTTATATGGCCCTCCATATAATTCCTTTGACCGCGTCGTATCGTTGATTACCTTATAATCGGAACATTCATCTGGTGGAACGTCATCTGGAATAATACAGAACAAACAAAAGGCATAATCATTGCTTTGTCTCCCGAAGTGTTATTTCCTTATGTGTAGTCTCCTTAATTAGACATTTTTTAAATCCACCTTACATATTTCTCATTTATTTTTCAATCTCAGTAAAGTTAAACCTAGTTACAATTCATAAACATGAGCTATTTTGATTTTGAATCACATGTTGCGACAAAAGGTAAATTCCTTTGTTTTCTTTGTGTTTTTGTTGAAGTGCTCTTTCAGCTATTTTTACTTCTTTTCTTCACTTCTGGGAGCTTGTCTAGATGTTTTGACTGACCTCCCTCCAATAGATGTGTTTTGAAGATTTCTCTTCTCTCTTCCCATAGTATTTTCATTGTTTTCAGAAGTCTTTTGGCGTACTCTTTCACAAATCTGATTCCCTTTTAGCATCGGGCAGGTGACAGGACAAAAAGTGAGCTAATGGGCTTTCATGCACGACATGATCCTCAGAATGCAATACAACGGACACTGTATTTAAAAAGAAAAAAATTACCGGAAAATGCGGAGCAAGTACGTGAAAGCTCTAACACAATTCATTTAACCGTGAAATCGATCGTTTGAGAGTAGAGCTCAAGCGAGACAACAGACTGAATTAGTTCCTTACAAAACTGCAGGCACTGACGTTACTGTGTTTTCCAACCAAGAAATGAACACTTTTGTGCCTAGAGAAAGCATTCTAACAACAAGAAAACCTGTGGCCTATCAAAGACGGGCTCTTACAAGTTGGAGTTAAATGCCTTCCAGTTCTGCCAACCAAGGCTTACTGGAGCACACGAGTTCTTTATCTTGTATTCATTTATTAACACACTGTCTACATACATAACTTAGATTACTGACCTACCTACGTTACTTACATACATTACTTATCACACTGCTCAGGCATATTAAGGGCTGGGTCTGCAAGTTTCTGATCCAGAAAGTAATGGGGGTGGTCTATCTTCAAAAGGAAACATGTGATAAGTATGAGACTTGGCCAAGGCCTTTATCCTGTTGATATAGTATTTTTTGACATTGATATTTCCATGGCAACACATTGCGTGACCAATTAAGGTTTTACTTCCGGTTTTGTTCTTTAGGGCTTCTGTACACTACGAAAAAATACGTTTACCTGGCATTTCCAGTGATTGCGTTTCTACCTTTATGAGGTACTTTCCAAATGTAACTGGAAAGGTGGTCTCCCTACCCTGAATGAGGGCCTTATGGCTATTGCGTGACAGCAAAATCATGACATTTCAATGACCACGTGATCTGGACACGCCTTCCAGTTAATTTCGTGTAGAACTTAATGCAAAGAAAACTATTAAGACGTCATTTTGTAAGTTAGGTTTGCATAAGTTCTCCTGCATCTCGCCTAAAGAATAATATCGAAATTCAATACCTTAATTAGTCACGTGATCTCTATTGTGTCAGCTGTTTATCAAAATGAGCCTTCGTAACAAGTTTCATCCTTCTGGTTAATTTCGTGTCAACAGGTTACATACTTACTGAGAAAGACCACCCCCCTTCATTTTTGAATGTACCTCAAATGACCCTGTCCTTAATATACCTGAGTGTTCAAAGTTATTTACAAACATACAACTAGGAAAGCCAAACAGCCGTGCAACTGCTGATGGCATGCATGATTTTCAGTACTACTTATACAAATTCTTAGTGTAAATGCGTGCCTATACGTTCACAATTGAATACATTCGAACACCTACTACAGTTAATTTTTACATCACTAAAAACTTAACCTTATAGGATAATTCTTCGTCCATTTCTTACAAAATGTGGTTAGGTTATTGTTCTTAGTGTAGATGCATTTTTCTTTTTGGTATTTGATCTTAAACTGAAATTTTAGACCCTCAATATACTGAAGTAAACGTTTCCTTCTGCAATCCCATAGATAAAGTTTACCAATTAGTATTAAAAATATATGTTCAATACTAATTCTTCATCTATTTTGAAAAGTGCAAAAAAAATACACATCGCTAGTATTTTACTGTACTTGCCTTTTCAGTAGTTTGCAATACAGTAATAAATGGAACCTTCTCGGCTTTTATAAATCTGTGTTACCTGCATTTTTGCATGGTTGTCCTTCGAAAGGTGACCCACAGATAAACGCCCGCGGTTAAACAAATCTCTAGCATTTTGTTCAAGTCTAGTTTTGGTTTCTTTTCTAAATGTTTTTTTTCGACAAAATTAACCCGGTGTAGATTCTAGAGTTTTTGTTCCCTAGATTTCACAGTCATGCATGAATTGCCTGACGTAAGAACAAAGAAAAATTCATAATTACACGTGTAATTTAACTTTTCCTGTTTTATTCAGAAAAGGCTTTAAGAGTTATTTTCTTTATTATTATTTATTTATACGCGGGAATTCATCAGTACAAATATGCTAAAAACTATTATAAAAATATCCTTATATTAGACGCTACAAAAATCAACTGATTTACATGATTGCCATGTGGGAACCTAAAGAAGAAAAGTAAGCTTTCGCCTTCTTTTTGAAGTCCCCTAGAGAGTTACATTCTCTAAGATCCTTTAGCAGAGAATTCAATAAAGCGGCACCACTATAAGAGATGCTGCGCTTCCAGTACTCTGTTCTAGGCTTAGGCAATATAAGTTTGCTTGTCGAGTTTCTTAAGCCATAATGATTATTGAATTTGTAAAACGTATTGTGGAGATACACTGGATTATGTAAAGACTTGAAAACCATGATGGCCTTGTGCTTTTGTCGGTTGGAAATCAACTTTTCCCACCCAAGTACGTCAAGAAGAGGAGATGAACTAACTTCATAGCTAGATTTTGTTATGACCCTGGCAGCACGATTTTGGAGTTTCTGAAACTTTAAAGTTTCAAGAAAGTTTCAGGAAGTCCAAATGTATGCCTCATGTTTCCGTTGCCCACATTCGGATAAGCCTTCTCTTTGAGGAAAATGTTATAGTCTGTCCTTAAAGAATTATTTTGTCACTTCGAGCCCTCCAATCTTCAGTCCACATGCTGTCGAGTCTTCTAGAACGTTCCCATTTGTTTTCAGCTTTTAAATGGCGTATTTTTATCCGCACAATGACCAAAACCCTCTTGAAAATTGTTGCGTACAATAATCGGCTCGGTCAGCCTTTTTTATCGAGTTTGACTTTGATCAAATAACAAACTCTTTTAGTGTACTATTAAAAACTCCAAATATAAGTGTGGTGGGTGGACTGCTATAACCTAGCCTTATCCCCAAGAAAACCAATGTCAAAACAAAAGCCCTCTACCGTCCCCTCCCCCATAGAATCTCGTGACCTTGAATACCCTACCATGGAAAACTTTTAAGCCGTCGTCCAGACCTTTCAAGCACACATTAGCATATATAAAAATTGATAAGATAGCAAAAAACATAGAATAGAAATTAGCCAAGTTTAACAAATTAACGTCAAATCTGATTTCAAAGGAAACCACAACACAGAAACCTTTACGTAGGTCATCTCACATTTGTTACTTCATTGTTTCTGTGGCTTTGGCTTACAACCGAGAACCCTATTATGGTCACTGTCAGATAAACAGTCCGTTTTATATGGGATGCTAAATAGATCAACAACGTGCATGGTTGCGCGCACGGTTGCCATGGAAGCATCACCTCTGTTGTAACAATAACGTCATGTCATTACTTTCCTAGACAGGCATTGTGTCACAAAGTTTGGCAGCTGTTTCTAGAATAACTTCAAGGACATATGATTTTTAAATACGTCAAGTTCTGAACAAATCGAGATATGCTTACCAGCGGCAGAAGCTAAACAGAGGTTGTAAGCTAACAGCAAGAAGAGAAAAAACGGCAATTTCGTGTTCTGTAGCCTTAAAAAAATGAAAAGAAAATTCGGTTAACCTTACTTCTAAGTCCATTACACATCAGAGGGGACTCAACTACCTGTAAATAGTCCCCTGGACTAAGTCGTTTTCTGTGAGCTAACCATATTGTTTGGTTCTTTGTTTTCCCCATTTCGATCCTTTTACTAATTCCAGGTGAGTATAGGCCAAACGCTTTTTTTTTTGTTTCTTGAAACTGTATTAAGAGAAAACATTTTGTCAAAATTTGACATAACAAATAGCTATAATTAATTTTTTCGTTTATTTTTATTTTCTATCTATGTAGATTTTTTTTTTTTTTACAAAAGAGGACGAAATATTCATATAGTGCTGTTTTTATTTCACTTCTCCTTACTTTTATTGGCATTTTTAACGCCTAGGTGTTAAAATGTACGGCGCCATCTGTAGCAAAATTACTTTAGAATGTATGGCGCCTATGTAACAAAACTACTTTTGGAGACATCAGATGTCGAAATAACACGAAATAGGCGGAAAAGTAACGTAAGGCCCGAGGGTAGTGAAAGTACAATGATCAAAAAAGCTTGACAAAACTTGACATATTTTACCAGGAGCTCCTGATTTTACTTATTTAAAAAACCTAATACTTTCGATTTTTTTTTCCACATTGAAGAAAAATTGGCCTAAGGGAAATAATTTTCCTACCGAAGTTAAAAAAGAAACGAGATTGGAAACAGATCGATTAGGGCAACGTTTTCCAGTTGGCTACCAACAAGCACCATAGTCGAACCCTTGTATGTGTGGGCTTCTGTAAGTGAAACCATCTAAACCAACCTTTTCTTTTTTTTTTTTTTTCATCCTTTTCGTTAAGTGAGTCTTTCTGTAGAAATATAGCATGATAAATTTTGCATTAACTGAAAAACTCGGAAAAAAAAATTCGGAGTTCCAGATGGGATTTGAACCCACGACCCTCCGTGATCTAGTCGGATGCTCTACCATGACTGAAAAGGAAAAAAAAAAAAGAAATACCTTTGATTTCTTCATTTCTTCATCGAACATGCTTGGCGTCAAGTTCGAAAATAGCCAAAATCGAAGAGAAGAAACATATTCCAAAGAACGAGAACGCAAAATAAGCCTTCAATTTAGCCACGCTGCAAGTTGCTAGAGTAGGAACATTGTGTCTTTCTCTCGGACGACAAAACTCATTATGGAAAGAAGGAAATTTGTCTTGTTAGTAAAACGAAAAACAATGAGGAAGACGTAAAGAGCAATACCCTGTACTGATGTAAGTCTTGGAAAAGAGCAAATGTTCTGTTTGAAAGTGGTTAGAAATCATGGCCTGAGAAAAGTGGATCGAAAGAAGCTTCTACAAGACATACAAACACAAGCTGAAAAAAAATAAGTTCTTTCCCTTTACCTTTTTGCCAAAACCTCTTTGCACGAGCTGTACTGTCTAAAAGAAAAGGACGATAGCCAAGAGCCTCTCTTGAGTCCGATCGGAGTGTCCACAAATAGTGTTTGCCCTCAGGAAACTATCCTTTATATCGACTCAGCCATGACACTAATTGAAAACACTTGATTTAAAAAACAATGCTTTAGATGGTGTCATTATTTTTTAATGACTGGACAGGCAAAAGAGTACCACTTACCATGTAGTCTGTTTTTATATTAAATTTTGCTTCCCCTTACTATGCACTTTTAACGGCCAAGTGTCAGCAACGGCTAAAGATGTTTTTTTTCCCTTTATTTATTCAATCTAAAAGCAATTAGGCTTTGTCTGAACGTAAAATCTCAAAGATCTAGTAAAGTAATTACTTTACCTCGGATATTCTTTTTAACCATTACCACATACCCATTAACATGTACTTTTAACGCCCAAGTGTAGAAGGTAGCGAACTAAACCTTTTTTAATTTCTTTGGTCTAAAATAAAAGCTTTTGTCAAAACATGAAAAACCAAAAACATAAGTACGTTATGAAAATGAGGTAGATAGAAAGCACACACTCGGAAAGAATTTAATTAGGCACGTAGTCAAGCACGTCGTCTTGGAAATTCTTAGCTAGCACATTCTCCAGGTTCCTTTATTTCCACTTCGTACAATTCCAACCCGTAACTTCTTCAATCCAAGAAAAATGTAATCTGTTCTAACAGAATTCCTGTCCTATACTAAAAAATTATATTACTTTTGTATAATTTGTTGTTTGCACAACACTGAACTTTGTCCACTTTCTAATACTATTTTCCTAATCAAGTTATTTTGTCCCTTATATGTTCTTTGCACTGAAAAAAATGTCTTCGTACTAATACATTTTCACGTTTCCACCTGAACGGGACAAAAGTTGACACAGGTGGCAGCCTCCTCGTGCGCAACTGGTGTCCCTGAATGCTGGCCATCTTACAATATAACGTCAATATTGACTTTCCCATTTGATTAAATGAAAATAGATTTGCTTTCCCGCGCTGCAAATATGAATCAACTATATAAAAGAAAAACCAAACGAGAAATCCCATTTATATTAATGACAATTTCTCTTACTGAAAACGGCTGTCCCAAGTAGATCGTTTTGAAATCGACACCTTCTCATCTATCGAATTAAAAATCCATCAGTTTTCCTGCTTCTTTGTGACAAACGTAATGCATGTATTTTTTTTATTTCGTTTCTTCTTTTTCTTCCTTTTTTTAATCTAAACATCATACGTTCAGTTCATTTTTAAGGACGCAACTCAATACACCTCCGTGGCGCAAAGGCTTATAAAATACATTTTAAAATTCCTCCTTTATAATAATTTCTTTAGCCTTGAGAGATTTCCAACATTGTGCCCCAAATTGTACACTTTTTAGAGTCTCATTTGATTAGCAATGCCCTATTGTTCAAACTGTACACACAATAATTTAGAGCAATTCACAGTGGTAACCTATAAAACCCTATTCAAAATTGACGTTATTTTTGGGTTAGCTTAATTGTGCTTTGAATTACCCTGATTCGGGTCCATTTGTCAAGATGACCAGAGTTTAACTTGAGGGTCATGTTTAAATATAGTAATTAATGAAAACAAGTTGAAAATAACTGTTCCACTCCTTGTAATCAAAAAGTCCAAAATGTTACCAAAAATCCCATACGAAACATTTTAGGACGAGGGTAAAGATCTTAGGCGACCACTTCACCTTTTTCGTAGTTCAATAATTTTTCTTTACTCCCAATTGTATCTAATTCTAACAAAAAGGCCACTTGCATGTAGAGATTCTATGTAGTTTATTTTGTTGCCTGCATTCGTCAATTGATTAAAGCAGAAAAAAAATGATATAAATTTACAATTCTTACGTTTTAATCTGAGTTTAGCATTTTCCAGTTTAATACTGAATCTCAACTTGAATGCAATGAAATCATATTGAGATCATTTTGAAATGATATTTAGTTTCTATCGTATAGTTAAAGCATTTGTTGACGATATCGTTTGAAATCGTACCTTTTTCGTGCCAGGCGTTCTTGATTCTAGGTAACTAAATTACTTTTCAACTTTTTCTTTAAAATACTGCACCATATAAACCATTTCTTCTTATCGATTTTTTCCTTTGCTGTTTTTTTTTTTATCGAATTGTTTTTGCCCCTGATTAGTACTTTGCACTGCATGTATAAATACCTTCGTTGCTAGCTGACTGAAGAGAACGAAAATTGGTTTAGTCCCGGTTCAGTCGAACTGGTGTCGCAAAGGCTGCCATTAATGCATTTTATATACAAGTAATAGCAAATTGCAAAGAAATGCTCAATTGCTTCTTTTAATAAATGTCGCCTTGCGTTAAACGCACTTTTATCGTGTAGATACATGTGTATTAACGGTCGAAATGCACTATCTTGTTTTAACCTGCAGCCAAACTTTCTGAAATTTCGTGACATTAGAGACCTAATGTTTATTTGTTCTGCCTGAGTGTGTGGGTTCCAACTCCAGAAAATAAAGAAGTCACGTTTGCATCGCACTACATTCATAAAGAGATGAATCTCCTCCCCCTTCTTAAATTGACCCTCAGTTGAACATCGCAAAATTCTTGCCTTAGTGCTATTTGTATTGAATTCAGAAACGATGCATTTTGAAATTTACAAAGGAAATGTGGCTTTTCCAGTCCAATCCAAGTGCAATTTTGTTATGACTATCTAGCCGGACAAATATACATGAACGATAATATTTGATAGCTTTTAGTCCTTTTACTGGTGTTATCAAGCCCAACAACGACGGTGTAAAACATCATGTATGCAAGGGATTGGAACCGGATGTCTATAATTTCGGCGGGAATTTGTGTGGACCGAACAAACGCAAAACAGCATTGTATGACAAGTTGGATACCAAATTTATTTATTAAAATTAATTTTATCTAATCCACATTAATTTGTTTACAAGGTCTGGTTGCAGTAAGATGGAAGAGGCACCTCTTCTGTTAGAAGGACTCTCCACTAAGTTGACAGTATTTTTGCCACTTACTAACTCTGATTCATGAAAAGATATTTGAAATTTCAGTCATTGCGATGTTCATTTTGCCAGTCCATAATTTAGTTAATACAGGCTAATCCCCCTGAGTAACATTACGAGTCTTCTCAGCTCTCACAGGAGTAACGTTTAAGCAAAAATATGGAAGAGTTGAAACTCAGTTGAAGAATATTTGTTTTTTCGTGACGGTAGCAACCATCCCTGCTCTTAAGATGACTCATCTTTCGCTAGCATAGACTGCGAGTAGTCTCTAATTTTGGCGAAGGCGATATGATTGTGGGGCGGGCGAAATACAAACACGCGCGCGCGCGAAATTTCGAGGCGACGCGACGCGAAGGCAGCGCCGAAAATTAGATCTCATTTTCGGCGTTCCCTTCGCGTCACGTCGCCTCGAAATTTCGCGCGCGCGTGTGTATTTCGCCCACCCCACAATCGCCAAATTAGAGACCACTCGCAGTCTATCACTAGCAGGGCTGCAAAGATGTCACATCTTTTGCCAGTTTGCGTTTGCTGTTGTCACAAGAAATATGTAGCAGTTGATAAAAAGCAAAAAAAAAAGCAACAACGACGACAAACAAACAAACATATGATAATAGTGACCCGTCCATGAATAAGAAACGAAAGCTATGGTTACAAAGCCTTTGTGATCAGATAATTTCTTGAAACAATTTGTCAGCCTACTCGGCCACAGTAAGTAGAGTTAAGGACGAGAGCGGCCTGCACAACCAAGTCTCGAACTGGCAAAATGAACATAGAAATATTTAAAAAGTTCAAAGCAGCGACCTTTAGTCGGAAAGCAGCTTTTAGCGAAATACGTGATCAACCTGAACCATAAATAGTCTTCTCACTTCTCATAGCAATGAAGCTTGAGAAAAAAACAAAACAAAAACAAAAACAAAACAAAAAAAGGAAGAGTTGAAACCCTGGTTGAAACTCAATCAGCGGAAGACTATTTGTTTCTTTGTGACGGTGGCAAACATTCCTGCCAAGATGACACATGGGGCTGCCAAGATGACACATCGTTTGCCAGTTTTTGTTTACTTGTGTCACGAGAAATAAATGTCGCTACACCAAGAGCAGTTGGTAAAAACAAAACAAAAAACACACACACAAGAAAAACAGAACAACAACAACTATGACCCGGCCGAGAAGAGAGCGAGAAGGCTATGGCTGAAAACCCTATATGTATTAGGAAACTGTCTCCAAACAATTTGGCAGCCTACTAAGACAGTTAAGTAGACTTTACTTAAGAACGTATACTGCAATGACAGCCAAATTTTGTTTCGTCCTTGAACGTTGTTTTCTCCACGCTTGGTGCTGGTCACATGTATTTGCTACGAGTTCTCATTGGCTCATTTGTTTGTCTGCATCGTGTAATTGGTTTGGTTTTAGTATATGATACCTGATTGTTTTGAAATTTGTCCTGCCTTAACGCCATGCCAGAGCTAGCTAGTGAAAAACTGGGTCAAAGTAAATAAAAGAAGTTGAAACCCGGTGGGTTCACTTGGGAACCCACCCAGTATGGTGAGTTCAATGACCCTAATCCGCTCAGCAAGTTTCGAGAAAATGTTTGGATAAAAGCCAAGAAATATTTGGTTTGCAACTTGCCAAAACCCGACAGGCACTGACTCTTGCCTCTACATTTTTTCCTCACGGCTGCTCGTCTTCATCGTGCGCTCTTCGTTTGTCAGTAAAGCAGTGATAAAAGTTCACTGAGTCTTGGGAGATGTTTCCCGCTTGCTCAATATCAGGATCGGAAAGAACTACATTTGAAGGCTTATGTTACGAATATACATGCATCAAAGAGGGTTCATCACGTGCAGTATATCTTAAAATTCAGTTATAGACTACGAGCAGTCTCTCTTTCCGCTCAGGGATAGTCTCACTACACTAGCGGCTCGACACGCGCGTCACGTTTCAACCCCGCAGGCGATTTCGCTGTCGCTCGCTCGCTTGCTCGTTTTCCTTGACTGTCCCTGTCAGAGCGGAAAGAGAGACTTCCCATAGTCTAATTCAGTTTTAAAATGATTTGTGGAAGCGAAACATTTTTCATAAAATCTAAGAATGCGGTTCAAACTTGCAACTGAAGAAGGTGACAAGAATCACACACGCATTGACTGAGTCTTTTAAAACTCACGCGAGAATATTTTTACAGGCATACGCTGAGTAAGCACAAATCGAGTTTCGCTCGTACCAGTTGATGGGTTTCTGCACGTATTTAGAACTTTCGGCGAAACTAGAAATAGCAGACATTGCAAATTAAATAAATAAAATAAGATACTGAAAACTGAACTTTTCGAAATAGTGAGAAAATTATATCAGTTGGAAGGGAATATCATTCCTGTAGAGATTGTACAATGATACATTTTGGGGCGCACAGTTACACACTCGTTGTGCTCGGCTCAATGCAAAAGTGAGGCACGTTTTCTCGCGGCAGGCGGTTTTTACAAATCAAAATCAAATACTTTATTATAGTCTCAATCGCTCGCACACTCGCACACATATATTTTTGTTCAAATAACCTGTGTAGAAAAGCCAGAGACACTGCTCCTTGTTTTTTGTTGATCGCGACAGGATAACAAAGAACCTCATGTTTTCCTTTCCATTCTTCGAGAGCTTATGCGTGGTTCAATTCTACCTGTTACCATGCCCCCCCCGGGCAAACCCCCGGGGATTTCCAATTTTTTCTCACTTGGCAGTCTATTCCCCACCCCCGGGCACGCAGAAAGAGACGATTCCCCACCCCCGGGACTCCTCATCGACCACAACTACGTTGTTTTGTGTACAAAACAAAAATGACGATGTTGATTTCCGTACGGTATGGCAAAACCGGACGTTTTGACAAGAACTTAAACGCTTTTCTAGAGTTTATTGAACGAAGGACACTACATGGAGGAGGGGATGGTAACAGGTAAAATTGAACCATGCATTAGTTTTACACTCTGTTTATGCAAAATCGAAAAGTTTGCTAACAGGATGGACGGAAATCCGCGTGAATTATTGAGAGACATCACTTCCTCTGATACGCCTTGATTTACGCTTTGTTCGCCTCCAAGAATAGTCGGAGGATAAATATCGAGGATAAATTCGAAATCGAACACAGCTTTGCCTTCGAAAACAATTTCATCGGCTAGCGAAGGGGTGAAAGACTGTGTACAACTTACTCGTGGCGGAATGTCACAAAATTCAGTCTTTTATTTATTTCAGGGAATCACGTTTCGACGAAAACCAGAACTTTATGTCTTTCATTCAGAGCATAGTGTCATTTTACAATATTCACCGTGGCTTCATTAGAAGCGATGATAGCTTGATTTCCAACAGTTAAACAGATTTTCACACTTTCCTAAGAAAAGCCGAAAAAAGCTCTGCGTGAAACGATACTTACAGTTGACGCTTTATCCGTCCTCTCATGCTCCTAGCGATGTCGGAGAAATACTCTTCCCAGCTAAGCTATCAAGCCAACTAGGACAGTGTTGATCAACTTTGATTTCGTATCACACCCGCGTACATATATAGCGGATGAGTGAAATTGGGGAAATGAAAATAAACAAATATGCGAACTCCCGGTCTTTTAGTCACAAAATGTCCGTTACCACAGTTAAGTCACGGTATCAAATATTCACTGTCATTTCGTACTTTTGTAAATGCTCACCACCAGCGCAATTACTGATGTTGTCTGTATATAAACTCTATTCATTATTTCTTTACCTCTGGCTTATTCCTTAGCAAAAACGTTTCAGTTCGTGTCTACAGATTCACTTTTTCACCTTAACGAGAGCGAAGCCCAAAATAAAGTCTTAAAGTGTCCCCAAGTTCGGTTTGGCGTAAGGGAGATACTCAACATTGAATGTAATTAAGCAATAAGCTAGGATGGCGTTAACACCTTTCTACGGAAAAGCTAAAACAATAGAGCCCAATTAACTAGAATTTTTCTTGCAATCGGATCCTTCTTTTTAATTTCTGTTAACTTTACTGAGAACTATACTTTTTGGTAATTTACTTTAACCTAAGCAAGCACAACTTTGAGATCTAAAACTTCAACAAATTTCTTAAACAAAAAGGCAACAGCGATACCCTACCTAAATCTAAAGTTTGCATGTAGTGATTTTAACCATTTATACAGTGCATTTTGTTGCCTGCATTCGTTAATCTATTAAGACAGAACAGAAACTTATAAGGACTTGAATTCAACTCCTTATGAGTTTCTGGACAGAATAAAATTAAAAAGCCTTTCTTTTAATTTATACGTTTTACGTTTTAATCTGAATTTAGCATGTCCCAAGCCAACACTGGGTCTGTACCTAAATATGCAATTAAATTATTTTCGTGTTTTTGTTGATAGTGCATACAGTAGCAAAGAGCACAACTAACTAGATTGTCGCCCTTGTTTTCGTAGCTTTTTTTCATTACAATTCTTTTTTTATATACATCTTTATTTGTGCATGCAATATTGTAGTAAAAGCTTTTCATAACTGTAATTGAAAATGATAACCTCAATGAAATCTTAATAACGAAAGCCATGATTATTATTTCCCTGGGAGAATAGCTTTACTCCGAAGCGTTTGAGCTTTCCTTCGCTGTCCTTCTTGTCTTTTTTTTTTTTTGCTTAATATCACATTTTTACTGTATTTTCAACTTCCCGTGTTTTTTCCTCTAATACACTCGTATAGTCCATAGGTTTATACTACATATTTTAGGGTTCTTCTGATCATAAATTCCTTCTAACATCGAAATATTTTTAAAATGATGTATCAAAGTTTAAACCTTGCAGGATTTCATTTGACTTTCAGTGTTCCATTTGTGGAAAATGCCAGAGTTTCCTTTGACCCTCATACTGAAATCTCAACACGAAAACAAGCTATGAGGAAGATAAGATGTTAAGGGACGTTTTTTTTTCATGATTTAATAATATCCTTTTATTTCCAATTTTTACCTTATCTTAACAAGAACTCACGTACTATTGGTTTTCTCAGTTCTACGTCTGTTTCTTAGTATCGAATATCCAGCCGATCATTCCCCTGTAATGTGTTAACTTTCCTAGGCTCTGCAGAGTGTTTTTCATTGATCACTTTCCACAGCATAAAGATAAGTATATCGTTGCGACTTTCACACCATTTTAGATGGGCAGCGACTCAAAAATAAATCATAGAACATTATTAAAATACATGTAACACAAACAAAATAAAACATGTTCAGGTTCTTCCTTAAACACGGCATTTGTTGAAGATAACATTTCAAGTCGTGCTTTTCCTTAAAATTTATACCCTTGTCGCTTCTTTATTCGTTTTGAATGGAATTACATACTGTAGCATGAAACCCTTTCTCTTTCGAATTTCCTTCAAATCAAATCGTTCTGGCCTTTGATTTGTTCCTTCGTACTGTTCGGGGGGACGAAGAGGAATAATGTAGTGTTCATTATTCCGTTATTCCTGATCTAAAAGCAAAATTACACTGTTAGTAGGGAAATGGAACCGTCAATTATTATTATTACAAGAGGAATGGTTATTCCACTATTCCTGAAAAACCAAGACCATTGTTCCATTATTCCACTGCAAAAAGGCCATTATTCAATTATTCTACTTTAAGAAATCTGCCTCATTCGTTATTCTTATTCCGTTATTCCTCTTCATCCCCCGACAATGTATAAATGTCTTCCTATTCAGGCGAACCCAACGGGTTCACCCTTAAAGCCCCAATAGTGATCAGCATCAAACTTCTCCTCATCATATCAGTGCATAATAGCACATAAAGGTGATGAGAATTGGGGAAATGATCACTAAACATGAATTGTCTTGATGCCTTAGCAAACTTCTCCCAATTAGTAGTCAATGAAATGCATGGAGTCCAGTGAGGAGAATTTGAATAATGATGCTCGGGCTTATAAAGGATTAAAGTTGACTTTGTCCTGCTCGAGTCTAACAGGTGTCCACAAACGCTGTTAGTCCCAACCTTTATACATACATAAGTTAGAGTGAATTGCAGAATCCTGATTACTTTCTTTTATTTAATTTCACCGTACTTTAATGCGGCTTTTATCGCGATGTCAACAACGACCGAAATGTAGTTTTTTTGCTAAGCCAAACTTTCTGAAATGTTTATAACACTGAGGACCTATTATTTCTTCGTCCTCAATAAACGTCTTGTGTCCAACGCCAAAAATAACGACGTTATATAAAGTTAACATCGGACTACAATCACAATGAGATGGACTTTTCCCCCTCCCCTTTTATATAATTACTTACGCCTCATTACACATTGCAAAAATCTTGCGACTTAGTGGATTAAAACCGAGGCACGATGTATTAAAGGAAGTAAAACTGGCTGCCGTTTTGGTCTTTCCAGTTTATATATTTCAACCACAAGTCTGTTATGACTGCCTATATGAACTTGAGGTTATTCGTCTGAAATAGAACTAACTATAGATTCTTGCTGAAACTTTGCCTACTAAATATTCATCATATGAGAACTTCAATTTCAAAATAAAAAGTGGGGGTTCCCGTGTTGGTTAAGGAGCTGATAGGTGTCGAATATACCCCATTTTAGCATTTTAGCGATGCTTTGTAGACGTGCATTCGAGTTTAACTTAAAGCTCCCCATAACTCTAAACTCATACAAATAAGCTAAAAAGTACATCAGATACGTTGCATTGGACATAGGTTAACTTTTTCCATTTGTTTCCTACAGAAACATTTTTGCACTAGGTTAATATCAAACAAAATCTGTTGTTCTGGTTACCAAAATGCAAAACAAAAAACTGCAGATCAGTTCTATTTCCCTCGTTTATTTAATTTCCAACAATAAAAACTTGATCAGTCTTCTTTTAGAGAAAGGTTATAGGTAGTTGATTAAAATGAATGAAAAACATGCTGGGGTGTCCGTGCTCCTTTACGAGAAAACAACCACTTATTGTTTTAGCGACCTTAGTCTCAATGGAAACCTCTATGTCTTAAGGTGTTTTGATACAGTTTTTTTGGGACCATACCTCACTTTTAAAATCGGCTCTTAGACAGTCTTTACCTTGTCGGATCAACGTGAAATTTGCAGTACTTTTTGGTTTTGGTTTGAACTTTAGCATGGTTTAGATTTTGTGAAAATCGATACTTCCATGACAACGATAAACAATAAACCTCGAAAACACTAAAATTGAAATTTTGCGCGATCCAGACTTCCCTTTGAAAAGCAAACACCAACATCTTAAACTGTGGTGTATGGCAACCAAAATATACAAGAACAAAAAAATTCTGTATGTTTGTTTCAAAGTAAATCGCAAAAACATTTTCAACCTTAGTTTTTGCATAGTAATAGTAAATGCACCGAAAAATAATCAATGCTTTGATGAAATGGCTCGAAAATACTTTCAAAATGTGTCTTTTACTTACTATTTTACGCCTAGAAAGTTTTGTTGGAACCAGTGTTCGCGATCTCGAGAACGAATTGTTTTTCTAAGATCATCCGTGTAATAATTTTGTGGTAATTTTTGAATTTGAGCGCTTTTGCGAAAATCTTAAGAACGGCTCGATGGATTTTTTTAAAACATTAAACACGCGTGCCTGTCGATGTGACCAATTTTAGTATCGAGTCTTATTAACATTGATTCACCGGAACACTTTTAGATTTAACGCTAAAAAGGACGTATGAACCGACGGAAAAGGTTGCGTTACAAATTCACAGTTGGCAAGTAAATGCTAATATATTCAAAGTAATGCGTAACTCATTGCTTCGTGATTTTTATCTGGTTTCTTTGTTCTTTGTTGCACTGTAGATTACAACGAAAAGTAAAAATCACGGAGGAATGCTTTGCGTATTACTTTGAATATATTAGCATTTATTTGCCAAATGTGAATATATAACGCAAGCTTTTCCGTCGGTTCATACGTCCTCTTTAACGTTAAATCTAAAAGTGTTCCAGTGAATCAATGTTAATAAGACTCGATACTAAAATTGGACACATCGTCAAGCACGCGTGTTTAATGTTTTAAAAAAAATCCATCGAGCCGTTCTTAAGATTTTCGCAAAAACGCTCAAATTCAAAAATTACCACAAAATTATTACGCGAATGATCTTAGAAAAACAATTCGTTCTCGAGATCGCGAACAGCAGTTTCAACAAAACGTCCTAGGCGAAAAATAGTAAGTAAACGACACATTTTGAAATTATTTTCGAGCCATTTCATGAAAGCATTGATTATTTTTCGGTACATTTACTATTACGATGCAAAAACTAAGGTTGGAAATGTTTTTGCGATTTACTTCCAAACAAACATACAGAATTTTTTTGTTCTTGTATATTTTGTGTGCCATACACCACAGTTTAAGATGTTGGTATTTGCTTTTCAAAGTGAAATCTGGATCTCGAAAAATTTCAATTTTAGTGTTTTCGAGGTTTTTTGTTTGTCGTTGTCATGGAAATATCGATTTTCACAAAATGTAATCCACGCTAAAGTTCAATCCAAAACCAACAAGTATTGCAAATTTCACTTTGATCTGACAAGGAAAGGACTGTCTAAGAGCCCATTCAAAAAGTTAGGTGTGGTCCCAAAAAAACTGTATCGAAACACCTTAAATGTGCAGGCGCTTGTGCGGGCGCTCGTGCGCGCGCTAATGACGCATGAAATTATGCGCAGTAGGTGATGCGCAATGCAAAACAGATGAATCACCTAAAGGGAAAAAGTACCTTTTCAGAGGTGTTGTAATATCAAGTTCAAGAACGAAGCTATAAAGATAACTCATATTTACAGAGGATTCGGAGCTTGCGATAGTGGGGCAATGCTCTACCCAGCTGTCAGCTACCAAATGCCAACTGGCAGATACTCAACTTTGAACTTGTATTATACCACTAGATGGTGAAATATTAAAGTGAAAGCTGGTTAATAAAATGTATATAAATATTAAAGCCGAGTCTCTGACTCATAAATTGTCTTATCAGCAGTTAAATCATTGTATAAAACATTCACTTCGTACACTGCCTTGTTCGGCACTTCCTTACTCCCTGTCGTTGTCTGTAAACTCTATTTGTTCTTACCTCTGAATTTCACTTTCGCAAAACGTATTCGTTTGTAGATTCACTTTCCTAACTATAGGGGAGGGACACTTTGAGTGACCGGTGTCTCCGAGTTCGGTGTGGCGAAAAGGATATCTTCTGTACTAAATGAAATTAATCTGAGCAATGAAATGGCGTTGTATGAGCAGCGATTTCAAAACTAATCATAGAACTGTATCAAATAGCGCAATCCGAATGACATACGTAGTTAGTTTTTTTCCTTACACATGGCGATAACCATAACCATTAAATTCGTACGTTCCTGGAGGCTTTTTCGTATTCAATATTCATGATTCGCATGTAATGAAATTTTTTTTTCTACGTTTGCTTTTCAGAACTACTGCAGCAAGAAACTTCTTAACCGGCCGTCGCGCCGGTTTATAAAATGGGCACGGTTTTGTCGTGATGGTCAGTTGGCTTAACATACGAACAAAGTGCTGTAAAGCTTGTGGTACGGTACTCAAGAGCGGTACTGTCTTATATCAGACGCATGCGCATATTAGTCTGCTGAATGTTACCTTCGTGTGTTCTTGTCTTTTAATTTACAGTATTTAAGATATCAACGACGAAGGGTTGTTAAGTTTGGGTTTTTTGTATTTGTCTTGTATAACGCATGCGCAATTGAGTAAAGCAGCTAATAGGATTGAATGCGAAATTGGCTGTGTTGTCTGATCTAGTTAGTGGTCATGGTGAAAATTTTTTTAGCGCAGGAGTTTTTTTATTGGGATTGACATTTTGAGGGTGTAAAAATGTGGGAGTCAGAAGGATTTGTGAATGTCAGGAGCATATCACGCTTCTGTGAATGTGATTTGCTTTGAAAGTTGCGTTTTGTATAGGAGCGGTGTAACATTGTGCTGCGTGAGAGGGGATTCCCGAGTTAGCAAACCGGATTTAAACATCACGTCATGAGATATGCCTTGACGTGCCCCATACTCTGACGATCTGCTCGAGCTCGCGTTTATCAAGTGTTATATTTTGATTCTACTGCTATATTCACTGTTTGTAGTTAAGGTCTAGGCACAACAGTAAATACTTCGTCGTCCCGGTGTGAGCATTCTCAGTTGTGGACGAATTTATATCGACATTCAAAGTTTGAGTGAATTTGCGTTTTTCAGCACAAAATAAAAGCGATAAGAAAGATAAGCTGAGTCATCAGAGTTTAAACATTACGTCATCCAGTAACGTTATAGTCAAAATGTTGTGGCACACAATCACACTTTTCGTCACGCTGGTTCGTATAAATAGAGGATCGCGCTAACATTTGTGAAACCTAGGGGTAGGGAGGGTCAGAATGGCTGGTTAAAATGCCCATTAGGCTTTCTTGTTTTCTTATTGATTTGCCTTGTTTTTATTTTTTAATTTTTTCCTTGTTTTTCGCACTGCAAAAATATCTTTGCAGTCAGGTGTACTGAACGCGACGGAAATTAACCCAGACCTCCTTGCCTCAATACTCCGCAAGTGCGAATAATCCTGATAAGGAACAGCGCATTCAAAAGAGCCGTGTTGGTTTTCTGTTTGTTTGTTTGTTTCTTATTTCAACTTCTCTCAATTTCGGCGATATGCGATTAATTTCAAGAGAACAAAACGCGAAATTTGGCGAAATTCGTTTGGAAAACGTATGTACCGTACTGCCGTATGCATTTTTGTCGTGTATACAATAATGGTTGAGTCGTTTTTGCATGGCTCCCGTTTAAAAGCTAAACTTGTATAATTTTACATTGCCCAAGACCAATTAAATGACTTTTTCCTGGATAACTGTTCTGTTTTTAACTTCACAGATAAAGAAGTGATGTTCGTAACAGAAAACAATCACAATCAGATTAAGCTCTCTCCCTTTCTAAAAGACGCCTCGGTTCAACCATTGCGCAAATTTTACAAGTTGATGTTGGATAAGCAAGTCACATCGTACGCCTAGTAAAGCAATGAGAGAAGACGCGAAGCACTCACGTAATTCAATATAAATACTATTACAAGAGAGTCAAATTGGCTGTTATGGCCTTTCCGGTCACATATGGTTTAACTACAATTCAGTGAATAGGGACCGTCAGATGGGACTGCTAAAACAGTTTTAATTACTGGTCGTAGACTTTGGATTGTAATATGTCACACTAGTATCGTTCTTATAGCTTCTCTCTCTACTGGTACGCAACAGGGAGGAGCGAGGACTCTGTAGTCTGATATGAAGTTCGCTAATATTGGCTTTGTGTGAACACGACGAAATTCATCATAAGGAGAGGAGGCTGGTCTCTTTGCCAGATTTCACGTCGACCTTTACGTTAAAATACTTTAATTTCGGTAGTACAGCATGCGACCATTTAACTACTGATTTGTTTTCTTACCTTTAATTTTTTTCTCTTCTCCAAAAGGTCGGTGTATGCATTGATCCCCTTTGCTTGCACTAACGACAACACTTGACCGGATTGTCTCCACTACTAAAAAATCAACCACTCTGTTACTATTTTGTAGAGTTATTAAGTCAAGAGGACCCCATTTAACCAATGTTTTGCTTATTTATCATTCTTTTATTTCATTTTACCTCGCTTAACTATGCATTAATCAGTTCTCGTTCCAACCTGATGTGTTCTTTTTTCTCTTCACACTAATTCATCCTATTAGAATAAAAACCCTGTTTTTAATTCGCATTAGACGAATGACTACTTTTATGCCAATTTATCAACCTTGCAATTGAAAATGAAGTCAAGATGGCGTCGAAACGTCGTTCCTTTTTTTTTCGCTAATTATCATAATTAATTGTATCTCGACAAGATCTCGAAATTTCTTGATCTCGCAATGTTCCCTCATAAGAACTTTCTAATGCCAGGGAAAATGAAGAATTCGATGTTCGGACACCGGGACACAACTTCATACATGTCCGTACAGCCATCGCTGTACATGTCATAGTATCGATTCACATTGTATGCGTTTTAAAAGACAAAAAAAGGGTCACTATTTACGGATGATTTGCAGACTGTAGTACCACCAACATCTCGCTGTTATGACATTCCGATATTATGGAATAAAATCGCATAAAGCCGCAAGTGGCTCACAAGACCAGCCCTGACTTCAGGATTATTTCTTTGTGAGATACAACTCCAACATAGGGTCAACTTCCAACCCCACCCCACCCCCCTCCCCCTCCCCCCACCATCACCACCACTCCTCCTAGCAATAGCTAGGTCACCCAATGGTCGTGTCGGCACGCATTTATACACCTGGGTGGAGCTAACTTCGTCCAGTCTAAAGGATACAACAAGGCACGATAACGTTAGGGTCTCCCGATCGAAAGTCTGATGTGCTGTTCAACCAGGCCAAATTTTTTTAACAGAATAATTACTGAAAATAATTAAAAATCAGTAACCGAAGTTCTGGTGTACAGTTAACAATTATTTACTGAAGTGATGAATATTTGCCGAACCGCGAAGCGGCAAGGTAAACATCTGCCCTTCTTCACCGACACTGAAGTGACTACATTGTTTCAGTCATACCAAACAAATGGATAGCCAGCACGAAATAAAGCTTTTTTCCGAGAAATGAGGAAAAACTCGCTCGTGAAATCCAGAACAATGACGGGAGGTGAATGGCAGAAACTATCCCCAATTTGAGTAGCCAATCAGAGCGCGCGAAAAACACTATTCATTCGTTTGGTATGTGCTAATGGTTAATATTTACTAACCGCACAGCGGCGTGGGAAATACCCGCCACCCGGTCCACCAGCGGAAGTTATTATGGACCACACAAGCGAATAGCCAGCCCCCAAAAGTTAATTTTCTGATAAGCGTGAGTGGACGAAGACGCTTTGGAGGCGACCGCTGCTTTCGCTCGGAGGTAAATATCAAACGCTATCCTGAGTTTGAGAAACCAGTTACACACTCTCTAACCAACGAACCAGATCACGGCCCGGAAAGTGTCTGTTGCATCGACAGTGGTCTGTAATTATGTTACGCAATTCTTTTTCCTTTACGCAACTTACAAGTGATTAATACGAGACATCCTTGACTCAAAAGAAACAGTTAACACGAAAGCTAGGCCAAGTTCTAAGCGAGCATTTGTACAAACTAAGAAACGTCTTTCAGTTTTAATGATTTATAATCTCACACCTGTCCTTGCACTCTTATATCACTCTAGCACTGATTTTCGTAGTTCTTGTATTTCTCCTGAGGTTGCGTGGTTCTCCTGTTCTTGTAATTCCGTAATTTCCGTAGTTCTGTGATTCCAGTTATTCCTGTGATACTACTGTTGTGCTTGTGTTTGTTAAAGTTCTTGTAGTTATCGCATTCATTGTAGTTCTAGTTCTCGTGGTTCTATGGTTCGCGCATGGTAAACCTCTCGCGGTTCTTTCGGTCTTTTGGTTCTCACATCTCCACGGTTGTTCCTGTTCGGTTCTCCTGGTTCGACTAGTTTTGACTTTTGGTTTAGTTTTTGCAGTTTTTCCACCTAGGTTAAGACCAGTTTTCTTTGTCCTTACCATTTATCCGGGACATTCTACGAGTTGATCTCGGTGAAACAATCCATTTCTAACAATTCTTACAACATAATACTATACTCTATCTCATCAACAGTGACTTCACAAAAGAAATCGTTGTCGCGTTTGGTTGCTTCCGGTCTCCTGTTTCTTACAACCATCTTAAGCTGGGAAGATTCCTTTGTATTGTATTCATGTTTTCACTCCGTACATAGGATTCTGGAAAGTTGTGGTTGTTGGCTTGAAGATCGGATTCTCAGCCTGTTGTTAAAGAGAAAATGAAAGGGGCTTTTAAAAAATGCGAACTCAATGTTTTATCCCACTGTTATCCTCCCCGCTCCACTGAGCCCCGCTCCACTACCTTCTTCCTTCTTCTCGTACACATACACTACCCTCCCACATCTCATACAAGTAGTATATAGGTGGATAGAGTTACTTTAATACCAAAAATCCCAAAACATTTCGGAAGAGTTAAATTTCAATGAAAATACTGTTCAAATATAAACCATTCTAAAATCGTTTCGCTTTCCTAAATTGTTAACTTCTCAGAAATTAAAAGTGCTTAATGAAAGTATTTCTTGTTTGTTTGTTTGTTTGTTTGTTTGTTTGTTTGTTTGATTAAGTTCAAAATTGTAGGTGTTGAAGCCAACACCCGTTCAATGATTTGGAGTCTTTGACGATCGTTCGAGGAAAACTCAGAGACAATAAGAAAAGATTTCAGTCTGAGTTTGTCAGTATTGAACGAAGCAGTACAGTTAGCGTTTCTCAGTTCTATTTAGAAGTTGTACTTATATTGTTAATCTTTGTATTGTTTATTTCACGTTTTGCGCTGGATTCCAAATTTTGTCCAAATTTTGTCAGAAATCAGTAACAAGTAGTCTAAATATCCTCCGAATTACACCTTGATAACCAACTCGGTTAACAAGACTAAGGACTGACTATCATGAACTGAAGAATTTCTGACCCTGATGCTTCTGCAAATTTTCAAATCTTCAAGATATACATTATACCCTTGAGCCTCTCGGCGGCTAATATAGGTTAAGATAGGTGAACAGGTTTTCTTAGTAGTCACTTAAATCCATGATGTGTTCAAACTTACCATGACACACTTTGCATTCTGTTGTTCCTTTTCAAACTGGGCAAATGCTCGTCGATCCTGAGAACAGCAATACACCACGAGTCATGATTTGACATCCAAATGAATGCTTTCGCAATTGTTTCAGAACCGTACTAATTTTAGTGCGATCTGAGTCTGAATCAGTAGCTGTAATCCAGACTGTGCTAATAAGCATTTCACTTTACTGTGGTGCTTTTTATTATGCTGTGCAAGGCATTTCTAAATGTTAAGACTGTGGTTGAGCCCAAAGGTGGCCATTCAAATCAAGCCTAAAGTAACACTATAACGCCTTCCAATGCTCATTAAGGAACCCCCCCCCCTACCGCTTCCCCCCCTCCCTCACCCAATGGCAAACTTGTCTACGCCCCTGTTATCATGCTGTAAGAGGTATTTCTAACTTTTGAGACTGTGGAAAACACTGTGTGACCATTTTAACGAAAGCCGTTGTCAAGTAACTTTATTTGGTTGGTTCTTTTTTTGTTTGGTTGTTTGTGTTTGTCTGTTTGTTTGTTTGTTTGTTTGTGTTTTTTGTAATTTTGAAGTGAAAATTGAGAATTTTGGGTGAGCGTCGGAGCAAGATAAAGGATTTATGAGGACCAACGGTGAAGGCTTAAATGAAGGGTGTTGAAGGACTACTTGTGAACTTCACCTGTATGGTTGCTAGCACTCTCCATATCAGCAAGAGAGCTATAGCAACAGCTAGCACGGCTCCTATAACACCAAGAATCACTGCTAAGGCATGCATCTCAGATGGACAATCTGAAAATTAAGGCATTGTCAGAATTTAAAGCAACATTTAGCTCCCAGCATAGTTTTTTCTGTCAATATCGCCCGTTACTCTCGTAGAAATCACGGTATTCACAATCAACATCAAGCTGACTGGTAATACGTCATGATTTAAACCGATCTTTCGGGAGAAGGAACAGGCGCTAAGAATATCACCATAAACTGCTAAGAATATCACCATAAACGTAAGACCGAGAAATAAAGATCACCACATTGGCACAATCAGGGTGACCCTGATCGTTTCTTAACATATCAAAGAAAAAGGACGAGTCCTGTTTAATTTCCACCCATGTTGAGGACGTACACGTTACATATTTCTTGCAGTCCCTTTGCAATTTCAGGTGAAGATCTTTGGTTATCTCTGATTGGACTGGTTCCTTAGACAGGAGACTGCTCTACATTGTCTTTCACTCAATGGTATAAATGGGTCACAGAAAACCGCCAGGAATGAATTCAGAATAAAGATTGAAACCTGGAAAGAAAAAACTGATTGAAGCAATAAGGCTCTGAGAACTCGTTTAATTTCTGTTTTAGCATTATCTTAAATTACCTTCTTTACCGCAAAGCATGCAAAGAAGACAAAAATGTGTATTTAGGCATTGAGAACACTAGAGAGATGTAGAAAGCACTCGCTATTGGTTCGTGCCTGCCATGTTTTATCACAGTAATTTTTAATACATGGTTTTGCCTTATTTATTTCTTAAACACAGTAACAAACTGATTGAAAACGAGTGTAGTGTATTACAGTAAATCTTTTTAACTGTGTTGTTGTCCTTGTGTTAAAGTGTGTTAACCCATTGACTCCCGTGCCGCCCAAAACCGCCCGTAAAGGACCATTGTCCTTGATCAGTTTGTGACGTCATCACTTTGAGTTACAGCAGCTGTTTTGGACAACCAATTGATGCCCACTTCTCGCAAAAAGTTCCTAAACTGAAGCGCTATCTTAGGATAAACCAGAGCTACACAAAGAAAAAGCAAAACATTTTCTTGTTAAATTGATGCAAAACTTGGCCTTGGCACAGGTTGAAGCTTCCACTTAAGTTTAAAAGAAATATTTTCTAGTCTAAGGGAAGACTATCAAATGGCCTACAAACTCTAAAAAGAATCGAATTGAGAACCAAAAACAACGGGACTGAGCGCTAAAACCCGGAAATTTTGAATTGTGCGCATGCCCGAAACCAAATTTGCCAAGTAACCTCGGAAATGGAAGAGAAGTTTAGTTTCAATGCTGCAGAGGAAGTTTTAGAGGTTTGGACTGGGACTTGAGCAGGCAGGAGCCAAAAACAAGGTTAGAAGTGAGTGGGATAAAGGTAATTCAAGAATGGCAGCAATATTAATTCAAGTGACTAACCTTTGGTCTTCAGTGCAGAGATAAGCACTTTTCCGTCTGCTTCTGTCGTATACGCAAACGTCAAATAACAGTCTTCCTCGTCTTTAAAACGGCACTGTTTACCCATGGCTAAAATTGGCAAGGCAATAGCTTTAGTATACACGGCTTGGATAAAGGAATGGTAAGGATTTTTCTGGCAAAATGTTTGTAAACCTTATTTCACTCGAAAATACAAGATTTGTAGTGGGGAAAGGGGAAGTCAGCGGAAATCACACAGCGTTCGAGGGACGTTTTTATTCATGTACAACCAGGAATCCTACTGCAAATGAGCCCAGTTGTTCAAAGCAGGAGTAAGCTTACCCAGGGTAACTGTAAATTTTGAACTCAGCTTACGCGTTTAAAGGGACTGGAAATCAGACATGTTAGTTATATCACAGGTAGCCCAAGCTCACTATGTTAGGCTTTCAAACACAGCTCTCTTGTCGATTATAAGGTTTGTATGGAAAATCTTACTTGAACTTCTAAAACCGAAATAAAATTGTCTACAAAACTCACTGTTCTCGTTTTCTTGTAGTTTCCTAGTATATTCCCCCCACCTCCGCCCCCCCCCCCCCTTTAATTATTTATTTATTTATTTATTTATTTATTTAAGGGTAATTTAGCGCCTTTCCGAGCGGGTCAACTTATCAGCCCCAGCAATACACGAATATAAGAGTTTGTATGGAAAATATAACTTGCGCTAAAAATGTGCTAAATGTGAAATAAAGTTGCCTTTTTAACTCACCTCTGGCTCATTCAGGTGTTTCCCAGTGTTTTTACACCGGTTTAGGCCTTGAAGGATCAATAAAACGCCTCTCTGAGCGAGTCGCTTTCCCACCACGAGAAGCGAAGAGAGAAGCGAAGCGAAGGTTGGAAGCCGTCTCCTGACCGTTGATGCTTTCGGGGACGATAAATCCTGTTGAAAGTGCGCCACGGGGAAAATTCCACCAGCAACAGTTTTGTAGATAAACAACGACCTTTCTACGTCGTTCGCATTGCCGAATTCCTATTTTGCGAGACGTGAAAAAGGCCTAAGTGCCCATTGCACTTAGGCTTCAAATTGGCGTTTGTCGGTTGGTAAAATTTCACTGTGCCTGCCTCGCGTTGGTTGAATTTGCCACTTGACGGTTGGAGTCCGTTGCAGGGCAGCCCGGTCCGCGCGTAGTCATGCCGTAGAACTGCTCAGTAAATTGGCCATTTACGTCTCCCAAAATAGGAATTCGGCAATGCGAACGACGTAGAAAGGTCGTTGTTTATCTACAAAACTGTTGCTGGTGGAATTTTCCCCGTGGCGCACTTTCAACAGGATTTATCGTCCCCGAAACCGTCAACGGTCAGGAGACGGCTTCCAACCTTCGCTTCTCTTCTCTCTTCGCCTCTCGTGGTGGGAAAGCGACTCGCTCAGAGAGGCGTTTTATTGATCCTTCAAGGCCTAAACCGCTGTAAAAACACTGAGAAACGCCTGAGTGAGCCAGAGGTGAGTCAAAAAGACAACTTTCTTTTACATTTAGCACATTTTTAGCGCAAGTTATATTTTCCATACAAACTCTTATATTCTTGTATTGCTGGGCTAATAAGTTGACCCGCTAGCAAAGGCGCTAAATTACCCTTAATTAAAAGGGGGGGGGGGGGATATACTAGGAAACTACAAGAAAACGAGAACGGTGAGTTTTGTAGACAATTTTATTTCGGTTTTAGAAGTTCAAGTAAGATTTCCCATACAAACTCTTATAATCGTCGACAAGAGAGTTGGTTTACTGTGTTTGAAGGCCCAACTCAGTGAGCTTGGGCTACCTGTGGTTATATTTGAGCGGGCACTCACCAGGTGTCAACTTGTCGACTGGATCTATCTTAAAATCTTTGCAATTTCTTGCACATAAGTCTCCCGCAAATTCTCCAGTTCCAAACATACTACACTGCACGCATGCCCTGTTAGCCTCGCAAGTTCCAACACAGTTCTGCAATTTAATAAAAAATATAGCCAACGTTCGTACCTGTGATGAGATACGATAAGGAGATGGTACAAGCAGAAAGGTTGGAAGAACAAAACTGAATCTGGTATGTATTTCTAAGATTGCGTTCGTTGGGTGATAGTAGCTGTTTTTGGATAAAGGTCTTAAAGACTAAAACATACAAAGCTTTTTTAAAGGATTTTCAAACATGGAACGCATTCCTTATCCTAAAGCTCTTAACCCTCTTCTAAGATCGCGTTCTTTTGGAGATTGCCAATCGTTCTACGGTACACTTACCACGCAGTCGTCACAGAAAGGTCCTCTGTAGGGCAAAGTTCCGTTACATACGCAAACCCCACACCTACAAGTCCCCCTACCACTGCAAACAACCTGGTGAAAAGAGCAATGAAAAAGAATTAAATTAATGAACGCAAGGAAGGAAGGAAGGAAGGAAGGAAGGAAGGAAGGGAGGGGGGAGGGAGGGAGGGAGGGAGGGAGGGAGGGAGGGATGGATGGATGGATGGATGGATGGATGGATGGATGGATGGATGGATGGATGGATGGATGGATGGATGGATGATGGATGGATGGACATTAGAAAGAATCTTTTATTTTGCCACGGACTTTTATCAAATTAAAATATACAACATATTAAAATTTGTTTTACATAAAATCCGTACACGATATTATCTCAGTAAAACTAATTACAGTTAATTAATTAATTACAATATACTGCGATATAAGTATAATATGAAATTACTTTGAGGCATTGCTGGTGCCAGTAGTGTAGGAGTCCAGTTTATACACAAACCTTTTAAGGAAACTTTCATCTTTAACACTTGGAGGCAAATCATTCCATAGCTTAGCTCCAGAAAAAGCAAAATTATTTTTGTAATAGTTTGTGCGACATTTTGGAAGCTCAAGGTTCATTTTGGAAGGGAGGGAGGACGGGAGGGAGGGAGGGAGGACGGACGGACGGACGGACGGACGGAGGGAGGGAGGGAGGGACGGACGGACGGATGGATGGATGAATGGACGGACGGATGGATGGATGGATGGTTATCTTTATTTCAGCACAGCATCTTATCAAATTATAATACAAGAACTGAACTGAACTCCAGAAAACTTGTCGGATATGGTTGATAGTAAATGATCAGGCTTGAGAAGGATAGTTTACGTCTTTCTTTCACAACAGAAATCAAGGTGGACGACTATTGTGTTTTGAGTGCCGTCCCCATACCGACAAAGGTAAACGTAACATACAAACAAATTAACAAAATTAAAAAAGCAAGCATAGTTACTTACTCCACTCTTGATACAGCTCTCTAATTCCAAACTGCAGCTACAAGATGGCCCAGTCCAGTTTTCAGTGCAGTTACATTGACCACAGTCACAGAATCCGCGCTCTGTTACAGGGGAAAAATCAATTTCTTAAGGACGGTGATTTCTTTTGTTACTGCGCATACGTTCTGCGCATCTCGGGTCAGGGGCCCGTTTCTCGAAACTCCCGATAACTTTTCGGTGCCGAAAACTATTTTAGGTGCACAATATTCTCCAATAGCTATACAATTTTTATTGATTTTGAAAGCCAAATTTTAATCTTTATAATTTCGTGAAGCATATCGCTAAGTTTGCGCCGATAATTACCATTAGCTGACAAATAAATGAGCTCGAAAAAATACTTACCGGGCCCGGAAAGTTATCGGGAGTTTCGAGAAACGGGCCCCTGGTCCGAGATATACGGGTTTCTTAAGGAATTTGCCTACTAATAAAAAGGTTTATCATATGACCTGTACGGACCCGCGCGCAATTTCCTTGGAAAACCATATGAAAAAAGTCCCGTATGAGGGCCGTACGCCTCGCTCTAGCAGGGCCGGAAAAAGCCGTACGGCCCTACTAGAAAAGCGTACGGCCCCGCTACTGCCGCAAGATGACGGGATTGGAACCAGTTGAATCCACAGCTTTGAATTCAGATGAACGATAGTTCAGATTTTTCTAAAAAGCAAAGAATGTCCAACATGTTTATTAAAACTTTACTATCTAGAAAGCGATGTAGTTTGCAGGTGCAAAAATTAAAACAAAACGTGTTTAAACTTGGCAAATGATGAAGAAATACTCCTAACAACAACAATAAAATCGAACTAAAAGCCGTCAAAAACTGAAACAACATAATCGGACGAAGACGTATCCTGGTTTGAAGTCATGATAAACATTGAAGAAAAAATGCAAATGCGAAGTAAACTCAAATTTCTTTTTCTGCTGCGCAATTTTTAAATCACAACAAACAAAATGCGAGTACATGTTTACGACTAACCTGGCAATGACACAGTTTCCCGCTTGTTTTCACGAAGCATTTTAAGCACAATTTGGACATCAACTGTAATGCAGAGCTCAACATCGTCGAACAGCAGGTGTTCATGAATCCTACGATCCGTGGTAAACTAAACAACTTGAAGCTCAAAGGAAACGAAGCGTAGCAAAATCCTGAACTGCCTGTACAATCCCTTTCCAAGTCTTTATGTAGTTTCATAAATTAAGATCTAATGTTGTTTTTAACATCCAAAATCCTTGGTGGAAAATTAATTAATCCTCTCGTTCAAACCAATTGTGAATTTCGGCTCAGAAGAAACGTCGCTAAGTTGTTCAATCAGGATAAATTCAGTCTTCGCTGAGAGACGAGCACGACTGAGCCGAAACGTCGTGCAAATTCTTTGTTGTAGTCCTTCATAAACGTTTCCTTTGAAATTTCTACTAACTGCAATCATGTACGAGGAATTTAGTCGGATTTAAATCTTCTTGGAATGGAGCTAAAACTCGGAGATTTGGTGTTCAAAAATTTTGTACGCACATCGCAGTTCAAATGCACTTTACTGGCTTCCCAAACAAATTACAAGCTACCATTGGCTTTTCAAAATGCGCGCGAAACGGCCCGCCGCGTCTGTATCCACGAAAGAAAGACAAAAAAATTCAGTGGTCATATGATAAAATGCTTATTGACTGAGTTAGGTCGGGCCGGACGGGAAAATATTTGGCTCTCGGTCAGGACGCACGGACCTCGCTGCGCTCGGTCCGTACGTCCTGACCTCGAGCCAAATATTTTCCCGTCCGGCCCTCCCACTCAGTCAATAAGTACATAATATTTCGCGCTGGTTATAACTATATGGAAAAAGCAGATCCTAGCAAGGGCTATCAGAATCCAAAGAGAAACTTGGGGGTAGATAATTGAGCTTAAATTTGGAAAGAAAATTCTTTACATTCTTTGTATTTTAAAGCTTTTTTAGAATTATCTCTGAAAAGTGCGTGGTTACCCACATTTTTCGTGTTAGATTCCAGTAGGTCTTGCTAAGATCTGCTATTTTCTCCATAGTCATAACCTTTGCAAAAATACCTCTGTATTAGGACGAACCGTCCTTAATTGAATCTCGATTTCATTATAGGTACATGAGGGTTTCGAAGACGTAGTTTATGCAACCCTACTGAAGGGCCTTCCTTAGTTCTTCGAATTCTCAATTCTCAAATTACTGCGCTTAACGCTAGTACACAAAGAGGGGGGGGGGGGGGGAGGGAAGAGAAAGGACGAGACCGTACGAAGGATCATGTGTTATTAAATCCACCCACTCTTTCGAATACCTGGAATTTTTTAGTAAGCCTTTTCGCAGAAGTACCAGATTGGGTCTCCCGGAATGACTTCCACGCTTATTTGAACGCCTCCTCCCTAGACTCGAAACTCTTTTCAGTTTTCGTTAACTCTTCAAATATCACTACAACCCGCACGAAAATGTCCTTAGGATCGAAAAGATGATTGAGAGCCAGACAGGTCATTCTGGCTTTGCTGCGGTGTTATGTTTAAAATAATCGTGGACTGTATCATCCAGTTTTAGCATCACTTTGAAATTCCAAAAGACACAATTGTGACAAACTACGTGTAAAATAAAAGATTCCGTTTTGCTTCAAGTGTCTGTTCTAGTGCACAAGAGCGTCCTTTAAATGAGGATCCCCGTCACTTTCATATGGGAGTTCCCCCCCGGACCTGACTGCCGACTTTTTCATGTTCTTCCCTTGTGAATTAGATGAAATTAATAAAAACTGATTGTCGATCGTTGTTCCTTAAAAAGTTCACTCGATATTTCCCCATTGGTCGTCCAGAAACAATTCATGTACGAGTAAGGTACTTAAAAAACTTTTAATAAAAGAGCGGAAAAATTGCTATGATATTACCCTTTACAGCCTTTGAAGAATGATAAGCAACGCACGCATTAGGTGTAACCGATTGAAGCAGCCTACCTATTCCTCCACAGATCTCCTCATTTTCAGGATCTTTTGGGCAACTTTGGCTGTCACATTCACACTTTTCACCGTAGATCAATCCACTAGGATCCTGCATTTTGGAAAGAAACAGAATGTAATTAAATGTAAAGAAGATCCTCGCAGTTATTCTTCATTCCGCAGTTCAAATATATGAATTTCATATATTCATAATTTCAGAATGTAATTAACTGAAAATGCGCTTCCACGTTGCAAGGTTTCACTTAGGGGGTCCTTCGTTACACAGCCAGACAATAAAATCCTTTGACAACCTCCCCAGGCCAACAACAACAATTAGCTTTATTTGCATGACTTTAAGTTCTTACAGTATTTACAAAAAGCCTACAACTCAACAAAAAGAAATAATAATGTAATAAGGAGATAAGAATTAAGTTACATCAGTCACCGGTAGCCAAAGCTTTTAGTTATGACTAAAAATCCGGCAATAAAATTTGTGAAATTAACGGTAATTTTTAGTTTATATCTTACTTATTTGCTGTCTGAGGCAAACGTTCCCTCTCCGAGCGAGAATAACTGTCTTTCCAATTTATCCTCCCAAGGAGTATTATAATTGTGAAAGGTGACACACAATTCAGCCGCACCAAGCACACCTCTGTTCATTAAATGAGCTATATTTAACGCGCTGGATATCGAATGATAGATAACCAACGAGGCGCGTAGCGCCGAGTTGGTTATAATCATTTGATATCCAGCAAGCCCGAGTAGAATAATTGTTTTATTAAAAACTTAACCACTATTTTCAAAAAATCAAGAAAGAACGGAAAAATGAGAAAAGAAATAAAAAGGGAACAAGAATCGATCACATGACTGAACGAAAAAGGCGCCAAAACCTTGCGAAGTGTTGCAGCGTTTCATTGCAAAGCTGAATGAATCAATGAAAACTGCTCGAAAGTGAACAAAGTGGCTCAAGTTTTGGAAGAAAATCTTCAAATTTTTGGCTCTGAAATATGGTCCATATTTGATTTTTCCTGAAACATTGTTGTAATCATCGTTTAAAGCGGATTGAAGCTGTACAATTTCACCATATTAGCTGCTGGAGTTGAAACTGAACAAGTTTGTAATCTGTTCGCACAACGGAGCCATCATGTGCGTGTTTGATCGAACTGAAGACAGAACAAATTTGAACTTGAAGAGGTAATTTCTATGCATCTCAGAAGCAAGATTACTGTAGCGAGGAACACTAGAATTCACCATCATATTTTGTTAAACGCAAAGCACAAAATGCAGTTGTTCTCGGTTTAGAGGTTGTGTGCGGAATGGTAAAAACAACATTCAAACAACTGGAAAAGCGATTCAACTCCATTTACATGGCATCCGATTTCTATCTGAGCATTTGGACCTGTTGGAACACAGTACAACGAGTGCAGGTAAACCAGTGTCAATTTTGCGCGTTAAAGCCGAAAAAAATCTCGCCCTTCCTTCCCGCTTGGTAGTTTGCAGCCGTAAGCTTATTTTTTTAGTACTTGTTTAGACTGCTTCACGTTGTTTGCATCGACTTACCATGAATGTGTGATAGTTTTTCTTAAATGCTCCAGCCCCATTTCACTGTGTTTTATTTTATGCCTTGTCTTGATATTTTGAAGTGGAAAGCCTTCCTGATAAAACCTACCGTTTGGTCAATTTCAATGATCGACGTGACGATCGATGAAAGAAATTAATTGTAAACACAACGCTTAATACTTGAATTTCTATTTCTGCGCAGTTTTTTCAAACAGTTTTGACTTGTGTTAGACGACGCTGTTGGTGATACTTGTTGGTGACGCTGTTGGAATTTCTGTTTAATTTAAATTCGCTGCCAAGTGATTTTCCTCGTCCATTTTTCTCGCCGGGTTGCTCGCGAGGAAAAAACTTTCAACTCACTTTGTTGTTGAGTGTTCATTGACCATATTTGGTCGCAGCAGGTATATGAGCTGATAGCCTAGCTCCGTTCAGCCAATCAAAATGCTAGAAACCCAATATACCTAGTCCGGTTTTTAATAATTCTTGATATTCGCCATTTCCACTCACAATTTCCTCAAACCAGAACAAGGAATGAAACAACCGTACCCGGAAAAAGTTCCATTTTTCCCAACGTCTATCACAATAAAACGGCAATGTTTTGAGCCTTTTCACAAGAAATCAAATGTCGGCATTCGACCGCCGACCTCTACGCACAAATATATGCAAATACGCTAAACAAAGCGGGCAAGACAAAATCTACTGTCTCGGGGAGCCGTGCACGGTAAGCAAGCGCAAATAGCCATGCTTCAAACATGAAACGTCGCACCCCAACACAGTAGATTTTGTCATGTTCGCGTTATTGTGCGAATTGTCCAATGAGAACAGCGGGATGAAATTAGCATATTTGCTTATATTTGTGCCTCAATAGAGGTCGGCGGTCGAATGCCGACATTTGATTTCTTGTACAAGAAGCTCAAAATATTGGCCGCAAACGTTAGGAAAGATGGAACTTTTCCGGAGTATAATTGTTTCTTCACTATCGATTTATTCTGGTTTGAGGAAATTGTGAGTGGAACTGGCGTATAGTAAGAAATATAGCTCATTTAATGAACAGAGGTATGCTTGGTGCGGATGAATTGGGGTCTTTCTTCAGGTACCGGAGCACATTGTCCTTCTTTTGTTTGTAAGACATTGTAATTTGCTTCTATTTCGGAGTTGAATTGTTTTCTGTCTTTTGTTTCTTTTGTTTTACGTCATTCGTTCTCCGGTACTCACAGAAGGAACCGTGAATTGTGTATCACCTTTCATAATTATAACACACATTGGGAGGATAAATTAGAAAGACACTAATTCTCGCTCGGAAAGCGAATTTTTACCCCAGATAGCAAGTAAGTAAGATGTAAACAAAGAAGCACTGTTAATTTCACAAAATTTTATTGATTTTTAGTCGTAACTGAAGCTTTGGCTACCTGTGCATCAGTCTGAATTGATAATAAATTACTGCGTAAATTTAAGCATGATAGAATGAATCTCATCAATTGAACGGAACAAAATAATTCGTGAATTCTTGTGTAGCTTCTAATGTAGACAAGCGTTTTATATTTGGTAGGTGGTCTCTATTTTCCTGTAAAACCTGTCTCTAAGTATTGAGTATTTAGGACAGTGAAAAAGTAAGTGAATTTCATCCTCGATTTCATTGGTTCCGCAAGTAGGACAAAGTCTATTAACTCTCGGGATTTCACTATATCTTCTCAAACTCATTAATAATTCATAAAGAGAAAACAAAGGAAATCACTACCGTGACGGTGGTTTGGATACTGGATCTTAATTAGCATAAAGTTTTGCGAACTTCTGCTTTGAATTTCTCCAAAAATTATGGAAGGTTTGAGAAGCCATATCAAAAACTCGAAAGAGTGTTTCATCAGGTATCCAAACACCTCGAAGTCGGTTAAAAAAACTCGGCTGCGCCTCGTTTTTTCAACCCACTTCTCGGGGTTTGGATATCCTGATGAAACACTCTTTCTCGTGTTTGATATATTACTTCCAGTTTCAATCATTAGTTTGTGATTACCTATTCAGAATTTCACTAATTTTTCCTTTCATTCAACTTGCTTGTCAGTTCTAGATAACAAGAAGGTGTGTATTCGTTTTTTAAAGTGTTATAAAATTCTAGTTTCTTGGAGTGTTGAATAGTACATCGCCAGTGTAGGATATATTTGTCAATGTTGCAATAGGTTTATATAGTGTTTGGTCTTAGATTTATTTAAGTCATTGGGGTCAAAATCAGGCAAATTATAGTATTCAGACATCCTCATAACGCTAGAGTAGAAACTACTTTTACCAGAGGAATGAAGATCTGCCGACATTAAAAAGATCTGTTTAACAATAGAGTCATTCTTCTTATTATGAAGATATAAAAAGTAATTGTTTTTTGATTAATAGCTATTAAGAGGAAATCATCCAAGTTCAGCTCTACATGCCATATTTGATGCTTTAATGCTTACTTCTAGATAACGTTTGCAGAACTGTAGATGAGTTTTTTCAATCTGCGAACTGTCCCAAGACTTGAAATCAGGTCAGTTTTACCTATACACCCCAGATTTCGCTGTTATAAGTTAAAATTGGATAGATCATAGTATCAAAGATTTTATTTGCAAGGAGTGGGGACAATTTCCTTATATTCGTATGTTTTCTAAGATTAAATAGAGCGTGGAGGGCCTTCTCTTTCAACTTGTCAAGTGCCATTGAAAAGTTACCCGTTAAAGAGATTAATGTGCCCAGATATGTTTAGTTTTGAACGATTTCAATGATTTCACTGTCTATGTGATAGCTAACCTCAGTACATTTCTGAAAGATCATAACTTTGGTCTTTTTAGGGTTGATACTTAACATCCACGAATTGCAGTAGGAAGATAATAAGATAATGCTTTATTGGTTTACCCTGCTGAAATATTCGACCGATCCAACGATTGTCTGGGAATGATGCAGTGTCGATATCTCCCGAGTTTGTTGACTCAGGTTTTAATTAAAAGATGAATCCAAAAAAGGCATGATTATGACTTGTCGTTATTTGACTCACCTCGTTGTCTTTGCAGTAACACGTGCCGCATCTGCAAGTTCCTTGACCACTGCATGTTTCACCGTCGTTGCTATCAAAGAGCGAAAAAACGGTTTATTAGCAAAATATCGATCATGGCATTAGGGTATTGCAGAATAACAGTGCTACTGATCATTACAACTGTTTTAAGTAACTTCGCTAAATGGTAGTAGCGAGGATTTGTTATAGCCCTTAAAAGTTTTAACTGTATCCTCCTATGACTTGTGGCAAAGGTAACTGTAGCAGTTCATCCAGCCAACCACACCTCTTCTCTTGGTGCGAGATAGAGACAGATTACGAACCAAAACGTGCTTACATTGCATAGGTTGTCGTTGTTGCTACTGTGGGTATACGCGGGGCTATGCAATGGAATGGCCTTCCACATGTCTTCAAATTAGTTCGGTCCTTTTTGTCTTTTAAAACCCACATTGATAAAATGATGACAGTGGTGGGGCCATACCATGTCAACCAATATTCTTATCATCAACATTGCTCTTTTCTTTAGCATGGGTTTACTGCATCTGTCATAAATTGTGTATTTTGATATTAAATTGTAAATCCATGCCCCTTATGGAGACAACACTATTGTAAGGGCCAGCGTAGAAATTGAGCATCCCTTTAGCTAACAATCCATCGTTAAACTAACAATTGCTGCCGCTATACTTTCTTCATCCTATCCTACGTGTAAATTCTAAGCAAGCCACGATTTACCTTGGACATCCTTTACTCTCTTCCTCCTTTGTACAGGAGCAGTATTCTCCTGCCCTGAAATCATAAAAAGAACCCCACTTGAGATAACAAATCGAGTCTTTGAAACTCATGAAAAAGCAAAATTTATCGGTTAGCATGATAATTGACCTGGTTGATAAAATAAACTGGCATTGACAATTTTAGAACATTGCAATGTTCAATTTCTTAACACACTCCTTTTCTAAACCTCCCTCCTTCATCATCATCAACATCATCATTATCATCATCATCACCATCACCATCACCATCACCATCATCGTCATCATTATCAACATCACCATCATCATCATCATCATCATCATCATCATCATCATCATCACCATCACCATCACCATCATCGTCATCATTATCATCATCACCATCATCGTCATCATTATCATCATCACCATCACCATCATCGTCATCTTTATCATCATCATCATCATCATCATCATCGTCATCATCATCATCATCATCATTCATCATCATCATACCTTTATTGCCATTTTAGTCACAACAGACGTGTGACTAAATAGCCTTATATTGATGCGGTTCCTTTTTCAAAAATAGCTTATTTCCCAAATAAAATGTAACATTTTTCTGCTTTCATCCAGCGGAAGGGATTTCTAGGCATTTGCTCTCCGTTAACACCAAGAAGTAACCCAAAATTAAAGTCTACCTATTTAATAAAATCGATTTCCCTTATTGTACTTTTGCACGTTTAAATACGAGTAAACGACAGGGCCTGGTCTTACCACTTATCTTGGCAGGAACAGACTCCGCATTTTAGAGAACCTTTCTGGTTACAAATGGTGCTATTTTGTTCCACCTGCAAAAACCGATGTGTTAATCGCTGGTTTAAGGTGGTTCTCATTTTTAAGTCTACGAATGAAATCGTATTGTGTAAACATTCAACATCAGGACTTTCATATGGTCCTGTCTATTATGCCGTATAAAGTGGTTTTATCTTTCGAGTCTGGTGGTAAAATCCTAGGGTCTGATAATTCTAATGAAAACTATTGACAGAACAGTATTCTCCTGTGGTACTTTATTTGTGCTGTAAATGGAGGTTACAATATCTACGTCTATGGATACAATCCTAAAGCGCCCTTGTAATTTAAGTGCAAAACTTATCACAACCAAACTTACCAGATTTTTGTCGCTCTCGCATTCACATTCACAAACATAAGACAGTTTCAGAAAAACCTGTCCGTATGGAGTTTTGATAGAGAAGCTATTAAAAGGAAAAAAGAAATGTTATTTCCGGTTAGTTTTGTGAAAAACAAAACAGAACAACGTAAAAAAGCAAACATTTTATCAATATCTTTGACAATATTTACTTTGATGGTAAATCGTCTGAGCATTCGTTCATTGATACAGAAACCTTAAAGGACACCTGGAAAAGGTAACAAAGTAAATTGTAATTATCAGTGTATCTAATATTTATTAACTAACCAACAGAGGACTTAGTAATAAAAATGAACGCTGATTGGCTGGCTTACTACCTGACTGAATGAATGCTTGCCTCATAGATGGATTAACTGACTCCCTTACAGACTGACTGAAGGATTGCTGGTGTGACTGACCTACTGGCTGACTAACTGTCGAGTGACTGATAGACTGACTGACTTCTGTTGAGTGCTTGATAGACTGACTGACTGACTGGCTGACTGACTGGCTGACTGACTGGCTGACTGACTGGCTGACTGACTGACTGACTGACTGACTGACTGACTGACTGACTGACTGACTGATTGACTGACTGACTGGGCAAATAAATGCACAACCCTAGTCGATTGTTTAAAGAGCCAATTGACTAAATTTATTATGTATTTTTCCAGAAAATGACCCAAATGAACTCATAGCTAAACAATTACCTTGTCTCCCAATTGAACACCAGTGCAAGTTCTTGAGTTTTCATAAATCTCTCCCTTGCTGAAACAAAAACAATGTGGTGCGAATATTTGACTTAACCCTATCAGTACTGGAAGGAACGGGCCAGTGAACATTTTCCTAAGGCAAATGCTAAGTTTAAAGTTGTCTAAGGTAACGGAGCACTCAACACGGCTGCTTCTGTACCTTGCCTTCTACACGAAAAATCAATCTCTAGAAAGGTTGTTACTATACAAAGTAGTCAGAATCTATAACACTATATAATACATCATCAAATGTCCACGTATTTAAAAATACGTGGACATTTGATTAACTTGCCTTGTTCTGGAAGAAGAGGGAATTTCTAATTAAGGACCTTCCCCTATTTCTTTACTGGTAATATTCCGGCGCCTTAGCGCATTAGATGTGATCTACGACGGAACATTTATGAGTTGCGCTCAATGGGAGTTTCACATCTCTGAGTGCTCTTCGCCTTGGGAGGAACGAATAGCCAAAAAAAGAAATTCAAACCCGATTAATGAATAACTATGTTGTCATCATCATCATCTTCATCACATCCTTTATTTAAACACGATAAAAAATTTAAAGCATAATGTTTGTGGGGTCGTGTAATTAATTAGGTATAGTACTTAACTACGATACTTCTACTAAGAATATTATTCGATAAGAAATTGAGCACAATGAATAAATGGCTAATAGCACTTAAAATCATGGTATTGTCTGGGAAGAGACTGAACTGACTGTGCACTAAAATCAAGTTCGTTAACGTATTTATCCTTCTTTACATTACGGTAAAAAGCCGTTAATTGGGAGCCCGTAAAATATGTAGAAACTGCATTCCATAAAATGGCACCTCAGTGACTAATTGAGTTTTTTAAAAAAGTATGAGTTAAAACGTGGGACGCTAATCTTGTTGCTGTTGTGACTTTTTTGCAAAATATTACCGATTCACTGTAATTTCACAAGGTTCTCAGAATCCCAAAGGGGACGTTGGCCAGCTTTCACTTTCAAGTGGCTGTGAAGAATTACCGAAAAGTTCTGATCTTGTCCTTGTGAAGATACAACAATATAGAATAAATATGTAGAAAGAAATATAAACCAATTAAACTGTCGCATAAACAATTAAGGACGGTGCCTCCTTTTGTTACTGCGGAAACGTTCTGTGTATGTCTCTTGCTAAGAACTACTTTTTCCCCTTGGTAATAACCTTCCCAAAAATACATCTCTTTTCGGAGGCACCTTCCTTAAAGAGAAAGAGGTAATCGCAAACATACAGCAACTAAAGGAGTTGCCGAGGATGAGAAAAAAAGCTTTTAACAAAATCCGAATTCATGTCCTTTTATGGTACCGGTGCAAACGCTTTATCACTTGAGCTATGAAGCCTCGACTTGACTGAATGGAAGTTGGAATAAGTTAACCAGTTAAAAGATACCCTTTGCCAAAGCACCTGATCAGAAGATATGACCAGAGTGGCCGAAGGGCACTTAAGGTGGCTCCATACAGTTTTTCAGCGCGCGAGGAATGGGAACTAAATTGGCACAAGCGCGCGCGTGAGGAGCGTGACAGTCCAAGTCAGATGACATGTGCCAATCAACCTCCCAGGCGAACTTTTCCAAAGTCTGATTGAGGCATCTTTATGGCTTACCTTTTCAAAACCTGCCGAGCACATAGCATTGAAATTATGAAAAGCCTTTAGTTTAATCGCTTTTGTAGCTGACAGTTGCAGTCCTACGATTGTTCTACGATTGAAGGACTGGATTGATTGCGATCTTTAAGTTCAAGCAACACAGAGAGGACTGAAAACGTTGCACGAATTATTACGCGCCTTCAAGAATTATGCGTGAAGAACTTCTTTCCGTTCTCAACTTGAAATATCAGTGCTGTCCAGGTCAGCTGTCGAGAATCTCTGGGATGAGAAGATTACGTTTGTTTGGATCGAGCCTAACTGTAAGTAATTTTTTCGAAATGTGCTTTAGTTTTTGCCTTTCTAACAAGCCGTCTATTTTTTGTCGGGTAAGTTGTCTCTACGGCCGTTCTCATACGGTTTCAGCAAAATACAGCTGACTTGTGAATTTTATTGAGCGATGAATAGATTACACACTTGTAACGAGGTAACAGTTGTCATTGAATTTTGATAGAAGTTGAAACTCAAAAGGACACTTATATTTCAGTGTCTATTTATCAGTCACCAGTAGCTTTTGATCTAAGTTTCACTTGTGTTGACAATGTGCGACTTCAAAAACTTCGGTGGTCTAAAATAAAACCGAAATTGAAAAAAGTTCAATTGTACCTAAGCTCAAATACAAATTTTATTTTTACGAAAAATTATGCCCAGAATGACGGCATTCAGTGAACGAATAAAGGATGAGTAGCGAGTTGATGGCCGGTTCTAAAACAGTCGACGTTTCGCAGGCGTTCTGTTGACTTGTTGAACCTTGCAGAAAAATAATGTAGTCTTTTTCAAAACGTATAATTTCTTGTGGACATTTTTGTTCCCTTTCTCCAACGTCTGCCTTTAAATATAAATTGAAAGCTTATTTATATACTTTTTGCTATTTCATGCAGTTATCAAACACGCAAGTAGCCGCTAAGAAACAACGCGGGTCTCGGCAGACAAAATATTGAGCTTACAACATAAAAAGAACGAGCTTCCCTGCTTTTCTCGGGTAGCATACTAAAAGATGTTCTAAGAGTAAACATGCCCGCTTTAGTTTTTTTCTTGAAGAACGGTTGTAATCAGTTAATGGTAAAAATGAAACTGAAAGTGGTTTAATGATTCCGCGTTCTGGAAACTTTAAAGGAAATCTTTTGCTGCTGGCAATAAAGTGGCGGCTTCGTTCGAGTTTTTATATCGCGAATCGGTATAAATTTGCTTCTTTTTTGTTTGTTTGTTCGTTTCTTTCTTTATTTTTGCGAATTTTTTGGTCACATGGATCCTCTACAGTAAAGGAAAGCAGTTGTCCAGAAAAATGTTGTTCTTTGGAAAGAAAAGCTGTAGAAAAGCTTTTCTACCGCTTACCCGCGTGCTGTCCATGCTCGTCCACGCAAAAGGAATCATGAGCATGCGCAACCCCGTAACTTGAAGAATTTTTAGCGGAGCTCGCGGAGCACCATGGGTAAGAAAATTTGGTAACCCGTTGATCCGAAAAATTTTGGTTCTGACGTCAGCGTCCGTCCGTCCGTCCGTCCGTCCGTACAGACTCTGGGGGAGGGTGACGGGAGTCCCAAGACAGCCTGACCGGGGGAGGTGGAATGACACTTTTCCTTGTAGCTGAAGTAAACAACATGGCGGCTGGTTCGTCGTACGGTCGTCTTTCAATACGATAATTGTAATACATTCTTGGAATGAAGACTTGTAGCAGTTCATCACGAAAAGGAAGAGGATTGCTATAATCTCGATGGCGCATATAGAAGATACTGGAGAGCTTGAAGGCAAGAAATCCTTGTTCGCGGACATACTTGTTTTTTTCAAAGCTAAGGAGATCTGGAAAGAACCCGGCGAGTTTTGTTTAGATTTTCAAGGCCTTCTTTCAGTTCAGTGGTAAAGTAAATTATAGATTTGAGTGTGGATTTACATTGTAAAAATTGTTTAATTGAGCGACTTTACATGTTTAGTAAATTACGGTAATTTTCTTGAAATGTTTTAAAAACTTGTTTAAAAATAGGTCGTAGTTCCCGTTTGCCGGCTTGCGAGTAACTTCACTCGAGGGGAAAATTGAATGCAGTTTGCTTTCCTAGGCAAACGAATGCTTCGTATGTGAATGTCATTTCATGTTTTTGAAGGTTTCTTGTCCTTTTTCTGTGTTTATGCATTAAAGGAATTTTCATTAGTGAGCAATCTGATATATAAGTTCAATTTCCTTTTGAACTTTAGTGCGTAATTTTCAATATTTTTCTTAGAGGAATTCTACTGTATTTTATTCGAAAAGTGGAAATCGTGACTAGTTCTAGACTGAGTCTGTGTTGTTTTTTCAATGTAGGTTGTTTTTCTTCGGCGACGCGTATTGGGTTGTTTTGACTAATTCGTATTTATCGTATTTATTTAGTATTCAACACCTGAAGAGTCGCTCTGTCGTCATTTTTAAGTTTATAGTCTTAGTGTAAAGCTCCTTATATTTTTTGTTCAGTTGTGGAATATTTTATCTTCCTTATATTGTTATATTTTTTAGCTTCTCCATATGAAGTGAATGACATTTCTGTCCCAATTTAGCGACTAAACTTAGACTCGCCGTTTCATGATCAGTGAGTGAGTTCAGTGTGGCATGTTTTCGTGATCGTTTTGTTTTTTGTTAAACCGCTAAGCCATTTCAGTGTGTGTTTAGTTACAGATCGAAATGAAATCTTTATTTAAGTAACTATAAGCAAAGCATTTCTTGGTTTAAGTCTACATGTATTTTGTCTAAAATGAGACTCTAAAACCTTCCTAAAATTTAATAGTTCAGGGTGTATTCTTGAAAGTGCCCGATTAATACTTCGCGGTTGAAAAACTTGTGCCATTTTCTCTTGATAATTATACGTGTGCTTGAAAGTTTCCGAAAACATTTTTTGGAGAATTTTTGCCAGTAAACGGTTTGATGCCGGGAAAATATTATTTATTTTAGCAAGATAGATTTCGAGAAATGCTTCATGGTTAACAGAACTAAGCAGCCAGAGGGATGCATTGGAATCAGTGAGAAATGTGTATTTGCATGGAAAAGTCTTTAAGTGCGTTTTCTTTAGCAATTGTAGTTTTATAGGTACTCTTCTTGAACTCTATAAGCTAGCTTTCGAAAGAATGCTACAAGAAGAGCTGTCGGTGAAAGTCGTACTGAAGTCTTCTCTTTGATGAAAAATAAGCCAGCTCACAGTTTCCTCAGCGGTCCGCATGTTTTCCTTTCCTGTTTTTCACCTCTTGGGGAATAACTGCACAACTAAAATTTACTGTATTTTACGGGCCAATTAGCATGAAAGAGAGACGTGGAGCTCCGCTTTTAGGCTCGGCTAAATCTATATATTATTTTGGTAACGTGAAGAAACAAGGTGGGTTTTGAGGCATTTTCAAACGCTAATTGCGCGTGTTCCACTCGGTGAAATTTTTTTAAAATTGGAACATTTGTAGGATTTTTGTGTTTTTCAGTCATACTAAAGTAAGAATAATTTTTGTACATGCACTTCTGCATTAATCGTCGAAAACGGAAATTTACTATTCTGACAAAACCTATGTACAAAATTTCTCACAGCTTTGCCAGCTGAGACTTCTCAAACGACAACATCTTTACAACAAAAATAGCCAAAATTCACCGTGTAAAAACCAAGAAATGACGTGAAGAACCTGGATAAGCTTAAAAAATGAGCCAAACAACTATATCAGTGGTTGCCATGGAAACGGGCCAGGCCCAGAAATTGTGACTTTTTTGAAACGTATAAAGGCTAGGCTAGTTGCTTTTGTAGCTTTTCCCTAGTGAAATGTAAATCAATGTCCTGAAAATCATAAAAAAAGTTATGTATATTTGTCTGTTGAAACTGATGAGAAACTGTATGGAGCCACCTTAATACATTCAAAAGATCCGTCAGTTCTATCTTTAACAATGTTTTCAACTTGAGTCAGACTGCAAAGGGACTGGCTTCTTTGATTTCGGATTTTTCGTTTAAATAAAAATTGCATGCATGTTCCCACATTTTTTCGCGTTTCTCCTCAGATTAACCGGGCTAATATGGTACACAGTCCTTTGCGATAATTGTCCGAGGCTTTGGTACTTACGGACACAATGCAGTATACCGTAGAGTCAGTCCTGCAGAATCTACGTCACGAATTGTCACTGAGCTGGCTATTTTCTAATCATAAATGTAAGAGGAAAAAAATAATACTGTTAATAACTGAAAACGAATAAAACTTTAGATTTATAAATGAACGCACAGATGGATAAGTAAACGAAGGATGAATGTACAGGAGAACGAATGAAAGGACGAACGATCATGAACGAAGTAACGCACGTATGGATAGACGAATGGAGGGGGTGACAGACGGACAGACGGACGGATGGATGAATGGATGGAGGAATGGACGGACGGACGGACGGACGGACGGACGGATGGATGGATGGATGGATGGATTCATGGATGGATGGATGGATGGATGGATGGATGAATGGATGGATGGATGGATGGATTCTCAAAAATTACAAAAATAGCTTTGTTTTACGATGTAAAATTCTAGTTTAAACTGTTGTCCATTTTCCTCTCATCTTAGGTGAATAATGATAAGAAACACTTTCCCCAAACACTTAAGTACGCGACCGGTAAAAGTTAACGTGTAAATTTGGATTTCCACTTTCGCATTATTTTTACGTGCGTAGCAACGTAAATTTAATGGTTTTTCGTGCGTAAATGAAAAAATAAGAGACGATCCATGAACGCCTACGGCCGCAAGAGTTTCAACTTTTTATGTTACGCAAGCCGCAAGACTTTTATTGAATGCTCCGAATGAGCTCAGAAGACAGAGATCTGTACTTTCAGTTGTTTTAATCTAATCTATTTTTCTCTTACCACCTGTCTTGATTAGCACTTGTTATTTGCGGATGGAACACTCAGCTGATAAATTGTGTAATGGGTGTGCAATGAAGTTGAAAGCTTTAATATAAATTTTCGGACGTTTGGTCCTGTCCGAAATTCAGTTCAAGATCCGAACGTTAAAGCATTTGAATTTTAGTTCTAACTCAAGAAAGATGATCAAACATCTTTTTTCTTTCTGATTTTCTTTTTCTGCTTCAATTGGTAGAGCATTAAAATTGAACAATAAATTATCAGTAAATAGATTTAACTGTTCACAATAGGCTCTTGATCATTTCTTAACAGCTTTTATCTAAGGTTATTCTGCAATTATTTGCTATTTTGCGCGAAAGGATGTAAATGAAAAATATGAAATGAACAAATAACTTGTCGAATGCCCCCGGAAAATCGTTTTGAACGGCCGCAATTAAGAAATGGAAACGAACCCTGCGTTCCGGACGTCGGAATATACTAACACACGGACACTTTTGCTGGTCATCCCGAAAAGCATCTTTATGTAAGTACATGTTAAAATAAATAGGAAAGTTACAATTATTCACGATAAAATGACCAAAAAAACTTATATTTAATGACCATCTTTCAACCTACTAAACAGAAGATTTTCATACAAAGAACAAACGATGCCGCTTCCTGGAAGAAGAACTATCTAAAGGTTCATTAACACACATTCATTTTGTTAAAAAAGATTTCGAGCTGGCAATGATATTAAGTTGAGCTTTCCTTCAAACACTGACCGTAACCTAAAGAAAGATTTTCGTTTTCTTATTTCTTTTTTCAAGTTATAACGCTTAATTTGCTCCTTATATTCTAATTTTCTATGGATGTAGCCGGATTGTATAGTCTATTGCCACCTTACTGTTGCTATTTATCACAGTTATTAAAAATGAAAGGAAAAAATTCGAGTTCTTCAGCACGTCAGTTCATTGAGAAATAATCCAAGGAAAATGTTTTCTCTCGAGTCTTGAAAAAAGAAAAGAAACTAAAAAAGTACCATTCTCACCCAATCACAAATCGAGTTCGTTTAGAATGGGATATATATAAAATAGTAAACAATATTGCTGTCGTTTTAGCGTTCCGATATAACATCTGCTGAATTAAATAAGCACTGCATAGAACGCAATTACTAACGACTACGTGGTAGATAACACACAGCCATCGCGACAGTTTTGTTTGAAGACTAATTTGGGGTAAGTGTTTTTGCCGAATCGGCGTTTCGATTTCTTTTTCCACACGTCAGTTAGCAATTTTAAAATCGACCACTTTGTATTACCCGACACATGAGGACTCGCCATGAAAAACAGCATCATCTGCTTAAGTCATGTGATAGCAAAAACAAACTCTGAACTCATTGTTAAAAGCAAATCTCTTACCCATAAAGTGCAAGACTACAAAAACAGAACAGTTTACACATTTGTTTAATTTATTATTTTACGGCGTTTTGAGACTACGAAACTAAATTTAAAAGCATGTCACTTCAATTTATCAGTTTAGGTTCATTAACGATTATTATTCATGACTGTAAGCAACACACAAATTACTCTTACATAGCGATAACTGGAACTTGGGCATGCATCCTTTGAATGGAATATCTCTGTTCAGAATGCTTAAAAACTCCTGATGAATTCAAGTTTAAAGCGAAGTTCAATTGGAGTTCTTTATCGAAATTAGAGTCACCTCCGATTACGGAAAGTTCGTTCCTTTAATTTGCGGCCGCATAATCTATCGTTTCAAGTGCGAAATGAGACCAGCTGCCCGTATAGTTTTTTCGAAAACTAGCAGCACTTGGAAATTCGGAGAGTAAGATTCTGTCCCCTAAAATGATCAGCGACTTTACACCTAAAGAACTTGAACACCATCACCTGTCTTAGCTTACACAAACATCCAAACAATCCCCCAGAAAACGAAAGACAACATTTTAACCATTTTTCGTAAAATTTCTCCCTTGGTGCCCCCAGGAATATATCCCGGAAAAGGCGGTTTATCAATTTTAAGGCATCACTAGGGCTATGACAGTACAATGAGAGGCTTTGTAAGTTGAGTTAAGAGGAGGAATTTTATTCCGTGTATGTGTGAGTGTTGGAAAGTGAAAAAATGCCCTAATGAATTTGCCCGAGTTTAAGACCATAGGTCACGAGGACCCAACTGAGTTGGAAACAGGGCGTGGGTATCAAGGTTTTTTTTTCTTATTCTAAATTAAAAGATTAAAAGTAGCAACCATGCATATATACTTGTGTTATAAAGTGTGTAAGAAAACTAGCTTCCCTCGACCCGGAAAAAGACTGATGGACAAATATTTAAGACCGCCGTTTTTCAAATATAACATATCTTTTTTAATACCCAGTAGAGTAGATTTGAAAATGACGGAGAACGAGACATCATTTAAAAAGCTGTTGAATTCAAATATAAAACGAATCAAGCAACAAAAACAGAACAAAATCAAACGACCTAAAAATCCCCACTGTCTTGTATTACCAAATGTAAACCCATTAGGCTCCTTTTACAAATATTAGCCATATCCTAAAGAAGGCTTGCCTTTTTAGTCTTTTTTTTTTCAGTTATAACGCATACTGCGTTCCTTATATTTTCTAATTTTCTGTGGATGAAGTGTTTATGTAGTACATTGCCACTTTTACGTTGCCATCAAAGAAAAAAAAGAAAAAGGAAGAAAATTCGAGTTCTCTGGTCACTTGTTTGTGCCATAATCCGAGGAAAATGTTTCCTTCCGAGTCCTATAAAAAGAAAAAAAAAACTTAAAAAAGCACATCTCTCAGCCAATCACAAATTGAGTTCGTTTAGCATGGGCTGTACATCAAATAATTAAACAATATTGCTATTGTATTAGCTTTTCGATATAACATCTGTCGAATTAAATATTCTCTACTTAGAACGTAGTTACTAACTGAACTTCGTGGTAGAAAACACGCAGCGATCCCACTGAACAGTTTTGTTTGAAGTCTTCTTTGGGGGTAAGTTTTGCTTCAGCTTATTATTAATTTTTTTTTTGATATTTTTTTCCGCACGTCAGCTACTTATTTTAAAACCATCCACACTTTATTACCCATCACTTAAGGACTCGCCATGAAAAACAGCATCTCCCACAGTTAACCATCTGCTAAAGTCACGTGGTAGCAAAAACAAACTGTGAACAGTTTACCCATTTGTCAAAGTTATTAATTTAATAATAATAATAATAATAATAATAATAATAATATTTTATAACATTTTATTTCATATTTACAACGTTTTAAGATGATGAAACTTATGAGAATTGAGCAAATTAAAATGGATATAATCTTAATTTATCAGTTTAAGATTTCTAACGATTATTATGGACTGTAAGCAACACACAATTCATTCTATCATAGCAACAACTGGAACTTGGCCGTCCATCGTTTCGGTAGAATATCTGTTCAGAATGCTTAAACCTCCTGAAAAATTCAACTTGAAGAGAAGAAAAACTGGCTGATTATTTTTCGAAATTAGAGCCACCTCCGACAAAGGAAAGTTCGTTAAAGTTCCTTTAATTTTCACCAGCAGCAGCTGGGAAATTGGCAGAGTATAAAATTCGATTCTGTCATTTTACACCTAAAGAAAAAGAAAAGATCGACCTGCCTTAGCTTACACAAACATCGAAACAATCCGAGAAAACACGAGTCACCATTTTAAGAGAGTATATGCAGGAAAAGGCTGTTTGTCGACTTTAAGGAATCAATAAGCTGAGTTGAGAGGAGGAATTTTTCCCTATATGTGTGAGTGTTAGAAAATGAGTAAATGCACCAATGAATTTGCCCGAGTTTTAAGCCCAAAATAAATTTTTCACCAGTGGGGTGAAAGGGGGAGGGAGTTTTCGCCACGAAAAGCCATTCGTAAAAATATGAACCACTCATTCTATAAAGCTGTTATTTCAGCTTGTCTCTATGATAAGAAATGTTTAACTTACAGCAAAGATTCATGCTTATAAACTTCGTTGTTTACAAGATACAGTGTGAATTATCGTGCCCGAAATCCACCCGAAAAGTTTCGGGGCTCGTTGAGAAACACACCCAACTTAGCTGGAAGCATGTCGTGGGAATCACGACTTTTTTAAGTCTTGTTAAAAGTAGTGTCTTGTGTCATAAGGAAAACTAGCTTCCTTGATCCTGGCAAAAAATTGATGAACAAACGTTTAAGACCGCCATTTTTCATAACATAGTTATTTTTTGTCTTATTCTTCAATTTGTTTTCCTTGTCCAGTCGAGTCGATTCCAAAATTTCCAACAACGAAACATCATCGTTGCCATACATTGTTTCAAATTATGTTGAATTAAAATAAAAAAATAACAAAACAAAACAAAAACAAACAACCTAACAATCCGCGCTGTCTTATTTTCCCAAATGCAAGCACCTTGAGCTTTCCTTCAAATATTAACCGTAGCCTAAAGAAAGACTCGCTTTTTAAAATTATTTTTAGTCAGTTACAACGCGTAATGTCCTCCTTGTTTTATTTTTTTTTAATTTTCTATGGATGAAGTGATGATATAATCTATTGCCACAATAACGCTGGTATTTGTAAACACTTCTACTAAAAAAATAATCATAAAATTCTAGTTCTTTCCAACGCAGTAAAATGTTTTTCGCGATTATATAATTTTGAGCTTTCTTTTGTTTTTGAAAGTCTATTTTTCCAAGGACGTCCTTGCCCAAAAAAGAAATCATAACATTACGTAATATAGAGACTTTTTGTTGAAATCGTTTAAGTCGCTAAGTTAAGTCGTCTTTGTAAGAAACCTGAAGGTAAAGCGCAGTGGTGTTTTAAGGTTTCAGAAAAAGAAAGTTTTCTCCTTTTTTTAGTTTCAAATATGGTTCATTCTTGAAGCGTGTCAAATAAAATTGCCCTATTGTTACCTTTGCTGCCGCGAAGGTGAAACACCCACTGACAAACGCTTAGACAATTTCTTTTGAGGTGCTTGAGAACGTGATATGAATAATTTCCTTGAAACCGCCCAAACAAGAATGAAAGGGTGCTTCTCGATGAGTACGATTATATCTTTTACACAATATCCTAAAGGCAATGTTTCCGAGTCTTTTAAGAACACATGTTACAGCCAATCGCAGAATGCGTTCTTCCTGTGTTGTTTAGCATACGATTAGTAGGTGCTATTGTATACACTTTCAAAATGTCACCTGCTGAAGCAAATAAACATTAGATAAGAAAGCAGTCGCTAATCGCTGCGTGAGAAATTGCACTGCCGTCGTTCAGTGAGCAAAAGTTTTATTTGAAGACTAATTCACTCGGGTAAGTTTTGCCTCTGATTAATGCTTTCGCGCGTTTTTCAAATGTTCTAACTGCAAGCCAGCTACAGCATTTGAACAACGTTCTTTACACTGTATTAAAATACAAATAACCCCTTCCGTGAGTTCATCATCTGTTGAAAAACCAGTTGGTCTTAATTTTGCCTAATTTCGTCATATACGGTTTTCCCGTCTTGAAAGGTGGTTATTTGATACGTTACACAAATATCCTAACCGTGTGGTATTTTAATCTTAAAAGACACACAATTGATCTCAAGTAAAATGTTTGTTTATGATAAGACGTTTACATACAGTAACGTTTCGAAGTAGCATTCCGAAAGAAGCGATAAAATTTGATGTTTTTTTTTTAATATAATTTCTGAATGGTGCGACTTCAAAAGTAACTTGGCTTTGTGCAAAGAACAAGGTCAAATAAAAAAATAGCCACGTACAAAATATGTCGTTCAGGAGCCCGCGGGAGTTACCGTTTACAGCCGCCTTTTATAACGTTAATAATGTATGGACTAAAACTGCAAAAAATAAGGTATGATTTCTCCCAAAACTCTATTAATTACCTTTCAGATTAAAATTGTACGTAAGTTTTCTCATTTATTCTTTCTTTTTTTACTCAAAAGAGGAACCGGTCTACTTAGCTTAACATGTACGTTTTTACGAACCGAAGGCAGCGAACCTCCGAAAATAGCGATAGAAAAAGGCTGTAAAATCCAAAGCCGAACGAAACTAGGGTCGTAACTTTCACAACTTAACTGTATAACTACAAAATGTTTTTGTTATCACGATAATTACTCTTCATTATAAATTAATCATGGAACACTCGACCTTGGTGGATTATTTCACGCAACTAGTTTATGACCGCAAAAACTTCTTTCTAAGAAAGAGTCGACATCAAACAGTTATAAATGGGGAAAATTCAGTCTGATCAAAAGTACTCATTTTTACTGTTTTTTCCCTAATCAGGTTTATTTGGACATGGACGCAAATGAAACATCGAGGATACCTTTCAATTTATCTGGAAACAATTCTATGCATTTAAATGATCACACAGTGACACCGAATCCTATTTACGTCTTCACGCCGGCTGGTGAGACTGGGAAGGTTATCCTCTGCATAATAGTGTCCACTATTGGAGTACTGGGATTCCTCGGCAACTGTTTCATATTTTACTTTCTTGGACACAAGCCAAGGAATAATCGAATCCAGTCAAACCGCTTCGTGGCGAATCTGAACTTATACATAAGAAGTTTATCTCTGTCCGACCTCCTTTCTTGTGCAGTGGCAATACCTCTTTTATGCATTCAAATATTGTTTGACGTTTTCCAAAGTGGCTGGTCGTGCAAAGCAGTGAGGTATGCGCAATTCATCTTTCCTGCTATTACGTTGAATAATCTCGTTGTGATAAGTCTTGAGAAATATTTGTCAACTCGTTATGTCCTACGCACGTTCAAAACCTCGAACATGCGTAAAATGATTATTTGTGCGTGGACGTTTGGCTTCATTTTCATGTTGTTTGCGTCAGCTCCGTACAATGGTATAAGAGTAGACCTGAACAACACGCATTTCACCATCATCTGCAAATACGACGAGCAATTCTACCCGTTTAAAATAACACTCATCGTTTTACCAATACAGTACGTTCTTCCCTGTGTATTTGTAACCTTTGTCAACATATCTTTGATGACAACCGTGTGGGGCAGCGGAAGACGACAGATCGCCAATGCAGCGAATAATAATTTCCAGGCCCAATTACGGGCTAAAAAGATCAGAGGAACAACTCTTCTTATAGCTTTAACGTTCTCTTTTGTCATTCCTTTCTTGTTCTTTTTGGGTAATTTAGCGTACACGCAGATATTTAAGCCGCGACGTGTTTTTTCACTTGCTTACATGATGCGCTATGGCTCTGGTTGTATCGTATGGTTAAGCCCCTTAACGAACTTCATAATCTACTTTGCCCAGATGAAGGATTTCCGCGTGTTTATAAAGAAGCTATTGTACAAAAGGAACAGTGAAATCCACCAACCCCGGATCGTAGCTAGGAGACGTGCCAATTGTTTTGTCTTGGAAATAAAGAACCCGGCAGGAAAGCAGGACAGTGGTTTGGAACTTACACAATTTCAGTCAGCTAGCTCAACATGAAAAAGAGAGTGTAAGTAGTAAGGAGAGTATGGAAATCTCCTTTATTATGATTTTAAGAAAACTAAATAAATAACATAGGCACGCATTGCGTGCTTGACCTATGTTGAAATGACGTTTTATCCTCGCTTATTTGCGATTTTTAAGACCTACTATGAGGACAAAACAACACACGCGATCATTCTTGCAAATACTTCCCCCTCCACTATAGCACATGAGTGCATAAGGCCCAGTTCAGACGCCGCACCTCTCATGTGCCGTACCAAGTAGTACGTAGTTTTTTGGCAGTTGTACGGTGTCCAAATGAGTTTTTTTCGACAGATTTCAATTAGGCAAGCCAAAATCTCAGGGTACGGCAAAGTTTGCCGCTTAAATACGACCTAGGAGCGAAAATGTATTTGGTACGGCACATGAGAGGTACGGCGTCTGAACTGGGCCTAAAACAGCTTTTTCGTTTACTCAGCAATACCCTTGGAATGCAAAACAAAATCCCGCTAAAAACCCAGTTGGACCAAAATTGGATATACAGCAACCATCGCGCTAGTAGGCTACAGGCTAAAAAGTCAAACTGACACTAGAACAAAACTATCAGAAGAGCATGTTTTTTAACTAGTTTTAAATATCTTTTGGAAACAGTTTCTTTTCAGTTATGTTATGGTATGGTATGACTGCATAAAAATTTCAAATGAAATCTAAAACTGAAACTTCAGTTAAGGTCAACTAATGATTGTCTGCATATTACTGAAGAATATAAATCGAGGTCACAACAAGATGTGAGAGAAACAAGTGTAGTAGATAACAATTTTAGGAGGACAGTCATTGGCACTCCCGGTTGCACAAACTTGTTTATGAAAATTAAAGACCGAAAGAGGACAAGGCCAGAGTTGTGTTTCAAACAAATTTTCTTGCCATATGTTCCCGTATATTATGAAACCAAGAAAGAAATCGTTTCTATGTCGGCTGGAAAATCTGTGGATATGACTGATATAAATCATGGACACAACATCGTAAACTAAAACTTAACTGTATACATTACAGGTTTAAAAACCTACAGACACGCTTGAATGACCAAGCTAATTTATGCAAATTGCTATCTTAAACACATCGCTAAAAAATTTCAAAAACCATATGTTCCCGTATACGATAAAACCAAGAAAGAAACCATTCTATGTCGGCTGGAAAATCTGTGGATAGATCATGGACACAACATCGTAAACTAAAACTAAACCGCATTATGGGAAGAGAACACAGGTTTAAAAACCTACTGACACGCTTGAATAAACAATCTTATTTATGCAAATTGCAATCTTACAAACACGTCGCTATAACTTTCAAATTACCAAACAAAGTTGTTTCAAAAACCTTGCAAAGTTCAGTCAGAATTATCCATATCAAGCACAGATACAATCTTTTCAACCAACATCTTGCTCAAAGATACATAACCGAAACAGCTGTTTCATAACACAAATCATAAAAGAACAAATTAAATTACAGTTTCTCGTCAACAGCTCTATTTTTGGAACGAGGTTAATTGTTTTTGTCATGTACTCACGTTCCACCGTTGGCCACGACAAAGTTCAATTCTACCTGCCCTTACAATAGCTTTAGGAAATTACCATCAATTCCACCACACCAAGCCTTTACTGAAAATATAATACTCGAGAGGAAAAAGTAGAAAAGCACATTTGCGCTGATCCTTTCCGTCCCCATATGTACATTCAACATGGCCGGTAAGCTTAACTTTGTCTGACCTTCAGCTTCGGTAAGCGGATTCTAAACAGCTCTTTCATTGGTAAAATGTACTTTTAGCTTAGTACCCTCAATCTGATTGGTGCCACATAGTGCCACATAAATTCCCCGGGGGTTCACTTCCATGTGAAACGTGCATGGATGCTCGTCGTCTCGCGTTCACCGTCTGTTTTAGAACAGCTTTAATTCAAATTTTCTGACAAGCATTCCCGCCCGTCTCACATGGGACTCCCCCCCAGGATAAAAAATCCATACATACAAACAGACAAACAGACAAACAAACAAACATAGAAAGCGACAAACTGCAGTCTGGCTAAGACCCTATGTTTTCAACATAGGTCAAAAATCTGAATGTGCAACTAGAAACTAAAAGTGTAAAATGTCACTTGAAATCAGAGAAGAATCAAGTGTCAGAAACGCAATGGCGACGGTGGAGGTAATAGCAGTAGCAACAGTGAAGGTGTTTGCAATGGCAATCTTGGATGAGGATGACGATGGTGGTCGTGATAACGATGATGAAGGCGATGCTGATTGCCATATCGATACCGATACCGATGGTATTGGTGATGATAATGATGATGGCGATGTGAGCGAGGGCGATGTTGTTGCAGGTGATAATAAATGTAATGGTGACGGTGGTGATGATGGTGATGGTGACGGTGATGATGATGATGGTGATTACGATGTTGATGGCGACGGCGTTGGTGATGGCAATGGTGGTGATGATGGTGATGGTGACGGTGATGATGGTGTTGGTGATTAGGAAGTTGATGGTGATGGTGATGGTGATGGCGACGGTGATGGTGACGGGGTTGGTGATGGTCAGTGTTGTCGGTGATGGTGATGGTGATGGTGATCGCGATGACGATGTTGATGGTGATGGTGATGGCGATGACGATGGTGATGATGATTATGTTGATAGTGATGGTGATGGTGATGGTCATGGTGATGGTGTAAGTAATGGGGTTGGTGATGGTGAGTCAATGGTGATAGTGATGGTGATGGTGATGGTGATGGCGATGACAATGGTGATGACGATGGTGATGGTGATGGTGATGGTGATGGTGATGGTGATGGTGATGGTGATGGCGATGGTGATGGTGATGGTGATGGGGTTGGTGATGGTGATGATGGTGAGTCCATGGTGATGATGATGGTGATGGTTATTATAATAATAATAATAATAATAATAATAACAACAACAAGGTTCTTGTGGCGCATTTAAAACAAATCTTAGTGCGCTTACAACAATTATTGGTAATGGTGAAGGCAATGGTGAGTCGGTGGTGAGGGTGATGGTGATGGCGATGGTGATGGTGATGGTGATGGTGATGGTGATGGTGATGGTGGTGGTGACGGTGATGGTGATGGCGATAGTGATGGTGATGGCCATGGTGATAGTGATGGCGATGGTGATGGTGATGGCGATGGCGATAGTGATGGTGATGGTGATGGCGATGGTGATGGCGAAGGTGATGGTGATGATGATGACGATAGTGATGGTGATGGTGATGGTGATGGTGATGGTGATGGTGATGGTGATGGTGACGGTGATGGCGAAGGTGATGGTGATGCTGATGGTGATGGTCATGCCTAAGCTGATGGTGATGGTGATGGCGATGGTGATGGTGATGGTGATGGCATTAGTGATGGTGATGGCCATGGTGATGGTGATGGTGATGGTGATGGCGAAGGTGATGGTGATGGCAATGGCGATGGTGATGGTGATGGCGATGGCGATGGCGATGGCGACGGTGATGGTAATGGCATTAGTGATGGTGATGGCGATGGTGATGGCGATAGTGATGGTGATGGTGATGGCGATAGTGATGGTGATGGTGATGGCAACGGCGATGATGGTGATGGGGATGGTGATGGTGATAAGGATAGCTATGGCTAGGGATGGTGATGACCAGATGATGGCGTAGATGAGGATGCCATCTACTATGGTGATGAATTTTCTGATAGCGATGTTATCAGGATAGAAATGGAGTAGACTCACCCGTATTTTCCGGCTTATAAAGGATGGCGAAGGTGATGGTGATGATGATGACGATAGTGATGGTGATGGTGATGGTGATGGTGATGGTGATGGTGATAGTGATGGTGAGGGTGATGGCGATGGTGATGGCAAAGGTGATGGTGCTGGTGATGGTGATGGCGATGGTGATGGTGATGGCGATGGCGATAGCGATGGCGATGGTGATGGTAATGGCATTAGTGATAGTGATGGCGATGGTGATGGCGTTAGTGATGGTGACGGTGATGGCGATGGTGATGGTGATGGTGATGGCGATAGTGATTTTGATGGTGATGGTGATGGCGATGGTGATGGTGATGGTGATGGTGATGGTGATGGTGATGGTGATGGTGATGGTGATGGTGATGGTGATGGTGATGGTGATGGCGACGGCGATGATGGTGATGGTGATGGTAATGGTGATGGTGATAAGATAGCGATGGCTAGGGATGGTGATGGCCAGATGATGGCGTAGATGAGATGCCATCTATTACGATGGTGAATTTTCTGATAGCGATGTTATCGCGATGGAAATGGAGTAGACTCGCCCGTATTTTCCGGCTTATAAAGAATATGGGATGAAACGTGCGTTCGGGTATAGCGCGCGATAATTTTCTCCACGCGCCCTATGCATATCAGTGAGGTTTACGATACAAGTTTTGTCCCGCAGACCCAGCCGCCATTTTTATTCCCGCTTGTGGACCACGCGCGCTCCTTCCATAATCAGAAGGAGCGACCTGCAGCAATTCTAGTGATAGAGATGCATATTACCCACTTGTCATCTCAAAAACAAAATATGGAAAAAATGTAGAACTAATGCATTACTTACCCTGTACGCTTCTCCAATGACCCGCACAATGTTTGTTGAGTCCTTCTTTAGCTCTCCTGTCTCTGCGTAAGTTTCATTACCAAGAAATCTGGCTAGTTGCTAAAAACATATAAATTTTAATCAGGCATATATCCCATTAACAGCTTGCCATGTTAGCAATGGCAGAGGCCACACAAATGGCAATCCAGGAGGAAGGGTTTCCCTAAACAAGAAATTGCGCTAATTCTTGGAAGGTCTTGTGTCGCTAGATTGGTGGAATGTATTAGGATGAACATCTGAATTTTAAAAATTGGCATTGCACGTGCGTATCTAGTGCCTGTACCCAATCATGCATTAGAAAAAAAAATCACTTGAACTCGGACGAAAAGAGGTAGGCTTCCCGTTTTTTTCACGAATCGGAGATAATTCAGCGTTCTTTATAATCTGACCTAAGTATTTGCTATTTACACAAAAAAATATAGAAACCAACAATAAAAGTGCATAAAAATACGTTATTATGACCTCATAACTTTGATAATATTGCGAATTTCGAGAAATCGACACGACACGTTTTGAATCTTGGTGATTACCCCGTTCTTGATTTGAGCGTTTTGACCTGCCAAATATGGTTGGGACTCAAAAATCTTGAAAACCGCTTCCATGGAACAAATTTGACCAAGCGGCGTCTGTGAAAGTTATGATTTACGGACATAGTGATAAAGACTTTTCCATAGTAACAATATGGTAGTTAATAATCCACCCCCCTCCCCCCCATCCTTAACGGCACAAGTCCTACATAAAGGAAAAAGATGAAGAAATGAAGGAAAACTGGAAGTTTGAACTTAGCATAGACGTCAACTATTCGCCCATTTGTGCTTTCGTTTTCGGAACTGTCCCCTTTCATACGCAATACGTTGCTTCGTGACACGTATGAGCACTCTTTCTTGCCTATATGCCTGTGCTCCGTGCGTTACTAATATGGGAACAAATCCTACGTAACATTATATCAATAGGGCTGCATGTGTCATATTCTAAATGTTCCTCTTCTGGGCTTTTTTCATTCCTGAACCCTGGGGGAGGTCCTCCCACTTTTAGTCCAAAGACTATTAAGGCTGTGGCAATGAAACGTCTAGGGTAGACACTACAGCGAAAACAGTAAAATTGCAAAGTGAGATTTGATGAACAACGACATATCATACTAAATTCGATTCCCAGATGACTTTCAGGAAAAGTCGCAAAGTTTGCTGGCTTTTGCTTGCATTGCATATTAGATAAGTTATACGCCTTCAAAGTCAGCGCTACGTTCAAAGCCGTTGTGCCCCCCTTCCCATCCCATCCAGGCTGAGTAGGCTTAAGGACATCTAACATCTTAACTACCCAAATGTTTGGCTCATTTGGCCAGAAGTCATAATAACATTAAATTTGGATACCTCGTATACTGATTTTTGTTCGGACGTGACGGCAAAGATTGGAACCACGTTAGATTCAAGCAAAACCTCACGAACTAGCCCAGGAGAAGGATAGTCCTACAACAGAAAGAGTACGGCTGTGTCAATGAAGAATCACCAAATATATACCTAAAATACATAAAGCATGTATGTTATTTGCTTGTTCCTTGCTAGTACGGATTCATGAATCCCACTTATGTATCGCGCAGTTCGATCCTAACTCAAGGGTTTTCCACTTTTGTGATTCGCTCCAATCTTTCATATGTCTAACTTGCTATTAATCGCACTTGTAGCTCATTTTTACCTCGCATGTTATGTTTCTCACTTTGCAAGATGCCACTCATTACATGCTCAAAAACTCATACATTCCGCACCATTGGTGCCTCGATCGGTGTAGTTTTTTCCTTCCTCGTGCTTTGTCCGTAGGTCACCCAGCTCGTTTTCCACGGCGTCACTACCTCGCTTGCTGGCAAACCAGTATATTCTAATCTGTGCCCCACTTGTAACTCACTCTTTTGTAGTTCTCTTACCTAGTTCACTCCGCTCAGCTTACGATGATCAAATTGTGATGATAGCATCCTTACTATCGCTTAGCGACCGCCGACCGTCCCATTTCCAGGTCAGTGCAAGCTAATGGCAATTATTGTAATTTAAAGATTGTTCCTCGGAGGCAGCGTTGCAAAAACGTCCGAGATTTATTTTTTCAGCGTTGAAACTTAAACTTTCCTTTCACGTTACCAAAAGTGGCTACTCGCGAGCGGAAACGTTTCATTGTTGCAAGCTTCAAGGGACCGGTGAGTACAATGCTTTGTAAATACTTACCATGAGTGTGGATGCAGTGTATTCCTGACCTTCTAGGTGACACAGGCCATCATTAGGGATGACAACACCACCAAGCTGTAAAAGAACAAGAACTATACAGTTGCATTTCTTGATTAACAGTGGAAGAGATTTGAAAACCAACTCCTAAGGGGCATCGTTACCTCTCCCGCACTGTAGGCTATCCTAGAATGTATTTATTTATTTATTCATTCATTTATTTATTTATTCATTTATTTATTTATTTATTTATTCCCTGAATGATAACAACTTTCTGGTAATAATTTCCTGGACACAGGAAGCCTCAGTTCAACTAAGAAATCAATAAGCAATATCAGAGATCATTGCTCAGGCGAGGCCGCCAATTTGATTTCCAGTACTCGCGGACAGGCTTGAGCTCAATCTTGTTTATACGGTCCTCGGCTTTGGCGATCCAAGGTTGCGGCATCTTGGCCCAACCCAAGGTCTGGAACCATAGCCGTCAATTTGACTAGGAGCGGCAAACCCCAAAATGCTATACCCTTTTTCATACCAGAACCGCTGTCCTTCGCAGAGGCCTCTATCGCCCTTGTCGTTTCGATACTCTATCGAGCGGACCGGAGACTGGCGAGAGGAAAATATAAAGCGCGTGGGAACGATGGGAAAGGAGAAGAAAACAGACCCTCTTCTTTCTTCCCGTCATCCCCAACGCGCCAACTGGGAGATTGTCATTTGTAAATTCTTAATGACCCCATTGATGGTGAAACAAATGAGAATCAATATGAGAAATACTCATATATCTCAACTGCAGATTAAATAAGGAACGATGATGACCCCTGCAGTACAAGATATTAACTTTAGCAGCTGACGAAAGAACGACCTGAAAAATTCAGGCTTGAACGCACTTTAAAGATATGAGTACTTCATGTATCCATTCTCATTTCCTCACCATCTAAAGGATCATCGCAAAATCTGCGAATGCCGGCTCCCACTTGGCTTGATAGCTCAATTGGTTAGAGCGCTGCACCGATATCGCAGAGGTTCCTGGGTTCGAATCCCTTTCAAGCCTGACATTTTTCCAGGTTGTTCTTTTATCATCATCATTTCTTAAAGCTTTTGTTATTCATTGGTTTATTTGATTGTTTGTTCTAGGGACTCGTTTTGTGTGTATGTCCCTTCACCTTTTATATCCTTAATCGTTCATAACCCAAATCTTAAAGCTCTTAAATGGAGAGCATTCCTAAACCTTATGATTGTTTTTCATTGAGAGCTTTCCGCTTTTCCGTTTTCATGAGTAAATAAGAAAATGAAAAGAGGAGCTCGCACCAGTCCATCTCCTGCGCAATGGTATGCCGCATCAGTCGTTAGCACCAAAACCCTCCTGGCGTCTTCTCTGTTTTGCCAACCGATTTCCTGTTGTAAAAAATAGGATAACACTCTAGATAATTTGGTTCCCTAAGTACATTTTTAGATCTCCTCACTTAGTGAGATTTTCCGCTTAATTTGCTTAATTTATATTGTCATTAACCTAGCTAAGAAAGGGCACCAGGCGCCTGGAGGATTTCAAACGAGGGCCTTCAGTCGAAAGTTGCAGCCCAGGTGCCTATATCTGTCACCGTCGCATGAACCTCCTCTTTTTTCCAGCGTCGAAATAAGCGTCCATCTTTTAAAGGTACATATTTTCCACGCCTTTTTATTAATCGTAAGGAGCATACAAAGTGTATCGCATAACTGTGCTTTTAAAAACCCAAAGAGATAGGCGCGTTTACACAAACAGCGGCGCAATGAAACTATGATTTCATTCAACAGGTGCTATGACGGTAATTCATGCAGCTCTTGCAACAAGATTAAGGCGAGGGGTATGACCAAGCACTCAGGCTTTGCACATGCGTGTCGGATGTACTCACCTTTTCACAGGCGGCTGCTTGAACAAGAGCGTCCAGACCTCCCTCAGGAAAATCCACATTTCCAGATGATTTCAGTTTCTCGATAGCATCCTGGAAGCAAATTCCACAAGATACTTCAATACTTTCAAAATATACAGGTGAAACAGACGAAAAATGTCTTGCGGGGAAACTGGCAGGGTTTGAATTGCTCCAGGAACCATGTATGTTTTCTGTACAGTATTACCCATTCTCCCTTCACAATGATGTTTTTTGACAAAACTGTACTTCTGTAAACGTGATGTTATTCACGGTAATAGATAAAAGCTCCCCGTTTTTATTAAGCTTTCTAGCACTGTATCTCAAGGAAATTTGTCGTCCGAGCGATCAAAGCCGGCATTTCCAAGCAAATCTATTCTTTATAGATTACAAACGTACGAAAGGGGTTAGAGGAGACAATCGAGGGAAAAATTAAAGAGTTCAGGCGTGTGGCAGGGGAAGTGGGTGGTAGTCGTCTGAAAGGTGACAAATAAAATAAAAAAGTAAAAATAAATAACCTTTGTTTATACACGGTATGTGCTTAAAGTCATAGGCTTGTGGGGCCGTATATCGAAATAAATATCTAAAAAGAAATATCAAACTGAAAATAATTAACAATTATTCAATTATTCACCGAAGTGGAGGTAAATATCCACCACCTTCACCGACACTGAGGTGAATAATTGTTTTAGTATATACCACACAAGCTGAATAACTACTATTTTTGACAATATGCAAATGGTCGGAAATTTAAAATCTCGCGCGCCGCGCGACGCACATTCGCGCTCACAAAGAACTAAGAATATGGTTGAAAAGATTAAATAACTTACTATTAAATACTGTCAAACCAAAGTTTGGTGCAATTTTTGTGTTTTTGGGTACAACCTCCTTGTTTATTGAAATAATTTCCTCTTCGGAAACCGTAGCGAAACGGGAAGCCATTTTGTTTCTCTTCGGCTGCTCGGAGGTGAATAGTACTTCGCTAATCACCTCCGAGTTAACTTAACTTAACTTTAATGAGTCTTGTATTGCGCAAACATCAATGTGGCATTTTCGAATGCGCATTGCAATACATTTGAAATAAAAATAAAAATAAAAACTGGGTAAAATTACATATTAACATATCGTGTAAAAATCAGGTAAATATTTGTAAGACAAATTTGAATAAAACAGCTAGGAGAAGCAGCCCCCCTCCCCCTTCGAACTCCCCACCCCGTGCCCTCCTTCTATCCATTAAAATCTATATAATTTATAATTTAAAAGCTATCTTAAATAAATATATTTTCACTTGAGTCCTAAAAATTCCAACGCTAGTGCTATTGCGTATTTGTTCGGGCAATGCGTTCCATAATTTAGGGGCAGCCTACATGAATGCTTTGTCCGGAGGGTTGTGTATGACTTCACAGGTGGGAGTGTTAGGAGCAGAGAGTTATTTGATCTTAATTTGTAACTACCAAAGTCCTTTACTTTTAAAAGTTCTCTCAGATAAACAGGCCCTTGTTGACAGGCCCTTGTTGACCAATCAGAACGAACGAAAAGCACTATTCACTTGTGTGGTATATACTAACAAGTAAGAATCCCGACTGGCCGAAGGCAGACCAGTTGGTTATGTACAAGCAGAAACAACTCCAGCTAGAAACAACTCCAGCTAGGGACCAGAGCGGGATTTGAACCCGGGGCGACCGAGTTGAAATCCAGCGCCCTTAACCACTCGGCCATGCTGCCTCCTACACATAAACCTGTAGGAGGTTGCAACCTTGTAAGAGGTTGCAACCTGTAGAGGTTGCAAAGGAATGTTTGGCGTTATTATTCACAACTTCGTGCGCAAAAGGATTCCAGCAGGTATTACAGAGTAACTGTGTTATTCTTGAATCCTAATTGTCTTAATCTACTCTAATACTAAGCCAGAGTCATCAATACGTACTTGAAAACTGGTAACATTCTTGCCTAGTGACAGGATGTTCCGGTAACCAAACGTTGGAATAGAATTTGTATTCTTAGGATCAGGATGAGCAAGGCTGCAAAAATGAAAAATCAACAAAAAATAAAAGTAAACGAAAAATGGCAGTTCCTTCGTCACTGTGTATAATTTTTATGAAACACTTTTTCTTCTCGAAGGCAAAAATATACTTTTAAGACAATTGGATTTTCTTGTATCACTTACAAGTTGTTTTCCCAGAAGCAAAGAAAATTGCAATTGATATCCTGGTGATTATCTTCAAATCATACAAGTGGTTCGAATAATCAATCTGTTTCTTTGCCAATGTAATCTATCTTTTGTTTCGATTATTTGTTTGTTTATTTCCTGTCCAAATCGCCATACAAAACATATGATTGCTTAACAAGTCAGTATGTAACGGTTGACGCTTTTGACCGGCCAATCCATATTATTATTAAACCTTTTTATCTTCCAAAAAATACATTTCCGTACCATTCGATCGTTTTCAGTTCAATCATGCTCAGATCTAGCGAACTTAAGCTGACTTTTGCATGATGTTATTTCAGTCGGTGAGCTTCATTTTAAGTTCTTGCTGTAGTGTCTGATACGGAAAATTCCTCAAACGCTCTTGTCCGCGAGGCAAGCTTAACTGGGGGGAGGAAAAGAAAACAAGTGCCAGTGGGGGGGGGGGGGAGGGGAAACACGCAGGCTAGAAATGCCTAGCCACTGCAAGGCATCAAAGGCATCAAGGCATCATAGAGCAGCATGTACCTCTCAGGGTCAGTGTCGATATAAGGAGCGGTAGGCTTGTCGACAAAGACACCGAGTCCAAGACGAAACCGAGACGTCAAACTAGAGATCTCGTCAGCTGCGAAAAAAGAAGGGGAAATGGCAAAAAGCTGAAATAGGAATAATAGTAAATTAAGCAGTACAGAAAATTCTTGTAGTTGTCCAAGGCAAACAATAAAAGATTTTTAAGAACTTATTCTACCCGTGATCGTAAGACGTAGGGCTAGCGGGGAAATAACCGTGGGCTTATACTTAACGTAACCACGTTCTAACGAACGTGCGCATGCAAGCAACCTCTTGTCAAACCTGAGAGATGAGTTTATGGTTCCTTGCATTTAGTGGTTGTAACCTCGGGTGTTAAACGCTTACTAATAAATTTAACAGGATTTAAACTTCGTGTCGAAAGCAAGCAATAAACCTGAAAATTTTACATGTTATTGGTAAACGTCGAGAACTTCTAGAAGGGAATATATCCAAAATAATGCATTTGCATCAACCGAAGAGAAGGAAAACTACAGCCTGTTTCAAAAACCTTTTTTTTAATGGTGCATTGTGGATAGTTTCGCAAACCAAGGGAGGATACTTTAATCTTGTTTCCATTTCACTAAAGACAATTTTTTTTTTCGTCACTTACCTAGCAGCTGCCCAAGTGACTTGATAGATTCCTTCTGAATAGATCTCGACACGTCCGTGAGGTAATACAAGTCAACAGGGAAGTCCTTAGGCGGGAGAACGTTCACTGTAATGGTGATTTGCATTCCTGCAAGATAAACACAAAAAAGAGATGTTAAGTGTGACAGCTTAAACTTGGTAAAAAGTAGGGAAGCTGTCAAAAATCACAGAGGCGTTGTCCTGAATGCAGCAAAAAATAGAATTAGAGCGCCGAGGGCAGACCGGGCTTTTTTTGGTCTTCCGGGACCGGTAGTGCATGGCACTACCGACAATTATCGGACTCGGACAACTCCGCACGAAACAGGTAACATCTCGTTAGAAGGATGTTATGTACGATTTTGTACTAAAAAATTTGTAAATTAACTTCTCGTGTTATTGAGAAAGGCAGCACATAGACATTGGTTAAGCTTTCTTTGGAAAACCCATAACGCAAAATTCTTGTTTCAGCAGTTGGCACTTGGAAGAAATGGTCTAGGATGGCCGCATAAGCAGAATGAGTAGTGATATTCTTGGGCGGGGATTCCTGGGAACTATTTCCACTAGAGCTGGAAGAATTTGTGGTTTTCAGCTTACATCTCCAACTAGAGGGGATGGAATTTATTAGCCCATAATATGTGGTAAAGAGGACTTGGAGATGGAAATTCCGTTGAAATTTGTCGACGGATAGGAAGGTGAAGTCAACATCAAGTAGGTCCTGGATGCGTATGATTCCGCTACGATACCAATGTTTGAAAAAAAAATTGTGCTTTTGGCTATTAATATCTTGCCGTTATTCCAGATTATTTCGTTCTGTACCTGTGTAATATCTTCAGAAAACATAGGTCTGTAGTCTTGCCAGTACTTTAACACGGAATGATAAAAAGGAGGTAGGTCATGTAGCTGGAGTAAATTTAAGTCATAACGGCAGTCTAATAAAAAGGCAAAGCCGCCAAGATGGCTCAAAGCGTATTCTGGTAAGACCTTCCAAGCAGCGTCAGAGTTTTGACGTATCCTTTGAATCCAGCCAATTTTTAGGGCAATTTCCCGTTAAACCAAAATCTATCATTTTAAGACCGCCGTTAGCTTTCTCACGAATGAATGTTGATTTTTTTTTTATTTGCGGTGGTTTGCCTTCCCAGATAAAGGCCCAGTAATACGGGCAACATTTCCGTGCAACTTGTCGCGCAACAATGTTGCGTGGCAAGTTGAGATTGTTTGTTGCGCGTATTACCACCTTCTTGCGCAACAAATTTTTGTGTTGCAGAAAGTAAAAGCGACGTCTACTTTCTGCAACATGAAAATTTGTTGCGCGAGAAGGTGGTAATACGCGCAACAAACAATCTCAACTTGCAACGGCAACATTGTCGCACGACAAGTTGCAAGAAAATGTTGCCCGTATTACTGGGCCTTAAAGTCAAAATTCATTTTGTAGGCTTCATCAATAACATGCGGAGGCAAATATAAATTGGAAGAATTAAAAATTAATTTGGGCAACGCTAACGTCTTCATAGTGTTAATCTTTCCAATTAACGTGAGTCTTCTACATTTCCAAATGTTTAACACTTTTTCAATGTTGCGTAACTTGTCATCGAAGTTTAAATTATCAGCTTTAAGCGTGTTATACTAGAAGAAAACACCTAACGCGCGAATGGGATCTTCTGGCCACTAAAAATTGAAAGGGGTGTCACGTTTGTCTTTGTAGCCTAGCCACAAAGCTTCAGTTCTAGAGGTATTGACTTGCAAGCCGGAAATAGATCTAAATTTCTCTAGCATATTTAGTAGATGCGAGACTGAATCGGTGTCGCTAACAAAAACAGTAGTGTCATCAGCAAACTTGGTATATGGATTAATATTAATGGCACCAATAACTGACAACTACTCCACAAAGGTGACAATCGAACATTGTTTGCTAATGACTGGCTTTCATAAAATGCTATTTATGACAAAACTGATCACCTACTAGAAATCATCATTGAGCATTAAACCATGGCGCCATTTAAAGCGTCTTTGTAGAGGCGTATTGTAAACTACGCAACACATATACCAAACTTTGTAAACTGCGCAACATGCGCAGTACCCTTTCAACTGCCCAATTTCTTGTAAAACGGTTTCAACAGCGGTCTACTTATAAAAGCGTATACTGTACATGTACTAGAGCCCCAAGAAGTTGGATCTCATGCAAAATGGATGAGTTCTGTGGCGAGTTTTTTCTTTTTGTGAAATCTTCCTACATCTTTAATAAAATTTTAAAAATAAACGCTTTTAATGTTTCTCGATAACTGTTTTACCATCAGAGCCTGAAAGTTTCACTGATCCAGCATCCTCGAGATTGTATACGCAAGGTTCAGTTGCCAGCCATTTTCATTTTCTTTTTTGGGGAGGAGGGAGATTACGCATCGCGGTTACCTTGTTCGCTGTTATCTACTATTCCCCAGAAACCGGTTATGTACTCTCGAGTCTATGCCCGAAGCAAGAAGAATTCAATTCGAAACCGTGGCCCAAATCAGTTTAAGGTTACTCCGGACCTTCACGGGTGTCCTCCCGTGTCCTCCGGGAAAAAATTTATATGCGCGCCATTTTAAAGGAAAGCACGGCAAACTATATATCGTTGGAAAGCTTAATAAATGTAGATTTCGGAAAAAAATATGAATTGCCAGTTTTTTAATTCCACAAAAGAAAATTGCAAAAATGACCGCCAAAATGACCATGCGTCATTCAATTAAACAAATGAATTAATAGGGTATCAAAATTCGGCAGATTTCTGTGAAATTTGGCCTGAACACTCCTTAGATGTTGTGAAACTAAAGCGTGTCGGGGATTTTTGAAATTTATAATATTTCACCCGAGGCGATATTCAATGCAATGCCCATCGCGCTTTCTTTGCTGCTCGAACTTGACAAATTAATCCAAAAATAACCAGTCAAATATCGAAAAATGCTGACACACTTTAGATGACTGATCCTTTGTGATTAACACTTTGCAGTTATTTTGCCAGTGCGCTTGAATTTGATACCCTATTAATTCAACTGAATGACCCATGGTCATTTTCATGGTTGTCTGCGATTTTCTTTTGCGGAATTGAAGATACCGGCAATTTATAATTTTTTTCGAAATCTACATTTCTTAAGCTTTCCTACGATCTATAGTTTGCTGTGTTTTCCTTTAAAACGGCGCGCGTACGAATTTTTTCCCCGAGGACACCCACGAAGGTCCGGAGTAACCTTAAGTTTTCTTGTGGAAGCAACAATTGAGAAGACAGTTCCGGAATGTTGCCGTAGAATTAACCGCCATTCTATTAAGCATTTGCAAGTCGACCACTTGTCAAAAAAACAGTTTAACAAGAAATTGCACCTATGAGATATTGCGTATTTTACAAATGGATATTGCTCAGTTTACAGGATACTACTCATACTGCGCAGCTTACAAATTTTGGTATTTTCCGTTGCGTTGCGTTACGTACTTTACAACAAGCCCTTCGCAAATGGATTGTACCCAGGAGTCATATCATAATTCGGTGAAGAATGATCGTCTGGGAGATTGTAGTCCTGATAAGGACTGTAAACTGACATTAACTGACGTTTCGACAAATTGAACGGAAGTCAACATCGTCCACCAATAAACAGCAGACAAAAACAGCAGATGGCAGGCCCCTTGGTATAAGAATAATTCAGTCTTCCTCTCAACTGGAATACCCATTTTATTAGCAATGAGCAGGGACCGATTAACTCTTCCCCTAGGTTAAAAGTTGACAATTGTTTCTGTTTCTCATGCTTAAAAGCGCTTACACTACTAATTCAGTAAGTGACAACTTCAACGTAACCAAGGCCAGGTTGCATAGCGGAAATATTTTACAGAGATCCACGTTGTTAGGCCAAAAACTGGATTTAAAATTGACGCGAATCCCGGGTTAGCTTAACCTGGTTTGAACAACTGGACCCAGCATGAAAAGGCGCCCGTGGCAACCACTACGACAAGACAAGGTCCCCTTTTTCAGACCAGTAGGCAAAATACAGCCTATTGTGTTGTGCCAGACTGGGGTCAAACTCCATACCATTTTTGCCCTTTTTATGCGCCGATCAATTCGAAACTTCAACATCCCCCCCCCGGGCATACCCCGGGCATTTGACTGTACATCGTGCCCGGGGAGGGGGGAATTTGAACGTTGCCTTGGAAGGGTGGGGAATTTGAACCGGATTTATCTCTTGTTCTGACGTAATACGCCCGTGAGTTTTTTCGGTTTTTGCAGGGTTTGACGGATTTGCAAGATAGAATTTCTCCTTTGTTAGTGAATAACTCTTTCAAAAGGGTCTTTCAAAGAAGTTTGAAGGTGTCATCACGGCATATCTCTCTCTGAAAGGCATGTAAAGTGTTGATTGAATACGAAATTTGTCTTTGAGGAGAGGTAGTTCAGTACTAATTGGTGGGGCATTTGAACGGCTTTTTTGCCCGGAGGGGAGGGAATTTGAACGAGCCAATCTTCAAAAGTCCAAATGCCCGGGGGTTGCCCGGGGGTGGATGTTGAACTTTCGAATTGATCGGCGCATTATAAGAAAGTATATAAAGGTTATTTATTTTGTTCTGCGATAGGATTACGTTGCGTAAAATTCGGAGGGACCTCTCTCTACCCCCGGAACATTAAAATACCATTTATGCCAACAATCCATCAAAATGTTGGTAGAATAACCAATTTAACAAAATGCGATTAAGTACCTGGTCGAAGCCGCAGAGTAAGATTTTGCGGGGAGACTTTGCCATCGCCATCTGGCTCCTTTTTTGCAAACAAAGAGAAGAGAAATTACCATCAATACTGCTTAGCACTCTACAAAGTAATTGATACAATAAATTGTTGTTCTTGCGCCCGGGAGAGGGGAGCGGAAAGAGGTGGAATCCAATGTTAAAGGAGAATTGCCCGTCTTTCATTTTAGTAGGGATTTCACAACTGATCGAAAATGTCTGCGTTGCGAGTGTCAAAGTTCACTTCATTACACTTTTACTTAAAACGTTGGGGGGGGGGGGAGGAAACTTTAATTCGATAACAGCCTGGCTTGATGGCCACAACAGAGGGAGCATTGACTACTCGTCGAGGGCAAACCGTCGGGGTGTCTCAGCTTTAAATTTCTTGATCGTGATCAATTGGCTCACATCAACCCTGCCAGGAACCCATAGCCCGGAGCATGCAATTCCCATAATACTAAGCCTATGTCACGGCATTTTTACAGACCAGTTTATTTTTACACCGGTTTTAGATTACTAATTTCCGACAAAATTTAAGTATCGATCCGCAAAAATGGGGGACTTAGATCGTTTGTTCTCGTTCTAAAATGCTCAATTCGTAACGCAAGGCTGATAAATCATTGCAAAGCTTGACTCCTCATTGCTTGACTTTCTCATTGCAAAGCGAGGCTCCTTTGGAAGTCTGAATTCGTTGTAAAAAAAAAACTGGTCAGTAAATACGCCGTGGGACGAACATAGGGCAGTTGCAAGTTCCGGGTTATGGACCCCTGCCAGGTCGGTATCAAATGAAAAGGATTATGTGAGCAACTCGTAGGTAGGTAGGTAGGTAGGTACTTTATTAAAATACATTGCAGCTAATAGAGCTGAATTGCGCAACTTACCGAATGCACAGTGAATCCAGAACCTGGATTGGAGATCTTTTTGCATTTGTTCTGTTTGTGATTCTTATGCAGATCACATCTTCTTCTCGGCTGGTCAAATATGTGGTAATCCTTTTCATGCATGAAACAAAATGTACAGTTAATAAAAAGTCAAGAGATAGGCCTTACGTTTGTGAGGAGGAAGTCTGGAAGCTAGTGAGTAGCGGTGGAAGGGCATGGTAGAATATGGTAGGCGAAAGAAGAGCCGCAAGGATACAAAATGAAAATAATCACGACTTTTTTAATCTTCGGCTATGGAGAAATCGTTTAAACTGTGAAAATACTTCTGATTAAACAGTGTTACTAGCAAACGCATTCACGTTAGCAGTTAACTTGCGGTAAATTAAATGCATTACGAAGCAGTAAAAAAATCCGAGAGCATGTTTATTTGCAGCGCATTCCGAGTACGCTTAAAGAGTGTGCGATCAATCAAATGATACGTCGATTTATCACGGCATTCATCGAGGATAAATTTCTCCTCTCAACCAAACAGGAAAATGCGATTTCAGTTGCAGTTGTTTTTTGCAGACAACTCCCTCTCTGGGAAGAAACTGTCAGAGTAGTGCGGTGTCCAAACAGCTAATGAATGCAGGAATTCCAGTTAACCCATATGTCACACGTGTAACCCAGATGCGATGCAAACAAACAGGTTGTGGCAACTCTTGATACACGCGTGTCACAAATAAACCCACCCTCAGAAATAGATTTTTACTGAAAACTATCACTGTGGCTTACGGTATCTTCACACCAACTGCATTCTGGGTTGCTCACGATACACTCCCCGCATGTCTTGTACTGTCTGCAGTCAGGTGCTGTTGAACCTGGGAAAAGTCAACAATGAATTATAAAGAACCGAATTTCATTAGACTAGGCTACTAAACTACAGAGACTAGAGTGCAGAGTGATGTTGCTATAACTTATTCCGTACACTCACCTTCACGTAGAAAGGACCATAAAAGTAACGCAAAGTATATTCTTGGTTTCGTCATCTTTAATTTGTGAACAGAACTCACAGTCTGCAATGAAATTCACAGGAAAAGTGACCTAAACAGTTGTTACGTATCTAAACAGTCGGTATTTATCTAAGAAAGAAAGGAAGAAAGAAAGAAAGAAAGAAAGAAAGAAAGAAAGAAAGAAAGAAAGAAAGAAAGAAAGAAAGAAAGAAAGAAAGAAGGAAAGAAAGAAAGAAAGAAAGATAGAAAGAAAGAACTTGCCTGCCGAAAGATCGTTCGAGTGCCTTAGCTACACGGAGACAATATTGCCTAAATTTAAGAAAATCGTCTTGTGTAACACCACTTTTATAACGTTTGGTGCAAAATGTGAAAGTCACAATGTTGTTAAAAAGACCTTCGTATTTTTTGTGCGGCGACCGCCACTTCTAGCCTTCGTGGCACCGTTTCATGTAAACACAACGCCTGACGCTTGCGGTGTGATAACAGGATAACCTTTTACTCGGCCAAATATTTTCTCTCATTCCATTTGCACCGCAAAAACTACACAAATAAAGAAAAACAGTATCTTCACTAGAGCAAACTGGGATCATACATAACCTGAAACTAAATGTTCACGTTATATATTACATGCCATAGGGCATACTACCGCAAAATGCCTTCACTCTATGATACTAGAAAGTCCCGTACGTCGACTCTATTATTTTAGGTCAATAGTAGAATTTTTTTATTTTTAATGAAATTATTTATTTATTTATTTTCAATCTGGCTGGGCTGCATAGACCACGAAGTATTAATTTGAAGCGTCCAGAGCATTAAGTAAGTTTAGTTTTTTCTAGGGCTTGCAGTGAAGATTTCAAATGGTTAGTCAGTCACATGAGCGCGTTTACGAATCGAAGAGTCTGTTCCTCTACTCACGGTATCTGCTGAACACTTTAGCTACCGGTATAGACAGTACATGCAACACCCAGCTTCACTGGCTCAGACGCAACTTAAGACCCGAGATGGAGATTAGAGGATGTTAGCAATTTTCCTCAGAAGATAATAGCGCAGCTAGATCACCTTATGACTGAACCAAAACAAGTGACGTACCTACCTAAAAAAAATTGCCTCCAGGTCTAAGTAAAGCTGTTAAAACAGGTATGTGAGCAATACGGGAGGATATCAACGGTTTAACAAAAATACGGATGCCATCCCAACTTGGAAAGAACTTTTTGACTTTCTGATAGCTAAGTCAGGTCAAACACGTTTGATTGAGCGCGAGACATTCCGACCAGGTTCCTAGGAAACCGCCAAATGTTTAGCTGAGATCATAGACTTCCAATCCTCGTTTAGTCCCTCGAAAAACACCACAGCCACTCTAAAATAATTCACCTTTTTTCCAGGCAAAACTGTCGTCAAAATGAGTTAGCAGCTAGATTCTGCTTCAGCCAGAATCTGCACTCTTCTTCGGAGCCAAGAACGGACAGTGATGGCGTCCCTCTTGATAATGTAATCCAATATACGTCAATAAAACTTTTTAACCTTTCAATCCCGCACAAAAACAAATGTTTCACTGTATCGTGTTCGGATGCCTCTCATGTTTGAGTCAGCTGCGGATACAATCCACCTGAGGTGCATTCCGACATGCATTTAATTAAAGATTAAACGCTACTCTGCTATACCTTCCCCCTGGTGCTGTCTATTATGCTGGGCAAGGACGTTCTAGCCTTGAGACCGAGAATGATGACTGTGTAAAACAATTTCCAGAATGTAATCTGAAATTTCGGTCATTTCGTGAGAGTGGGAGGTTGATAAAACCGGGATAAAAGCGCCAACTCGACCGTGATGGGATTGAAGGAACAAAAGAGCACAACATGATTGACTCAACGCTCTACCCGTGTTAATTGCGCGTTCAAAGTTCACTCTTGTTTCAACTCGTAAAGGAAACAAGCTTGGGAAAATATGAATGCTTAAGCTTCTACTCCGGAGCCCTCGAGATGCTCTATGCGTTCTTATTTCTAAAAAAAAAACCCGATCTGTAAAAAAACACTGCTGTACTAACACCAGTCTTTGCCCTTACGGTGGATTGAATTGCTACGTGGAACACCCACCCAATTCTTTCAGCAGCAGCTTTATCTTGCGTAATATATCTGAATTAATCTTGAACCAGGCGGTGTGCGTCACGGCCCACAAAGGGTCATGGGTAAAAATATAACTGATATCCATTTCACTTGAGACACGATGGAGTAAACATCTCACGAGAGACCTTACAATGGCGGCAAAAATGGGAATTATGACTCTGTTTCCCGTTTTGAACAGAATAACTGAGGACACGAAAGCAGGTTGTTTTGACTGGTTAATTTTTTGGTTGCATGGACCAGGTGAATAAGTTTTTCACGATTCGGAGTCGATCGAATGTACAAATGTGCAGACTACTAAGCTTATGTGAGCTTAAATAAGAGCTGGAACGTTCGTTTCTCGGAATGTTTTTCGCATTTGTTTGGTACTTTGACTAGATCAGCGGTAAAAGAGATCCACAACACTTAGTTTGCTGGTATCGACTTACGCAACTGGGAAAGATTAGAGAACGCGGACAACGAGCTAGGTGAGAAAGCCGGCTAACGTGTGACAACAGTTTTTTACAAACATGGAAATCAGATCTTCCTTCAGGCAAAGAAAGCAACACAAGGAAATAGCCTAACAACTTACTGAAAATGTATTAGACAAAATATTATTTGTGGTAGTTGTCCTGGAAATTCAAGTCTTTCCTGATAACAGTCATTCAAAGGGATTCCCCAAGTTTGTTGATGTAAGCTCACAGCTACACAAAAATAAAACTTTGTTGTTTTCATAATATCATTTATGCTCTTGTCCTTGATTTTACTAAAGGCTTGTACTTCATCAAGCATGTTTTATTTTCTCTTATATCAAACACTGCACATTAGTTTTCTCAACCTATATCTAAAACTAGTGATGCTGATCCCAAGGCAGAGCCATAGTTCCATATATATATATATATATATGCTCCCATATATATATATATATATATATATATATATATATATATATATATATATATATATATATATATATATATATGCGCCACTGCTTCCTATTTTATATTCCTACAGTCACTGATTATAAAACAAACTGTTACCGATGTTGTTCATTGACCTTGTCTGCTTAAGAAGTGTTTCCTTTTACAGAAAATATATGAAAATAATTTTGTACACAGATTTCACTGTAAAAGATTGTATTCAAGCAAATAATAGAACAACTTTTTTCTGTGTTTGCGTAGCCTGGTATAAACATGAGAATGGTTGGGAGAATTCAAGACAGTTATGCAAACCCTTGAGGGTGTGCAGGGAGTGTCCAGCCTGGGTTGTGTATAAACTTTTGAGAATTCTCCCCCCTCCCCCAACCCCCCCCCCCATTTGAGTGTTTACTGTATATCAGGCTATCCAAACACAGGAAAAGTTTTTCCTTGCTCTATTCAACTGTGTTAACATACTTGCATGCAAACATACATCTCAGCCACTCGAAGTACACGTGGTATCTTTGTTATTTTATAAAATAAAATGTATTTCTCTGTCTTGTCTGTACCAAGTCAGTTGAAAGTATGGAATGTTAATTTTGAGTGGATTGCTCCTTCATGTGGACATGTGTAGGCTGGATAGTAAATCATTTTAACAAGTTATCTGATCTGGTAATTGAAACATCACATATTTAACAGTGTGTACTATCAGAGCTCAGGAATATTTTTTGCCTCAAGGAATACCTTGCCTGCAAAGCTAGTGCTCTTGCTGAAGTTTGACGAGACGAAATTTATAGCAAAGCAAGGAGCACATGAGCTAGGGAATGCTGACGGTTTCAGAAATACAGGCAAGGATTGTTGAGAAAGTCTTTCATATGTGACAGCTTCAATTGTTACTTTCAGATCACTTCAAATTTCCTTTTAATCCCTGAGGACACTTTGTGATGGGTATCATGAGAATTGCTTCTAAAATATCTCACTGGCCTGTGTTTCTGGACATATCTGAAAGGTAGATAGCCACCTCAGACCTGAATATGAACATTTTAAAGATTAAGTAGCATGGGCAAAGCTCCAACCAGAACCTGATAATGACCAGGGGTCACTTCAATAAAACTTTTACAAGTGCAGCTATTGTTTGAAAGTTTGAAAAACAATAGCTACACTTGTAAATAATAGTTGTAAAAGTTTTATTGAGTTGGCCCCTGAATGCAGCTGTTCTTCTAAACTTTGGTGTTTGTTATATTGCCAACAGGAGTCAGTAATGTCATTAAAGATGTGTTTATTGTTCATTGTGGTGAAAGATAGGATAGATGAACGTTTATTCGTTTAGGAGTCAGTAAGTTACTATACTGTTGTCTTCTTTGTCAGTAAGAGGCTGTAGTTCATTTACTGTGCTAAAATTTACTTGCAATACAATCAACTTTATTCCAACTGTTTCACTTTGTAGTTTGGGTTATAAGGCTTCCAAGAATATCAAGTAAATATTTCATCTTCTCTAAAAAAGACTGGTGCACACAGTGTATCTCAGTAGCAGCACTATTATAAAATAAGCTCACTTTGTACAGCACCCGAGTAACCTGCTTTAATTTACAGAAGGACCTCATAAACACAAACAAGGGAGATAAAATGCTGAAATGCCCAAGGCATTATAGAAATTGACCTTTTTCCCCTTTTCTGGTTCAAATTTGAGCAGAGTCTTTCGAAGTTCGATGTTATTCCCTTCGTGTCGGCTTTTATCTCGGTCTACTTTCTCAGCCGGTTTCCCGGGAGCTCTGCTACTTGGTTTACATGATCTCTTCATTCTACGATACTTTCAACGGCTTGTAACGGGAAAACTATTTGGGGTAGACCCGGGTAGACCCCGAAATTTCAAAAGAAGAAAAGTTATACTAACTAACTGGCCAAGATAATGGGCAAATACCGTTAACAGTAAGCAGCTTCGAGTCCAAGAAGAACTGTGACATTAACAGTGAAATCAACATGGCGGCTTTCAACTAGCCGCCCACTTTGAACTTCTCTGAAACGCGACTAAAACATTTACCTTCAACGATAACCTGACCAGAAGTAAGATAGGGTATTCCAAAAACTTTAGGATGAGGTATAATTCCGAGAACAAAATGGCAAGCGTCGAAAATAACGAAAATTTCACCTCATACACTTCTCGAAGCGGCTCTCTCCGCGAGCGAAAATGCCTACACAAATGACGCGTTCTGATTGGTCAAATCTCGTGACGCACACCGCCTGATCTTGAACTAATCTACTGGCTCTATCTCAAAAACGATCATACCCTCTTGTCACACACAATCAATATGTCACGTACAAGTTATGTAGCGATGACATCACAAGAGATTATTTCAGAAGATTCTTACTTTAACTTCCCACGGCACGTTTTTGAAGTTCTTCATATCATCTCTATGCATCCTGCCCCCCCCCCCCCCCCCCACCAAACGAAGCAAGATCTGACCAAGTAGACGCTAAAAGAAAGTTGAGAAAGTCTATCGTATCTCTTTCGCTGGCATGTTGACCTTTTGTTTACGTCGCACATTTGGAAATGACATGTGACATAAACAATCGAGTGAGGTTAAGAGGTATTATACGTCAATAATTCAATTTCGATGGAATCACTTAAGGCGGCCATGAAGCTGCTCGCCTTCAACATGATTAAACACATGAATTTGTCTATACCTTGAAGTAATATTGCACCCACCATGTTCGAAATTATACTACTACCGAGTTAACTGTATTGGCCCAAAGCCATGAAAATGTATCGTTTGTGGCTTCTCGGCGACCCTAAAGTCGCACTTGCGGTTGGTAGATACCGACCAGTTTATAAAGCACTGGTGATTTCCACTACAGTTTATACTGTACATACTTTCCCTCGTCATTAGAGCTATATAGGTATGTCCCGCGGAAAATGGTATGGTTTTTGAGGCTCTTAGTACTTTAAAAAATAGGGTATCAGTTTTTCTCCTTTTTGGAATTATGATCCCAGTGTGATCCTTATATAGGGTTCCTTTTTTGTGTTAACTAAAATCGCAGTACGTAAACCATGGCTATGGTGGCGTATTATTAAACGATGTTTAGGCTAGTGTTATGCTTGATACTAAACTTAGCAATGGGCCTGAGTACGTTTAGCCTAGCAGTCGTACACATTGCGTTGAATTCACTTTCAAAAATTTCTTGTTCTGAAAAATAAATTATTACAAGAAACCCGAACTTGCCTGTTGCTCGAGGGGATACATCTGAGACTTCGAGAATACGCACGTGAGAAACGTCTTGAGTCGGTAAATTTGTTGTTGTTACTTTGCAATAGAGTATACCTAGAGATCCTCCCCGTGTTCAATGTCTCATGTTTCTCACGTTTTTAACTCGTGAATTACGCTTGTGTAATGAACGGGCTATCGCGGTGGACAAATTTCACTCGATTGGTCGATGGTCTGTAATGTAATTAAACTTTATATTAATTTCACCCGCTATCACTAAGGCAAAGTACTGTGGTGTATTACAATTGTAACGTGCAAGGAAAACGGGAAAAAAATACTCTACTACCGAAAAAGAGGACGTTGATAATCTCAAAAGTGATGAACTGCACAAGCTCTTGAAAATGATGTGTAGGGCATGCAGGTGAACAGAATTGTCGCCTTAGTTTTTGCACTTTTTCATTCACGAGTTGGCTCAAAACCTCTTTGATTGAAGTTTGGCATTATTTCTGTTGTTCAATCCTGCACTTCGGATACTCTCACCAAACGAAGCAAGATATGATCATGTCATCATTGAATGTCAAAAGTTAATATAGCAGCAGGCAATTGTGAGGTAAGACAGAGTCCAATGAAAAGGCTCGCCTCTGGAATAAGCGGTGGTGGGGGGGGTGGCAGAGAGGAGGGGCGGTGATGTAGTGGTGGTGTAGTGATGAAGGTCGGTGGTTCGAGGCCCAGACCCGCCATAGTGTTGTTTCCTTAGACAACTCAGTGAACGTCTACTACACTTGAACTCTCGTCACTCAGGTGTATAAATAGGTACTGGCGACATACAGTTGGGGGTAAACCTGCGATGGACTAGCATCCCATCCAGGGGGAGCTGCTTCACGCTACAGAAACCGGGATAAGCTCCGACTTTTCCTTTTACATTATCTGGAATAAGCAGAGGGGTCGATGATTTTCAATGACAAACCGTTTTCTGACTTTGGGGCATGCCGATGAGTCCTAACAAGGACGAAACAGCTGTCCAAGGCAGCAAATCCACGAGTAACCTGGCTGTGCCCGTGCGCATGCGTAAGGTTGTGGTAAGCCGCGGAGATTGTGTATTTGAGGCTCTTGGCGTTCAAATATTGGATTAACTTAGCGTCGTTGGCAATGACATGTAACACCAACAGATTTATAAATTAGCGAGTTTGTAACCGGCAAATATGTACTAGATTATTTGTCCTAGTGTTATGATAATTAACGTACATTGCGTAGGCAACCTGTAATTTAGTATTCAACTGTTAGAGGTTGTTAGTAAACTGAACTGAGCTGAATCTCTTTCGCGGCGTAGTGACCAGTCCTTTTCGTGGCACATTTGGCAACGACACATGGCAAAGACAACAGGGAGAAGATTAAAAGGAACGGCATGTCACGATTTACTTGATGGAATCGCTTTAAGGCTGCAACGAATGCTGATCACCTTTCAAACAGATGCAGTTTTCTATTCAGTATTAGTATAAATCTACTAGCGTTCTATCATAAATGCTGCAATCTGATTGGCTACTATTCCATGATAGTGAATAGCGAAAAGGTGACAAGCATGCGCAGTCTTATACTTCAAAATAACAATGCAATGTAGTAAAACTTTTCACTTTAGTGGAATATTAATCAAGATTTATACTAAAACAATTAGATTATTCGCTCTCGATTTCTATGCGTGATAGTTGATTCGGCCTTCGGCCTCATCAACTATCACGCGATAGAAATCTCGAGCTCATAATCTAATTGTTAATTATGTTATTAGGTTATAAACTCAGAAACAATGTACCAGCCATGTTCGTGACTGAAATTCTGGGTTACCTGTATTGGTATCTGTATTGGCCTAGAACCAAAAAATGCATTAATTCTGGCTTCTCGGCGATGGAATTTGAGATATGTTAGTCAGTCAAATGACAAATAAGAAGATAACCCTCTCGCCTACCCAGGCTCCTAAGCTTCGTGAAGCTTAAAAACAGGGAAAATCCACAAATAATTACTCTTTTGATATATTGGAAACTAGCAGTACCGAAACTAAGTGCTGCTCAGTAGCTGTTTCGCTTGGATGATCACAGTTGAGTGTTTATCGACTCAAAAGTTACAACGAAGCAAATTGAGTGATTTCAAGTTTAGACCCTGAAAGTGATCTGATCAGGTCACGAGATATGCTAAAGGAGTTGTATACACTAGGCGGTTTATTCTATATTCCTACAGTACATAAACCACTTCACTATTTATAATCAGTCCGGATACTATGAACTACGTCCTATACAATAAAATATTAATCCACAACAGCTCACGATTAAGCCACTTCCGAATTGTCTTGAGCCTCCCTATCAAAACGAGGCTAGGTGCACTGAGTTATGTGTGCAAGCGAATGGAAACTCTTTTTCACGTGGAAGGCCGTGCACCAGACCTCGCTTTCATGGAGAAGCTAAAGGCAATTCAGAAATGGCCTATCTACACTGCTAGCAGTCCCTTTCTGGGATAGTCGAGAGGGCGCGCGAAAAGGCCGAAAGCGCGAGCTATCAACAGCACGGCGTGACTGGCCCCCCTCCGCTCGTTCGCTCCAGTCTTCAGCTTTTTCGCTCGGCTATTTCGTGCACCCTCTCGACTATCCAGAAAGTCCAGAAAGGCACTGTCATAAGGTACGAACTATTAAGGCCTGCGCGAGACTACAGGATAGTAGGGAAAACGAATGAGGTAACAAGAGAGCGCGTCTTGTTTTCGCAGTTCCTTTACTCTCTAATTTTGGCCGTCCCTATTATCTGAGAGCCTGGAAACAGGCTAAAACTAACAGACAGAGCTATCTTTGATGTGAGTAGGTGGGAAACTGAACGCTGGATTACAAATGCTGAGAGCAGCTTGTTTCGCTGAAGCTCTTAGTGCAAAACTGTTTTCTCGTTTTGGTCAAGAGGTCGAGAGATCAAGAAATCTTATCTTGATCGGTAACAAGTTCTTGGGTTCTTCCTTGGGCGCGGATGCTTCTTTATGCTCCTGTGTCGCTATGTAGAAGTCATTTGGAAATTGAACAATTCAACAACAAATCACCAGTGGAAAACAAAGAGGCTGCAGGGGTGCTTTTCTAATTGAATTAAAGCCATGCTTGCTTTAATGTTCCCGGCAATTGAAATGTAAAATCGCTGATTACAATCGACATTTTAAATGTTGCACATTCCGATTGTAAGGTAGCGCGATAAAGTAAATTCCTTTGAATCGCAGAAAAAGTCTCCACGTAAAAGTGACTAACAGCGAGGTTTTTTTAACCACAGGGGAGGAGACAGAATTCACAAAACAAAGTACACACCGTATTCAGGTGCATTTGAAATAGGCATATGAAACTCAGTTTAATAACACATAACAATGCAAATTATAGCGACGTTAGAAGCAGTCATTAAGTTTGGCTGAAAAATTCCAATGCCTCTAGACGAGGAATAATCTAAATATTACTCCCGTTGTGGCTACTTTATTGGATGAGTGAAATTTCTTGGTTCTTTGTTCGACCTGGTACAGAAACGACGCGTTTATTAAATGCAGTTACATTGTTTATGTATGTGTCGAGTTACAGATTAAGCGCTTCGTCGATCAAGCATGCACTGACTAATTTTGACTAGCGAAGAAGAAACTAACTAAAATGATCACCCAACTTACCCGGCTGACTTCACCTGAAACTTGAATTGCAGAAGTTTGTAGAGACTCTGCCGGTCATCCTGTGATAATCATCCGACTTCGAAAATATTCTGAGCAGGCTACTTCAGCTTTTGTACACAATGTTTTGTTGACCGTTGTGACGTCATTTCCTTTTCTTTCAGATAGGGACTTTGAAAACAAATTTTGCATCGGAAATAGCGAGAAATCAAACTGAAGAGTGACTTGACAACTTCGGAGATAAGTGGAGCCGAGTCAGATTGATCAGCACCAAAAATCCTCTCCTTTTTTCCGTCGCGATGTTCTAAAATTCCTATCAAAACCGTCCTTGCCCTCCTCCCCAAAAAACCTAATTAAATAAAGAAATAAAACCAAATCTCTCGGATGAAGTTAGAGGACGGAGTTCTCCCTAAAGAGGAGAGGGGCCTCAAATTTGGGGGGGGGGGGGGGGGTTGGGGAAGGCGGCAGCGCAGATTCCACAGGTTTCGTAAAATCATATAAATTGTGTCATATATTTTGATCTGTAATTTTGGGTTTCTGAACTTTGAATCCACAAAATTTTAAGCACTCAATGAAGGGTTCTTAAAATGTTTTCTGTCCTTCACCTCTGAAAGACCTCAGGCCACTAGACCACTTGATTATTGGTTAACCGGCCTTTGAAAGACTGGACCCTTGCTTGCTGGAGAAGCGTTAATTTTTCTCGCGTCGCGGGTTAGAATCCCATCGCGGGCTCGTGTGAGACATGCTCTAGCTACCCCCAGTACCCTCACGATGGTGAACGTGTCATGCCCTGCTGGCCTTAGGTGCAGGTGTGCTGTAGGATTTATATGTTCCTAAACTTGCCCACGGAAGTGCGATTTCGGAAGGGTGAAACCCAGAAAACTGAGCCGCCGGCGGAGAGCGAGGGAGTCGGAACCGGAATGAAACGCGAACGTCTTTTGAGAAAGTCTAATATGAGTGAGATAAACAAGAAAAAGAGAAAACAATTCAAAAATTGGTTGTTTTCAAAATCTCTGAATTGGCCCACGAATGTACACCGTTCTCCTGGAGCCAACAGAAACAGCGCTTATGACGACCTAGACAAGATTCGGTTTTAATTTCTACTATCTCTTCCATCCCCTTTTTATATCACGTCTTGTCCAGTTGCTTATCCTTCATTTTTGGCTCGCCAAACTACTTTTGATACACAACTGAGAGCTATGGCAAGCCAAACTATGCTGCCTATGACAACAACAGACAACAAGCCGTTAAATACCCTTTATTGCAATAGTCCTAAAAAGTTGAAAAAATACAGGACACTAAAAACTGAAAGTACGACACACACAAGCCCCCCCCCCCCCCCCCCCACACACACACACACACAGAACAGCCACAACCAAAACGAAGTAAAAGCACCGATTACACTCTAAAAGTGAAATACAAGGATTAACACTTCTCGGAGGGGTGGATGAGGCCATGTGAGCCAACACCCTGCACACTGCAACCAAAACTCTCAGCTGCGCGAAAGGAAAACGCCTTCCACCCCGTTCGATAATATGTTTGTCGTGTTTTCTATTTCCCTCTAAGCTTTCTTCTCGTCTCCTCTGTTCGTTTACGGCTCTCGGTCCTTTTTTCTGTTTGTTTGGCCAGCCCCCCCCCTCTCCCCCCCCCCCCACTTTATTTTTTTCCTTTAGCGACGAGTGCTTTCCTGATTTTGGGTCGGTCGGTCGGATTTTAAAAAAAAAAACAGCAAAAAAAAAAAGTCCAAAAAAAGACTCCCAAAATCAGGTGGAGTCTGGAACTAGGAAACCCGGTACCCCAGCATCATTGCCGTGGAGCCTGGCGGGAAACAACCAGATGTAGGTACAAAATCGACACGGCGGCAATGAAGGTCGAGGAAGACGAGATCGATCTGGTGGTTAAGGTTGAAATTCAGGGTATTCAGGGTTAAGAAATGCCGTTAAGAAATCTGTTTTGCAAAAACAATTTTTGATTGTCAGACTAAAGGTGAAAAAATGTTTGACTACGTCATTATATAAAATTTTTTTTTTTTGAAAACGCGAAAATTTGGGTCAGTCGGACGACGCTAAACGGAGTGGCCTTTGTTTGTTTGTTTTATATGTATCGTATTATTTCATATTGTCTCTTTTCGTTCCGTCTGGCCTGATCGTCTTTGTCTTTAGACTCGTCGCTGGATTCTCCTTTTTTCTAGTCTGGTCTTTTTCTTCAGTCTTTTCTTGTCTCGTCTTGTGTTTATCCCGTAGAGTTTTGTGTTCTCGTGTTCGGTCAATCCATCGCCTTTCCTCGTCTCTGTTCGTTTTGCCTCTTCTAGCCCGTTTGTCTGGTTTGGTTGTGTTTCTTCTCAGTCCATCAACTTGCAATCAGCCTCTTCGTTCGTACTATTCTCCAAAAGCCATTCTTTCACCTGACGCTTTCTGATGTCGTAGCAAATGGTGTTGCCTGTCAGATGGAGAACAAATAAAGCCAGCGCGTGAAACGCAAACACAATCCCGGCGAACTCCACATTGCTGTGGGTGTTTTCCCACCGATGTGGACCGCGAAGGACGAAACCAACTTGAATAAACCAAGTGCCTTGCAAGCTAAGCAAATATGCTTTCACAAAGCCCATGAAAGGCATCAACTGATCGGAGATAGCAGCTAAGAAGACAACAGCAGCTGTGACGAAAACGATGATGTACAAGATAGTGTGTACTTGAACATCAAGCTCATTCCGTCCGCTCAGGTGAAAGGAAAACAGAAGTCCTTCCATCCAGAAAGCGAAGGAGAGTGCTAGATAGTCGAACTTTGGTGGCAGGGGAAGGATATTGTACCACATCACAAGATCCACGACACCGCTAAGCCCAAAGAAGCCGTACATCATTGCGTGTCCGTAATTAGGTAAGTTATCGGCTACAACATCTCCATTTTCATTAAACAAGGTCGCTGAATTACCAAAAGGCAGTTCAACTAACACACCGATCACTGCCAAGATTACTTTCATCATCGGTTCTACTGGAATTTTGGATAGTGTTGGGCCCAGGCATGGGTACCAAATGGGTGGGGTGGATTTGAATCGTGCTCTTCCTCTTGTTGAATGCGACAATCTGCCGTTGGCTGGAAGACTTTCACTTCCTCGGCCCCTCTGAAGAACTTCGGCGATAAACCACCATACCGAGATCAATATGAACATTGTTCCTGCAACAACATGGCCGATTAGCCCTCCCATACTGTGTTTCTGCTGTGAAATAAACCGCCGGGTCAGTATGGTAACGCCAAGCTCTATCCAATGCCTGAATTTAGTGGGTATTGCGGCAAATGAAAGAACCGCCTAAAAATGAATAGGTTTCAAGAATGCATGCAGATGAACACATTCGTGCTAATTGCTAGCCAATATAACATAGCATAGTTAAACGAAGCTCTCCTTTCCGTGGAAACAAAAACCAAGTGATCGATTGCACCTTTCAAATTGATTATCGGATGTAACTTTGAAAATAAAATTCAAAACAGAAAACCAATTGCAAGTACAATATCCCCTTTAAAAAAAGGTTATCTAGTAATGTATCATTACATAGTAGAAGTGAGTATTTGATAAATCGTAATTAGCGGATTTGTATTTTATATTCATATCGTAATCAATAAAGAATTCATCATGAACAAGAATAGAAAATCTAAACTTATGATTTTGCATAGTCTAGAAAAACAAATAGCACCTGTTATGAAAGTGATCCTTTTGTGCGTGCTCAATAACTTTCAAAAATAGTCAGAAATTGGCTCAGTACAGGGGCTGTTGATTGTCATATAATGCCACCAACTTTTCGGCATTACTGCCTTCTCCAGGGAGTTAATTTGAATGGTCCCAGCATTTTATCCAGAAACTAAAGAATAAGAAGTAGGGATTTGTTTGTGAGCGAAAGGTGCAATACTATTAAGCGTAATCGAAAAGGAGAGAAACTAGCTTGATTAACCCTTCATTAACTTCAAGTGCCAAACGGTGTTAATGACTTTAAACAGCGAGAAACACATGACACAAATTCAGTGCAGCTGGAGGATCACTGCATGCAGCTGGTTTTCTCAGGTACTTTCCGGTCTCATTCTTATTTATTCGTTTAGCAAAAAAGGGTAACTGAATGCTCACGTTCTTTGCAGATTTTATTGCCAGTGTTTCCATCAGTAGAACTAGTCCTTTGTAGAACTAGTCCTTTATTGCCAGTGTTTCCATCAGTAGAACTAGTCCTTTGTTTAGGCCAAAGTAGGAGCGGCTAAAGTTAAAAGGGTCCTGATAAAAATTGAGAATTGCATGTTACATGCGTGAATCAAGTTTTGAGTCTAACCAAGGGTTTTTAGCGCTTTTCTTTGGTTATCACTTGTTAATGAAGGTTACTGTGCACCGCCTGAATAAAAAACAAACAATTTTTCTTACTGCAACTCATTTACATAGACATTTATACAATGTAAATAATTGGCTCACCTGTGAACAGTGTACGCGACCTCAAGAAATGCATCAAAATGCCAATTCGCTATAGTTGTAATAACTTTTTGGCGCTTAATTTATACTAAAGCGTAGAATAAAGTTTGAGGAATATGCCTCGCTTATATATCGGGCGAGTACACGATACTTTTCATCGCTTGCAAAGGTCAGATATATTTACAGAAAACAGCTGAAAAGAGTCAATTAATTCTTGAATCACCAACTAGTTTGTCTGCGAGCACGAAATGAGACGTATGTTCACCCACGATTTTACAAACAACAAAAATTGCCGCTATATCTAACTGGGGAAGTTCATTCGTTAGACCTAGGCTACTTATTGTATGGGCTAGTAAAAAAAGGTAATAGTAGTGCTTTAGGATTTTGAGTTTATAGAGTAGCTGCGATTTCTGAGAAAATACAGAATGGAAACGTGAATGAAAATCAGTCGGTCACGTGATAAACCACACGCAATATTCATAACAAAGATCGCCACATACACATTGTGTAGGTTGTGAAGTTCAAACCCTCCAAATTTCATGATAAATTGTCTGACTAACTTTCGAGATAATCGACTTTATATTAAACGAGGGGCCGTCCATATCCGTTGCTATGCTGACAGCTAGCTGTTGTTAGGAAACCAATGAAAATAAACTTTGGTCGTATGTTGAAAAGATGGTGTAGTATCTTCATAGTGTCTTCGATGAAGGAAGAGTTAGTTCATCGTCCCTTGTCCGAGACCAAAGGCACACATTTACAGTTTAATTTCCGTGCACTAGGAGACTTGGAGAGTATTTTTCAACAAAACTGGAGCGTTTTTCAGGGTTTCCATCAATACAAGCACGGTGTATTTTGGTTTTGAATTTAATACTTTAAATTGGTGACCTAGCCCCTTTAAGGGACGGACCATTATTTTTTTGGAGGGGGGGGGGGGATGAAACTTTTTTCAAGACAAACAAGTTTTTTTCTGTGTTGTTGTCTGTGCAAAAAATTTTTTTCCGGCTGCATCTTCCTGCAAACAATTTTTTTTTGTGTTTGTTATTATTATTATTATTATTATTATTATTATTATTATTATTATTATTATTATTATTATTATTATTATTATTACATTTATTCATATACCGGTTAAAATTCATCAGGTAATCTTATGCAGTAAAATTTCTAATCTAAGCATTACTTCCTAAAACTGCTTTCCATGAATGCCGTGTCTCTATGTCTTTAACTTATAAAAGTATAACTGCACCATGGCTTGTTTTGTTTCCTAAAAAAAATTGAAAATCTCACATCAAAGTATCCTGAAACATTAAAATTGTGAACGTAGTTGCAAGTAATACTATAGAATTGCACCGGCGGCCTTTTCTCCCCAGATGCTAGAGAGGATTGAGGAGCCAAATGAAACAGCGCTTGCTTACACTTGCGCTTTATTTTGTAGTTTATACAAGACTGGATCCAATTTGCCTTCTTCATGCAAGTGGAAAACAGGAGACTGCTTGCTGTTTAAGTGATGATTTATAAAATGTCATCATCAAAACAGCCTAGGACCCTGTTGAAAAGCCAGTGTGACTATTAGTGAATACATGCAATCCAAGAATTTAAGTTAATCTTTTCTCTTAGTTAGAGTTTCATTGCACTTCGAAGAGTTCTTGATTAGTAATGGTAATTGGACTCAGTGGAGCACAATTTAGGGAGTAATTGGGTGAGTTACTTTAAATCAGCCGAGCGCGTAGAGCGAGGACGATTTGAAATTACGAGCACGATTACCCCTGAATTGTACAATACCAAGTCCAGTTAATCCTATCTATAACAAAATGCGAGATTAGAAAATCTATGTGCCATTCAGGGATATATTTTTAACTATCAGTTTTGCAAGCAGTGGAGAAACAGCTATAAAAAGAACCCATTTCAGTGCACCTGATTGACGGTGTGTGCAACGTAGTTGTCCGATTACAGCTATATCCAATTACAAAAAGTTCTTGTTATAGAAACGATTAATACAATAACCTAACTTTAACATTTAATGCTTTCAAGTCCTCAGAAGAGATTATTTTTAATTACGGGGCTAGTTACTGATTTTAAGAAACTGTGATAATTTGTTGGTGGAAAAGTAAAAAACAGAAATTGGGGTTTATCAACCAAGTCGATTTGGTAAACTAGCCACCGGAAAGAAATGACAAGACTGATGTTTGAGTGTTAAGTGTCATTGCCTGAGAAAGTGTTCCAGAGGTTGGAAATGGGGGTCAACCGATTTCGATGAAACTTGCTGCAGAAGTTAGCCTTGATGAGATTTTCCAAAAGCCAATTTGGTTTTGTTTTCTAACTTTTGGTTGAAAAGTTTCAGGGGGGGTCCCATCTGGGGCCTTCAATTCTCTGAAAATCTTGTTTTTTAAGGAGTAGTTTTAGAGTTCAATAAAAACAAAACTAAAAATCCTTTGGACTCATTAATGGTATGGTGTGTTTCTACTATAAATACTCTTTCAGTTCATATGTAGGGATTTGGCATAGAGGGATCTGGCAGTCTGGGGTCTGGCACTAGTTTTGGCCAGATTTTGAAGTGAAAACCTCTACCCAAATTTGCCAAAGTTCACACCTTTATATTTTTTAACTGCCAAACTAGCTAAAATTGATTCTTCTATCAGGAGTTACCCCAATGTAAGTAGAATCCAAATCAATTGAGAAAAATTTGGCCCATTTATTTTTTAGGGGCTTTTAAGACCCATTTGCAGTCACACCCTCACATAACTCACATATTGTCAAAAGTAATAATTTAACAGCCATCATAGCTTTATTTGTGTTCAAACACTTCAACTTGATTTGGTCAGGCCTACTTTATTTACAAAATCTGTGAGAAACAGTAACTTTGCTTTTAAACTCTACTTGAGACTGTTAAACTGCCGCAGAACTGCAAAATCAGTACAAGAAACCAATCTTGCTTTATTTGAAAGGTAAATATACAATACTATAAAGCTTGTTTGCACTCAAACAACTGAGTAGATGGACTGTTACACTTAAGTTATACTGACAATTCTTCCAAACATAGCCTGGCTTTACTTACCTAGCTTTTTTAAAGGTCCTTGGCTCGTCCTAGGGGAAAGTAATTTCTCCAAGGTATTCCAAAAAACCCATATATTTCTCGAAATCGTGCGAATAAAACCATCCTGCCGTCAAATCACATTGCCTGATGATAAAACCTCATTGCCTGATGATTCTGCATTGGTTTACAGACGAGTCCATCATCCAACCATCATCCTACATGATCCTATGTAATAGGAAAATGTTCTGGAACCGCTCTTTGGCAGTTCAGTCTTCTATCGAGTCTTTCAGCAGGAATACTCATCGCTGGATGCAAATAATCGGACTCATTCGGTGTAGAAAGTTTATACGATACGCAGGTTTCATCAGAAGTACAACGCACGTCCTTAGAGTGGATTTCATGACATAGAAGACAACTCCGAGCTTTGATTCATTTGTAGTGTTTATCCGCCATTTTGGAAGTGGACGCGGGAGAACTGGGTCGAGATTAGCCCCAGTATCAAAAGCTATGCACACTTACGCACACAATTTATACAAGTTTCAAATCCATTGATTATCAAAACAAAAAGAATCCACTGAAATAATCATACATGCTTTTGTTCTGCAGCTAGCAAATACGGTTTTTGGTTGCCTAAAAAAATTAGACAGGGCAACTGCGTGACAAAACGTTTTCATTCCCACGTACCCAAATCAAATCAAATCAAATCACCGAATTGCGTATAATTTACAGTGGGCATGTAACGTAATTCAAAATAATAATAGTAATAGTAAAAATAATTATTATGATTATGATTGTGATTATTTCTAATGAATCAGTAAGGAGCGGTGGCACCGTTGTTAGGCAGTTGGACTTCTGATTGATTGGACTTCCGATCGGTAAGCCTCCCCCCCCCCCCCCCTCCTGAAAGAAAGATGTTTTTTTTCGACTGCACAAGGACAGGGTTCAGAAAACTATATGGTTATTTTATTATTATTTTTTTGGTCTGATTGTGTTGTTTATTTGTTTGTAGACCTTCATTTCAAGACTCTTCTGTCATATATAAGCCAAGACTAAAAGAGGTAGCTAGGGGATTCTATAAAATAGACATTTTTGCGTATTCTGAAATGAATTATCCCTCCATGTCCAATTCAAGCCATGGGTTTCACAACTTTAAGAATCACTTGAAGATCGCTTATTAGGACTGGCAGGATTTTACTATCACAAAATAGCGTCATTGAATGATACTTTACGAGTAGCTGGCTCATCATGTCTACGTTTGCTTTTGAGTGTCCATCCTTGGTACCTTCATTATTTAAAACACCTGCGTGAGGTATTCCTTGACGGCAGGTGAGATTCTGCCAGTAGCTTTCTCCTTCCCAAGAGCCCATCCCAGGCGAGCCTCCTGTTGTACTGTAGATTCAGGATGGTATTGACTGTCACTAATCTTCTGACTCTTTCCCTTGACAGAAGTTGCTGTAGCGGCCCACTGTCTTCGTATAGTGTCGTACACGCATTCACTCTCGGGTAGCATGACGTGGCATCCAGTATCCATATGCTCATCATCGTCGTAAAGTGTGCTAAATGTCAAAATAGATGATGGTCCCAAACTGGCATATGTGTTTACCGGATCACTGTTACAAGCTTTCGATTCTCTTTTGTCCCTTTTTTGCTGTTTCCTAGTAACTTCTTTGCTCCACTCGCGTGCTCTTTCTAGACCAGAAACTTCCTGTTTGCTATCAGTGTTTAATCCTCATACCCTTGCCAACACCGTATGCCTGCTATACTTGCGACTCACCTGCATGCCATCTTCATCAAAAGAGAAGTTATTGTCTCTAGTAATACCTGGAATCTCATTATTTCCAACGGCTGCTGGCATTTTGGAAGTATCGATTTTACAAACTTCCACCCGGGTGCCTGTAATACTGGTGGAGATTCCAGTCCACTTTTCACGTTGTCTGCCCTCTCCATGTCATTGTTTTCTGATACGTAATTTCTCAGGCGTTACTTGCATGGCGCAATTTTGTGGTCAGTAAGATCCTTCCCTGTTTGAGAATCTGAAAAATCATAACGTATAACTTCTATACTCGTTCGCTTACTTGTCGAGTAAATAGATGACAATAGTGAGGAGCGATGGTAGCAGCCCGCCTTATCACTCCGTAACGCAGCTCTTGAAACAGATGGGTGAGTTTCCTTTACGTTAACCCTGCACTTGTGCAGTCAGTAGCCGTACCAACACGTACAATGAACGGAAGTCCAATCAGAAGTCTCACTAACCACGGCACCACTGCGCCTTTACTGTTTCACCGCAAAAAATAAATAATAATAATAATAATAATAATAATAATAATTATTATTATTATTATTATTATTATTATTATTCCGAGTTATGTTACATGCCCACTGTATTATGCAATACCCCCGGGGGGGGGGGTAAGGAACTCCCTTATTTGGCCTTGACGGATACGTGCTGCTCAACAGGGCATGGTTTTCAAGGTCTTGCGTCTTAAACAGAGTATACAATATTACTTTTTAGCGTCTTGAACAAGGTGTCTTTTTTGGACTGGACTCTTGGACCCTACATGTGGGTACGAGCAATTTTGTAAATCTCATTCTATGATGCCATTCATAAAAAAATATTCTTTTCATGTAGGAATATGGAAATAAAAAGCAAGGCAGACAAAAACCGCAGAACACAAGCAAAATATAAACGCCTCTTTTCTTAAACAGGGTAGCGAAATGAACGGATTTTATCTTAAACGGGGTCGGGGTTTGAAGGCCACGGCTGCACACCCCCAACCAAAATTCGGTGATTTGATTTGATTAGATTTGGGTGCGTGGGAATGAAAACGTTTTGTCACGCAGTTGCGATCGGAAGTCCAATCAGAAGTCCAACTGCCTAACAACGGCGCCACCACTCCTTACTGATTCATTAGAAATAATCACAATCATAATCATAATAATTATTTTTACTATTACTATTATTATTTTGAATTACGTTACATGCCCACTGTAAATTATACGCAATTCGGTGATTTGATTTGATTTGATTTGGGTACTTGGGAATGAAAACGTTTTGTCACGCAGTTGCCCTGTCTAATTTTTTTAGGCAACCAAAAACCGTATTTGCTAGCTGCAGAACAAAAGCATGTATGATTATTTCAGTGGATTCTTTTTGTTTTGATAATCAATGGATTTGAAACTTGTATAAATTGTGTGCGTAAGTGTGCATAGCTTTTGACACTGGGGCTAATCTCGACCCAGTTCTCCCGCGTCCACTTCCAAAATGGCGGATAAACACTACAAATGAATCAAAGCTCGGAGTTGTCTTCTATGTCATGAAATCCACTCTAAGGACGTGCGTTGTACTTCTGATGAAACCTGCGTATCGTATAAACTTTCTACACCGAATGAGTCCGATTATTTGCATCCAGCGATGAGTATTCCTGCTGAAAGACTCGATAGAAGACTGAACTGCCAAAGAGCGGTTCCAGAACATTTTCCTATTACATAGGATCATGTAGGATGATGGTTGGATGATGGACTCGTCTGTAAACCAATGCAGAATCATCAGGCAATGAGGTTTTATCATCAGGCAATGTGATTTGACGGCAGGATGGTTTTATTCGCACGATTTCGAGAAATATATGGGTTTTTTGGAATACCTTGGAGAAATTACTTTCCCCTAGGACGAGCCAAGGACCTTTAAAAAAGCTAGGTAAGTAAAGCCAGGCTATGTTTGGAAGAATTGTCAGTATAACTTAAGTGTAACAGTCCATCTACTCAGTTGTTTGAGTGCAAACAAGCTTTATAGTATTGTATATTTACCTTTCAAATAAAGCAAGATTGGTTTCTTGTACTGATTTTGCAGTTCTGCGGCAGTTTAACAGTCTCAAGTAGAGTTTAAAAGCAAAGTTACTGTTTCTCACAGATTTTGTAAATAAAGTAGGCCTGACCAAATCAAGTTGAAGTGTTTGAACACAAATAAAGCTATGATGGCTGTTAAATTATTACTTTTGACAATATGTGAGTTATGTGAGGGTGTGACTGCAAATGGGTCTTAAAAGCCCCTAAAAAATAAATGGGCCAAATTTTTCTCAATTGATTTGGATTCTACTTACATTGGGGTAACTCCTGATAGAAGAATCAATTTTAGCTAGTTTGGCAGTTAAAAAATATAAAGGTGTGAACTTTGGCAAATTTGGGTAGAGGTTTTCACTTCAAAATCTGGCCAAAACTAGTGCCAGACCCCAGACTGCCAGATCCCTCTATGCCAAATCCCTACATATGAACTGAAAGAGTATTTATAGTAGAAACACACCATACCATTAATGAGTCCAAAGGATTTTTAGTTTTGTTTTTATTGAACTCTAAAACTACTCCTTAAAAAACAAGATTTTCAGAGAATTGAAGGCCCCAGATGGGACCCCCCCTGAAATTTTTCAACCAAAAGTTAGAAAACAAAACCAAATTGGCTTTTGGAATATCTCATCAAGGCTAACTTCTGCAGCAAGTTTCATCGAAATCGGTTGACCCCCATTTCCAACCTCTGGAACACTTTCTCAGGCAATGACACTTAAATAGCTCATTTGCTCTAATGAATAGCAAACACTCAAAATGTCAACTTTTGAATTAGTTTGTGGTGGCTAATTTACCATGTCAAACCAGCTGATGAATCCAGATTTTGCAAATCATTTTGTTGCATTGTTATCTTGCATTTTAACAAATAGGACTAAATTTACTTATATAAATCAAACTATGTATCAACTAGCCTGCAAACTTTTTACTTTCCCCTTTTCATGTCTGCAAACAATTTATTTGGGCTTTTTTGATTTTGCAAACAATTTTTTTCAGGATTTTTCATCCCCCCCCCCCTCCAAAAAGATAATGGTCCGTCCCTAAGGCCGAGGTGATTTTCTTAGAAACACTTTGGATATAAGTATCCCTGTTTAGGTTTTCTTCGGTACTAATACTGACTGATTCGTTGAAGTGAGAGAAGTAAGAGTAAAGTAAAGTAAGAGGAGGGCCGTGAAAGAAATGAACTTACCTAGCTTTGACTTGTGGTTGTCGACACAAAATCCAGTCTTATTATAAGGTTTAGAGTCAGTTCATTATATTAATTAGTAGATATCCACTTGTTAACCAACAGTTTAAAAAAAAAAACAATTGTAGATGAGACAATCATTGAGTCGGCATGATGTCTGTTTTATTCCTGGCAGCATTCTTGATACGTAATTTGGTAATTGATGTTGGCATCGTTAGTGTACATTCAAGGAAGAGAAAATAAAAGCCGCCGGGGTAAACTCTTTTTATATTCGGGCCAAAAATAAAATCGGCTTGGAGTGTGCCACATTTAAGGTCTTTAAGGAACTTTCTATTCATGTGGATTTGGATCGGTTAATGAGGCAAGTTTGAGCACTCGTAGGAGCAAAAGTCCCATTAATTCGGTTTTAAAAAAACAACTAATTTTAGACAAAAGAAAATCATGATCGACTCTCTGTATTTGTCTCTATTAGGGACACCAAATCTTGTCCCCGATGGTGTCCGTTAAAACTAGAGCGGTTCCTACTTTGTGAATAAAATCATAAAGAGTGACCACTCAACTTAAAGCTACCAGGTGGTGGTTGGTACTCAGTCAGTGAAATTTACGTCCGTTCACGTCGGTTCTAACTTGTGCGGAGTCTGCGAAAACATGGAAACTAACACGCAAAAGCTTTCCTAAAGATAAGATGTCACGACAAAGAAACAGTCCTTCTCAAGACTAAACTCATCCGGATCGGACGATCATACTTTACTGACTTATGATATGGCTCCTGGGTTCCTGGGTTTAAGTTGTTCTCTTCTCTAATAATTAGGGAAGGCAGCTTAGTCCGTCGGGCAGGATCCGCCGTCACGTGAACGCCCTTAAGTCTAAAGCTGTTCTCTTCGTCCTCGTCCTAGGTGGCATCAAGAGAATTCCTGAATTCGATCTTAACGCAGAGCATGAGTGTTCCCTTACCCCTGAATAACAGTTACAAAGATACTCTGGTGCGCCAACCCCTTGAATTACCTCACTGACGCAGTCATTAAATTTTTAAAATCAATACAGCGAGTAAAGGTTCGGTGTAATGTGACTGTCATATGTGATGGAACAAACGGGCCTGCATGGCGGCTCTATTTTGCAGGATGTGTTAATTTTAGCTTATTAATATGTAAGGCACGTAAGCCATATTGGAGACTATTACAATACACTGACAATAGTGAACGCGAGCCATAATAAATGCGTGAATTTCAGCGAACTAGCGTCTACGTTGTCCCTTTAGTTAGATTGTTTCTTATACGTCCGTACGATTTTTATTCACGAGTTGAGTAGTGTCAGAAAACGAACGAGTGAGCGTAGCGAACGAGTGAGTTTTCTGATACGTATCAACGAGTGAATAAAAATCGTACAAAGCATTTTCCATGCTGTAATGTGTTTATTTCATAGGTAGTGAGATTTTCTTTTTCGTGTAGTACTGAGTAGACAAATTTATTTGCACAAATAAATTACACTGTAAAACCATTCAAGTGCTCAACAACTGAGTAAATCAAACATCTGCAGCACTCAAAATTTTTCATTAAAGTCAAATGTCTATTAATAAAGGAAGCCATGCCAATAACAAAGTTAAGTCAAGAAGATAAGTCACAATTTATTCATCATCAGAGTCACTTTCCAGTTCCAAAGGCCTTAGACGTTTCCATCGCACCGCTTCGGGGCTTGACGGATTTGTAGAAAGCGTCGGAGACTGATTTAAAGTGTTAATGTTGATGGGGAAATTGCCACCTTGAATAACTGCGCCACTGAATAGTGCCATGGACTGCTACTTACCACCATTCTGAGAGTCGGAGGACGGCGTACAAGCTGTTTCAGAAGAGGACGAAGCTGTGGTACCAGCCATCACACTGCTCAGCACTATTGACATGTGCATCTGCTGCTTCGTTGAAACAGTGCTGTAATTTTCTATGCTCTTCAAATTCTTATGGCCAGATAGTTGTGCAATTTTTGTAGGTGTTCACTTAGCGTCTGGATCATTGTCTTTCTGCCGCTGTGATTTCGAAGCCTGTCGTTTTCAATTCCTGCTTTCTGAACCATAGCTAACCATGGTCTTCATTAAACCATTGAGTTTGTTTTTGCTTACAGCACCGGATTTGAACCAGCCTTTTGTTGCGAGCGAGTCCGTCTTCAAACCGTTGTTTACAGCCAAATAAAAGGGAGAATCATCTTGATTCATTTCCTCAGGTCTCTTCCTGGCAAAATATTTGTAGACCGCGACAGGATCTCTTTCAGTTCCGTCGGTCACAAACATTTTCGACGGTACGGTTCTGACATCGCTGCAGTCTGATCCCGTTCTAGTTTTTGTTTGTCTTTCATTGAACTCCAAGTACTCGACTCCGCTTGCCGTTTTCTGTAGCTTTACATCTCCCCAGCACATATCACGATGTTCTTGGCACCCACGGAGTCCGAAGTGAAGAGTGTTGTTTAGCCAGAGCGTGTTTAAAGCTGCCTCTGGACTACACATACCGAGCAAACCCTTCTCGTACCTGATATTTTCAACTCTTCGCTTGTCAAAGCTACCGACGCTTTGGGTTTATTTCCTTTACCTTGCTTCTTTAGCTGTTTTTGTTTGGACTGAAGAACTTTCCTGGTTTTCTCAAACACCAAGTCGTTGATTATGCTTACAGAATAGCTCTTTTTCTTCAGGTGTCTTTCGAAGCTAGCCACTAAACTTCGAAGAGAAGTCGGTTCGTATTCATTGCCATCTTTGGTGCGGACGGAGATGATGAATTGGCTGATGTATTCATTCAGCTCTTCCCCCCCTAGCAGAGGCCCCTTTTCCTTTGAATTCGCTGAGCTGACGGACGGGACGAAAAGGGACCTCTGCCATGGGCATTCTCGTCCCCAGAGCTACGCGGCTTTTTTTAAATTTACGTCTCTTGTAGCTCTGGTAACGGCCAAAAATTAATTTTTTTTGATTGGCTGATTCAAACTGTATGCGCAATAACGTTAACATTTTTTGGCTTCTACGCATAACGTTTTATTTCCGGTTGAATTAATCAGGACATTGATCAATTTCCACGCAAAGAATGTGGCTTTGGGCAGATTAGGCGACCAAATTTTGCTGTGTGGCTAAGCACGTAAGAATTCAAAGTGTTAGAGATTGTCGCTAAATACCAGCGATTCTTTCTCGCTACAGCATTTTCTACAAAACTACAACTTGTCCTTAAATAAACTTACGTGTAACTGTTTCATCAACTTTTGTAATGACCTCTTGATGTTGATGTTTAAAAACTTGGGGGCCAAATTCTTCTGGAAATTTTCGATGGGGTAAAACGTAATACAATGTAGCATTTAGTGGCGAAACGATAAGTACACAGTTGACATTCTCACACATCAGAAACCAGACGAATGTAATTAAATAACTGTACAATTCAGTATAACGCAAATGCAATACCTTTATTCAGGCAAGATACAAATCCAAAGCCCGTGAGCAAAATGCAGGGACAATCGTTCTTCTGAACAACTACGGCACGAAGGCAGCTTTTTAAGTTTGTTCCTTTCAAAGCTCCAGGTTTTCCGCTAATTGCAGGACATTTAGAGGGTCCGAACAGCCCTTCTATGACTCGATTGATAGGAATTCAAATTTCTCGGCTGTTGTCAGAATTGTCATGCCCAGAGCTCCAGACACAGCGGCAAAATGAGTGCGCGTGCGCTAACTCGTTCCCGCCATTTTCGCGGGCGGGCGCAAGCAGAGAGACTGGATTCAAGAGAAACCATTCGGGAGAAAATGGTGGCAATTCAAAAATTCCCGTCATATGTTTTCTTTTCGCGGAGATAAGGCCGTCGCGAAACAGATAAGGTTTTCACCATGAAGACACTTCCTAGAGAGACTCTTCTTCCACATATCTTTTTTAGCAAACTAATTGTCTTCGCCACCATAGTAAATTTTTCGCTCGAAGTCAATGGCTCGTAAGTGAAAGATGAATTGTGTCAGATAACTTTATACTTTTGCCGTAGCAGTGCTAGCTTTCGCTTTTTCTAAAGGTAAATTACTTAGCTGTTGTTTAAGGGCTAAAACGCGGGATAAGCCAGTTTGCAAGAAAAAGATGATTGAAAAAGCTGGTAGTCAAAATTAAATCCACAGAAAAACTCGCCTGAAATTCAGGCTATAAAGCGAAAACAACATGCGGACCGCTGAGGAAACGACACTTGCTTGCTTTATTCATCACGAAGTCTAAAACTGATTCTGACTTATACGTCGTTCTAAGGTGCCTAATTAACTTGAATTGGCATGATAGCTGCAGGAATAAAATTCTGAAACCTTTAGGCAATTATTGGGAAGTCTTATTTTTTCCTAGGCTCAGTTTCCATGCTAAACAAGGTGTCCTTAGTCACAACTCAAACTTGCAATCAATCGACTTTTTACAGACAGAGAGCAAAGAGAGGAAAGTTTGTTATTTTAAGAAGCTTTTTAATAAAGCAATAAAAGCGAGAACTACTCTAGAATCACCGAACAGAAAAGGTTTATATAATTGGCGAAGTTGAAATTATTAAATAAATGTGCAAAATATAATCTTCGATCACGGCGTTCCGGCATCACACCGCACCACTGGAAGAGTTTATCCCCGGCTACGAATCTATAAATTAAAATTTAAATGATTTAGGAAATAAATTCCTTGCAAAAAGAAAGAAACTATAATCGCTCATGATTCTAAGAGCTAAAGCATGCTGAAGGTTTATTTCATACAAGCCGAAAATAAGGCGATTAAAAAAATTGTGATCCATGCAGCTGTTTATAACTGATGCGTGACAATCTTTCTTTCTTGGCAAGCGCTCGTAACACAATCTACCATGTATCGGTGCTAAAGTGACCTCAACTTGAATTTGCCAGATCATCCCAAAACGGCGAAAGGTCTTGATGGAACTGGCTGTTTTCGCAGCACTCGTGATCGTAAACAGGTTTTAGGAAGACGAGCAACTGTTGTTGTTTTTCCGAATTTGATTTTAGTGCGGTCCATTGGAAGTTAAGCAACCCGAGTGAACTCTTCTGATACATTAAAGGAATAATCTATGGAGACACAATAGAGTTTTAGTCTCGGTCTTCTCTCTCTTCATGCATTTTTATCAACGCGCTGCATCCAACACAAGCCACACAATAAGCTTAATCAAACACTCGCGGCTCCGAACTAATCATGAACTAAACTTTTGTTGCAAGCACCAAACCCTTAATGCAAAGTACAACAAGTTTCAAACCCTTTCAGCAAAACCAACCTCACCTCGCTGACTCTTTCTTTCTGGTTACGAACTACACAAAACTGGAGCCTTCTCTGTTATAACAGCTTTCTGATCATAACCGGAAACAAGAAAATGACCGGAAGCCCGCAAAAAAGCCGAGCATGCGCACTCATTTTGCCGCTGTGTCAGAGCTCCACGGACTAGAATAGAGCAGGCGCAATAGCACCTTAACGAATTAGACATGCGCTAACGGATGTCGTGAATTTCACGACATCCGGTAATGGCTGATACCCAACCTCGTCCCCAGGGTCTTCTCGCTTTTCAAAATGGCGGCGGCTCGGGAGAAGACCCTGGCACACAGCAGATCACGTGCCTCCAACGAGGATGGAGATGTATTCAAAATGGCGGCTACGGCGTGGAAAAGGGTGAGAAGAACTGGGTACGAGATGCTAGAGGATGCTAAGGTGAAGATAAACAAAATGGCGGAAAAAGCTGAAGTTCAGTTCAAGAAAAAATAGGAAAAACAGACACGTTTTGCAAGTAAGAGTCTGAGGAATACGGCAAAGTGTTAGAGGTCTTGTTTTTGCTGTTCATTGTTTCTTTTTTGTTATTTTGAAGTTAAGAATAATGGGTTTGAGCGTACTCGACTGCCGAACTCCGTAACCGCTAGTTGATTCAATGTTGCTCAAATGAACATATTATATTTTTGATTCATGAGGCTTTAGGCAATAAATTGTCTTATCGTTACATTGTTACAAATCTGTCCTTCTTAAATATTGTTATAAATCCGTCCTTCTTAAAATTATTTGCTTCAGCTTTAGACTTTTAAAATATATCAGGCTCAGATTAAGCTTGAAACATAAATCTTATGGAGTGAGCTTAGGCCTTAAATAAAACTAGTGCTTCAAAATATTTATTCTACATGATTAAACACTAGAACTGAGGAGATTGTGAGACTGTAAACAATGGAAAAATAAAGCATTTTAACAGTTCTGGGGATAATATTTCCAGGTTTGAAAAAATTTTCTGCTCAACAAAACAATCAATTGAGTAACCTGCAGCTGGGTGAAGTTTGAAAGGGTTTCAAAAATAGAAATGGGAAAGAGAGGATTGAACTCACCTGAGGGAGTAATCCACAAGTGATGGAATAGTACAACTATTACGGAGTAATAAACAACTGACGGAATTATCATCCAACTGACTGAGTGTAACACAACTGACCGAGTCTGAGACAACTGACTGGGTAATACACAACTGATCGAGTAATGCACAACTGACAGAGAAGTACACAACTGACCGAGTAATGCACAACTGATGGGGAAGTACACAACTGACTGAGTAATACATAACTGACAGCATTATCATGCAACCCACTGAATGACACAGAACTGGCAGAAAAATGCACAACTGACCAAGTGATGCCCAACTTCCAACTGCAACTTGCAACATGCAACTGACAGAAAGGTTACACAAGTGACTAAGTAATGCACAACTGATGGGGTAATACACAACTGATAGAATTATCGTACAACTGACCGTGTGATACACACAGGACCTTCGCATCAAATTCCCTACTCCTCGGGCAAGGAAAATGCATGAAGCCAAATGTCTGAGGTATGCCCAGAGGGAAGTTGAAGATTCGAATTGATCAGCACATATCCTTAAGTTACAAAATTTAGGATGACTCGTTATTTCTTTGAATCTCTGTTGTAACTTTTAGTGGATTTGTGTGGTGTTCTAATTGGATCTGCAAACCCTTTTTATTTGGCTTAGGTCGACATGAGAGTAGTTTTAAAGTAGAGACATGAGATGGGAAATCATTCTAAGAGACCATCAAAAACTGATATCCACATAAGAGCACCCCAGATTGATAGCAGTCAATTATGATATTCCTTTCCTTGTTCTTAACTTTAAGCCCCGATATCAACAAACATGTTCTCCTCACTATTCTCCGTAAATGTCTTATGGTACTACTTGAGAGAATTCACATAAACATCCAGACATTTTATTTTTGGTGATCATTTCCTTTATTCTCAGGGCCTGTATGTTTGAACAAGTAGTGATATTGTAAGGAGAAATTAGATGTTTGTTTGTCACTACTGGGGCTTAAAGGCCTAACTACAAATTCCAATGTCAAAACTTCATGAAATCTTTTTCTCTCCTTTTTTTCCTGAAATCCTCTCTTTCCCATCGATTTAAATTTTTCAAACACTTTCAAACTACACCCAGATAACTCAATTGATTGAAGTTGTTAAGCAGAAAATTTTTCAAACCTGGGAATATTCTCCCTAGAACTGGTCTAACATGCAAAGAGGACTTTATCTATCCACTGTTAAAATGCTTTATTTGTCCATTATTTACAGTCTCACAATCTCCTCAGTTCTAGTATTTAATGAGACTTACTGAAACTAAAGTGCAGAAAACAATATTGAAAGCGACAAAGCCTGGAGATCTGCAACTGTACAAGGAAAACTGTAGCACAACGAAATGGCACAAATAAATTCAAGAAAGCCAAACTGATTATCACTGCCTCCAAAGCAGCACCTGGAATATGCCAGATCAAAACTTAGTTTAACCAGTCCATACAACACTGCTCTTTTCCCATTCCCTTGCACTTCGTTAAATCGAGGTTGCACTGTAAATAAGCTTAAATAAATAAGTAAATAAATGAATAAATAAATGAGTCATTTTCTATTAAAGGCCTAAGCTCACTCCATAATATTTATATTTCAAGCTTAATCTGAGCCTGATATATTCGAAAAGTCTTAAGCTGAAGCATATAATGTTGAGAAGGACGGATTTATAACAATAGTTAAGAAGGACAGATTTGTAACAATGTAACGATAAGACAATTTATTGCCTAAAGCCTCATGAATCAAAAATATAATATGTTCACTTGAGCAACATTGAATCAAATAGCGGTACGGAGTTCCGCAGTACAGTACGCTCAAAACCATTACTCCTAACTTTAAAATAACAAAAAAGAAACAATGAACAGCAAAAACAAAACCTCTAACACTTTGCCGTATTCCTCAGACTCTTACATGCAAAACGTGCCTGTTTTTCCTATTTTTTCTTGAACTGAACTTCAGCTTTTTCCGCCATTTTGTTTATCTTCACCTTAGCATCTCGTACCCAGTTCTTCTCACCCTTTTCCACGCCGTAGCCGCCATTTTGAATACATCTCCATCCTCGTTGGAGGCACGTGATCTGCTGTGTGCCAGGGTCTTCTCCCGAGCCGCCGCCATTTTGAAAAGCGAGAAGACCCTGGGGACGAGGTTGGGCTGATACCAGAGCCCTACGATCCCACCGCTGACAGAACAGATCGTAGGCTCTGGGAACGAGAATGTGCCATGGGTCGAAATGAACTGTGTTGAGCATGCGCCACGGTTACTTAGCGACCGAAACGTCACGTGATGCTTTTAGCACGTGATCAGCTGACGACTCCCACCTTTCTCAACTAGCGCGCCAAAAAACACCCGCACAGTTTTGTTGTCGTGAATAGCGAGTTCACCAAAACCCTAAAAAGAGTAGACAGTTCGTCTAGAGATAGTTGTTGTCTAATCTACGGTATTAATTTCAAGTTATCTGGACAAGGAAGCTTTTTTAACACGACCACAACTCCAGGAATCAAAGAGAATTTAACCCATTGAAGGCCGCGTGTTTTGTGATCGCTTCACTAAATTAGCAGTTGGTAATAAACAACCCATGTGCAGTACGAAAGGACAATTTATAGGTTCGAAAAAACAACACTCACTTGATCTAGAATAGTTAAAATTTCTTACTTTTAAATAAAATACACCAGTTGTCAATTAAGAATTAGCTAAAAATACAATCTCAAAGTCAAAATTTTGAAAATTTCCGCAAGAGATTTCTCATGTTGTCTCGCGCGTGAAATCAAACCACAACAGAGCATTTGTGTCTTTTTAGGTCAGATTACTACTTTTCGAAATTTTATTAATGAAGGTACACAGAAGAAGAGACAGTAAGCTTTTCTAAATAATATATTTATTAAAACACGCCTTTACTTGTTTCTGAAGACCAAACGCGTTCAATTCTTTCTTCGAGGGAAGCTACGCGCAAGCAATTTCGCTCGATGTGCAAGTTATTTTGAAGAGCATTTGGGGATGCGAACTGTACACGTTTTTCAAAACTTTTACGAGAATTGTAACGTATGTGAAGAATCCCTCAATTAAAAAGCGATTTCGATACAAATTTATAATCAAATGTGTAATTTACTCTACCGTAGACTCGTAGAAGTGCTGGAGCATTTCACAGAAAGTCCGCAGCTCGAAAAATCTTTGGAGGTGGAAGGTTGTCCTTCGCCTTGACAGATGTTTTCTTCGCTCTAAATTCCATTCCTTAATTTGTCGAGTGTTTCTTAGGGCTTCTTCTTTCGATTGTTTATCTTTCCGTCGTCCATGTTAACAAAAACGAGAGAAAGTAAACGTTCTAACTCTTCACGAGCTTAGTTCTCTTTCCAGGACGGCAAGTTACTATGCGGGCTCACCAAATGACAGCGGAATAAATGTAAAGGAATGCGCCAGATACAGTGGGCTCAAGTCACGGTCAGCAAACAATACAGGGAGCACGCGTTTCGGAAACCGCCGTCCACGACCATGGACGGCGGTTGAATCAAAGGGAGTTTCGACCCATGGCAGAGGTCCCTTTTCGTCCCGCCCGTCAGCTCAGCGAATACAAAGGAAAAGGGGCCTCTGCTAGCAGGGAAATTCAGCTCAACAGCTGGAATATCTTCTATTTTTCTGTCTTCGTTCTTCGTTTTCAAAAATCTTTCAAGCAATCTTACATCTCGTTCAGTTTTTTGAGCGGTGTTTTTGTTTTCTTGTTGTAAAATGAATTCTTCAACTGAGCAAACAGAAGCAAACCTTACCTCGGCCATTTTTCAAAGCGCGCGTTTTTTTGTGTGCAACGGCTGTCGGATGACGTTTCCTTCAGTACGTTCATTCATCACCAGTGAAATTTCGTCGTTTGCGTTGCTGATTGGACGAACGATATTTTTTCACAGTGAAATTTTGTCGTTCGTGCTCCTGATTGGCTTCGTTTAAAATCAGTACGAATTTTATTCACCGTGATTTTCGTGGATAAATCTCAGTACCTATGAAATAAATGTAGTTTATTATACCACCGTACGGCCCCGCTGACGCAATCCCATTGAAAAAGCACTGGCGATCTGACGTGTGTAGGGCCGCACGGGGTAGCCCGTCCGGAAAAAGCCGTCCGGCTCTCACGTCATTTGTTCCGTCTAGCGCACGCGCACTTAAATTTTCATTAAGCATTTTAAGACGATTTCCGCTCAACGTTCGAGCAGTAAGTGCAAAAATTAAGTTACCAAAACATACTTGCAGCACTGTCACATTTTGAGAACAGATAAGAAGAACTTATCGTCACTTTTGCTCCCAAACTGACCCCGCGAGAGAAAATTGGATTTGAAGTTATCCATATTTCAATTAAAAAGACGCTTCATGTCAGTTCAAAACAAAATGGCGCCCGTTTTTAGCATACTTTTACGAGATTTGAAATTAATTTTCTTGAGAATGCTTGAGAATTTCATCGCGGGGTCACTTGGGCAAGTGAACTAGAGTGAGATGTTTCAAATAGCATTTAAAATGTTACCGTGCTATGAGTAGTTTTTTGGTAAATATTTTTTGCACTTATTGCTCGAACGTTGAGCGGAATCCGTCTTAAAATTTCCAATAAAATCAAGTGTAACTAAGTTGGTATGATAAATGACGGGAAAGAATTGGCTCTCGGTCGTCGCACGGACCTCGCTGCGCTGGATTTATGCCATGAACAGGAGCCAAATATTTTCCCGTCCGGCCCTCCCACTAAGTCAATAAGTGCATAATACACTCATATTCTTATCAAACCATGCATGTCCCCGGAAATTCTGGCAACGGTTAGTGGACTGACATTGCTATCATCGACACAGACTGCCGATGCTGCCGTCTTGTACCTATAAGCATAAACGTATGTCGGTTTGAGCATATCCTTATCAGTAAATTACACGCTGTAACCTGTGAGGTGTGCCGGTGATTCGAATCCAATGGCCATTTATTTAGACCCTGTAAGTAAAGAATATACAGTATATAACTTAAGAGGCACCAGACCTCCGGCTCTAGCCTGCAAGCAGGCTCACTTAGTGAGTTATTCGCACGAGTATCTTGGCGGTGGAGTCACGATTTACGAGCCGGCGAGCGAAGGAAGCCGGCCAGTGGAAAGGGGCCCCATTTTTCTAGTCAGCTGGCAAATCGAGGCTCCTCCGCCAAGGTACCCATGCGAATGACTCACTAAGTGAACCTACTTGCAGGCCCCTCCGGCTGGGAGTTACGTGGTTGTTCTCACGTGCACGTCTCTTTTTCTTTCGTTGGTGCTGAAGGGAGAGCTTTTGACCGCCATTTTTAAAAAGCCGGTTTGTTGTCAGAGAATTTCTACAGTGTCAACTGAGTTGAAAATTTCTTTTTTACTAGTTGTGCAATACCTTCATACCTGCATATCTTTTCAGTTTGGCCTAAATTGAAAACGCGTGCTTCGAATTCTTGTGTTTTCATTAGTTGCGTGCTTTTCGGGCGGCCCCCTCAAGCAAAGTTTACCAGGCACGCAACCTCTACACGGGAGAGTTCTGTTAGATTATCGGAATAACAAAGGTCAACAAAACCGCGAGTCAACAAAAGATACCCATTATTTCGAGAAGATAAAAAAATGGAGACCACCGGAAACTTTCGTATTAAAGTTTGCAAAATGTACGCGACCAAATTGGCTCGGATGTATTCAATTTTTTTTAAAATAAAAAGCTCGGCAACAGTGCAATTCCCTTCATGTTTTTGCAGTTTGCATTTAGATCTGATTAACTTTATTTCATGGTGAAAGAAAAAAAAACATGACAAATAAACTTGACAAGTGAATATTAGAACTGCAGTATAATTACCGAGACAGTTTGAACAAAAAGAGATGCAAAAAAAAAAAGTAACAAAAAGCAAAGGACTGGTCCTTATTTTTGCCAAAAAAAGTGATATGAAAATCATAACAGAAGTAACGTACGTTCTCGATTTCTTAGGAGTGGAGTTTTTGTCCTCTTGGAGAGGCTCCTGAAGAGGACAAATATTCATATTTTACTGACAAAATTATTTACAGCTGAAATTCCTTTTTTCTCTTCAGTGCTCTACAGTGGTATTGAGTTAATCGTCAACTTTTGATTGGTCGAGATTACGCGCCATTGTGATATGCCGCGTTTTGATTGGTTGAAAAATGACAATATTTTTATTGAGAAATTGACGTTGCCTTGCAAATTTCTTGAACAAACTAAGCGACTTGGAACTTTCTACGAGCGAAATGCCGGTCGAAAATTTTGCCCTTTAGGTGAAATTCCAGGCTTTCAGGTTAGAAGAACAGGATGTAGACGTTGTCTCTTATTTGCTGGTGAGTTTAGAGTTGTGCTAGTGTTTATGTCGTTTATCATAACGAGACAATTTGTGGATCATTTGCGGCTCTGTTTGCAGGTGACCATGTTTATTTCTCTCGCAAAGCTACTGATATTTTAGCTGGAGGCGTTCAAATGCTTTCGATTTTTACAGTTTTGGAGATAAATTCAAAGGTATTTCGTCTTCTTGCAGCTTAATTTCGGTAGCTTTGAGAGGAACTGTCAAGACCAAAACTTCGCGGTCGTCGATAGTTGACAAGGGCTTGAAGCGGTTTTTTATGATCGTGGAGCTTTCAGGAAACCACAACGATTAGGCTGTAGTCTCAAGTGCACACGGGAGCTAATTTTCGACTTCTATACATCAGAATCATAAGCTCACATAACCTAAGCTCACTATATACATATATCTTGGCATGATTTGCATTTAGAGTACAGCAAAACGACACGATTTGCGATTCGAAGAAGGTCATTTCCTGTCACGGTTTTACGTATTTCCTTTCGTCTGAGAGTAGCTTAGTTCATACAGCAGCTCTAGACATAATCATACGCTTACCTGTATTAAACTCACGTAACGGTAAGTTCGCCTTGAAATTCTAAAAACATCTACTTTCCCTCGAAGAAATATGATATTAAGAACTCTGTACTTTGTTCTAGATCACACGAAATTAACACTGCCGACGTGTGGTTGGTTTGTTTAGCTAGTTTAAACGTGAAGTTCTACTTCTCAACTTTCCGCTGTTGCAAAGCGATGATGTACTAGAGCTAATGTAATTTTTGAACTTCACAAACATAGTTAATTTTGTCGCTTTGCTCTGATAAAAGACAAGTTCATTGACTATTTTTGTTGCTGGGCATTTGAAATTTCCGACAAGACACAATCTCATTTGCGTATGATTTATTTACCTGCAGGTACAAGGTCTCGCAACAATGTCCAAGAAAAGGAAAAGATAGAGGAAATTAATTCTTTTCTTCTACATCTACGTCTGAATCGAGAATGCCTGTGGAGGATAAGCGAGATAAGGGGCAAACATCGACGTTGTTAAGGTCGGTAACAAAAAGCAATAGTGGTTTCACCTCTATAATTTATACAATTCTGACTTCGCTGTCCTATCAATTTAGGAGTTTATTTTGCTTGATCAATTTTCCTGCAGTTTGCGGTTTTTTCCTTATTTTTCGTCCGTATTGAAACCGTATATTCGTTCATTTTCACCGTCATATTTCTCGCTATTAACTAGGCATTGTGTCTTGGTAATCGTAAAGACAAGAATATTATTTATAAGACAATATCGATCCTTAAATATATACACAAGTTATTTCCCCTGAGGGCTGACCTTTACTGGTCTTGCAAACTCTGAGAACGTGCTTGTCGCCCCCTGTCGGGATGAGATTTTTTGTTTGACAGTTAAGTTAATTCACGTTTCTTTGATTATAATCACAGGGTTATAAAATAAATCAACGGAATTTTGCCGGAAAACTCGCTATCACGAACAGTAACTACCGACCCGGCAAATGTACCCAACGTATTTTATCAACAAGATGCTATCTTCAGCCAAAGTTTTCAAACAAACCCTAGCTAAGCGGTTGCTATGAAATCGATCGATCTGTTTTTCTGATAATATTTTGTCTTATCATTAAAAACATAGTTTTTGTTCTCTGATTGTGAAATTTGAATGCAGTTCTCTTATTCAAATTTACGGTTGACAAATCCTTGAACTGTGGTAAGCGATTACTACATTCTGTAAATTCTACGTGAAAGCACGTACCACAGTAAAGCAAAATTCATCCTGACCTGTGTTACCCAACAAAACTGTAAAATTGGTTTATTTTGGTTTGTAAATCTAATAAATTGAAAAAAGAGTGCTTATAACAAGATTATGAGTAGCATGTTAATCTCGTCACGCTAGCGTTTATTCCCTCTGCAAACTGTTACCTCACCGGTAAAGCATAACAGCTCTACCCGTATTTTCTGCCAAACAATGGTATAATTTAGCGATTATTATTCCTAAAGCTATTTTTATTTGACGGCAAGAAAGTTGGGGGCAAAAAATATTCTGAAGTCATTCTGAAATTCATGCAGGGAAACATTTCTATACACTTTGAATGGTTTATTTTTTTGCAAATTCACGATTGTTGAGCTTTCTAATTACGGTGTAATTGGATGAGATCTTTTTGTTTGTTTGTGTACATGAAGTTTTAGAATCCAACAGAACAGTTTTCCTGCCAGCTGGTTCTCAATTTTATAAACTGTCACCAGGGAGCCTAATTCTAGTGTTCTCAAGTTGTCACACAATTATGGTAGTCTTATGAAGAAGTTTCGTTATTGTTACTTTTTGTGCCAATTTTCAATGCCTTAAAACTAGTCTTGGTTTAATAATTTGTGTAACTTTTATTATGATTTTGTTACAACACCAGTTAATGAGTAAAATATTGCCTAGAATTTAACATGACCAGCAAAATATGGACACTTGTCGGGGTCCCAAAGAGGTGCCTTTGGAGCCCTGGAGCCCGCAATTTTTTCCTTGGATCCCGGGAGCCAGAAGCCTTTCTCTACTTTGAGCCCAGACAAAAATGCTGATTCTAGCTACGTTAAACCCTTGAGTGAAGCAGTGGAGCCCGAGAGCCCTAATTTTTCCGTCATGGAGCCCCAAAGGCCCGCATTTTTTTAGATTGGAGCCCTGGAGCCCTAAACCCTAAAGTTGCATACCTGCCAACCGTCCCAATTTAATCAGAATTGTCCCGATTTCCGAGTTTCAAAACCCAAAAAAATGGGGTCATTCCGATTTTCAAGAGGAAAAAAAGACTTTTTCTTAATTTGTGAAAACTTGGAACTGGGTTGTTTAAGATTGGCCTTGACTCTTCTAAATCCTATGGTTTTGTGCAATACAATTTGTAGTGCTTGAGACCATTAAATAACACCTGAGAATTCCAATGCTGAAACAGTACAGTGCAGGCAATATTTTTAAAAATGAATGCAAAAACCCTGGAGCATCCTGGACCCTGCTCAGTGCTGGGGGCAGGGCACTACCCCAGGACTGGGGTGGGGAGGAGGGTGGTCCCTATTTCTGATTTTATAAGGTTGGCAGGTATTTTTTTTTTGTAATTTGTTTATTTTTTTGCAACAAAACAATACAGTACTTAGGATACATTACGTACAGTCACTTAACTTACAAAAAGCGTTACAGTACTTACAATACATTACTTACAGTTACTTACTTAAAATACACGTTACAATACTTACAATATAGTACTTACAATAGCTTGATTACTGTACACGTTACGAAAAAATTAAATACAAAGCAAATAGTTGTTAACTAAAAGTGAAGAAGACCAACTAGATATAACAAGGTTATTTTCTACTGAGTGTTCATGACAGCTACCAACTTTTCCCATTTTTTAAAATGAGTAGTGAGTTTATTCCTCTCCCTCGCAATAGGTATCCTGGGAACCCTGACTTCTCATACATGTATTTTTCAATGCTGCATTTGTTGTGCTCGATCGGAGTAGACAGTTGTTCAAGGCAATGCCATTATGAAATTTTCTATATTTCTTGTAACTAGTGCTGCCAAAATTACTGCTTTATCCTCAACGGCAGGGCAGGTTGTATGAAAAATAACCAAGATACAGTATGTTTCTTTTTACGCAAGCGTACAAACATATTATACAGTTATTAAATTTTTAGATGAAATCCATGTAAATTTTTAGTTAATCCTATTTTTACTTAAATTATGAATATCATGTAAAGCGCATTAGAATATTTTTATAAATTATAGCGCTATATAAGTTTATTAAATTATTATTATTATTATTATTACCTGATTTTACATTGGTTGAGTTCAAGACTGCAGCTTGAAAACCCATTAGTGTACCTTAGTTTTTGTTTTAACAATGTGTTTGAATTATAGTCTATTATGCAATTTATTTTCAAGTTCATTAACTTTGAACAGTGTGAACCTTTGTGCTCTGATGATTTAAGCATGATACATTTCATGTTATCAGAATATTTGAAAGAACAGTACATAGCCATTGGGCCCATGCACTTATTGGAATTTATAAAGTATTAAAATGTGATTTGATTGAATTAATCTGTACAGACACTATGTGTTTTCGTATGTGCTATCATTGCTAGATTAGGCATTGTATTGTGTTATGTAAAATGCTGTATGTCAGTTTGTTTGGCTTGTTTGCAATGGTGTGATGCACTTTTTCAAAGACAAGTTGCATGAATCTTTATTTGTTAATGTCACTTCCTCAGGGACTTAAATTCCCACTTTTAAATACTCAGCCAGATTAAAGGTACTTCCTATTTGTCTAGGATTTGCTTGACTGATAGATCAGCCTCAAGTGAGATTATTTGTTTGTACATGCATGTCTACTACGTACCTTGCGGATTGAAATTTATCAGCCTGATAAAGAGGCATATATTTATATTTGTATTTCTATAAAAAGCATGTAATAATTTAATTTATCATGCTCAGCGTTAAAGGAAAGGTCTGGAAAGATGTTGACATGATTATAACACAGTCGAAGCTCTTGTAAGTGACCACCTCGGGAATTCAGAAACATGGTCGCAGCTAGAGCTGTTCACTTACAAGAATGGGCTCTCGTAAGCGACCGTGTAATAAAACAATGGAGGGTGGTCGCTTACGAGAGCTTTTAGCAGAAAGCTTGGCACATGTCGTTGGTTACCAATACATGTAGTATTGTAGTAATAATATTTAATATAATATTACTACGATAATTACTAAAGGCACAACTTGGCCCGATTTTGAACTTAACTACGTACTGGACTATTAATTGAAATAAACAGTTTTTTTATTGCCTATCACAGAAGAGGTTTGCGTATGTACAGGTCAACGAACCATTAGCACTTTTGTTTTTTATTACTCTAAATTTGATCAAGAGGTGAATGCTTTTATTAGAGTGTTGACTGAGTGGCCGCTTATGAGAACTGAAATACAAAGGAAAATACCAGTCGGTATTTCACAAAAGTGGTCGCGGTCGCTTACAGGAGCGGTCATTTACAAGAGCTTTCAATTACAGAGTTTATGTGATAATTCAAATGGGGTGTCATAATGCAGGTCGTAACGAGAACTGGTTGCTTACAAGAGTGGTCCCAAAGAGAGCTTCAACTGTATTTTAATCCTTTTAGCCCTGATATCAAGTGAACGTACAAATTCTCCCAACAAAAATCCTGGTTATGTACTGGTGTACTGTAAGCCACCTGGCTAATAGTTCATGCATGTATATACAACCTGTATGCATGTGCTTCTGACAGAGTATTCATATATAAGCTAGCTCTCTTGCTTATAAGCCCACCCAGTTGTCCATGTATGTGTGCACCTAGATATACAGTGTAAGTATTAATAACTTAATTTGTTTCTGTGACCTGAGAAGTGCAAAAAAGTTTGGGACTGTCACTGGTAGCCAGAAGCTGACTTCTATGATAGGCTACCACAGTGAGGATGGCTGGCTTCTCAAAATTTTGAAAATGACTCAATCACATCAGGCATAGGAGAATTCTTTAATAATAATTATTAGTTTATGATCAGCAGCTGCATGTAATTTCCCTAAGAACCAGCTTCTTCAAAGCCTAATAATGGCCCTGAAAAGTCACTGACACCCTTACGCTGCTCTGTATGGCTAAGAAAATCATCTATCAAGTTGCTTAGAATGCAATCTTCATTGTATTTTATCTTCAGAGATAATGAGGAGAAAGATTTGTCACGACTGTTAGACTTACTCAACACTCCAGCCAGCAAACAACAGGTATTTATGTCACCAACCTGAAGCTGATACTGTACAGGGGTGATGGTGTAGTAGTTAGCACATTGAATGTTTGACTGGAAGTAGAGCTGGGTGGTTTGAGGCAAATGGTCTCTATTGTGTCATGTTGTTCTCAGAGCCAAGAAACTTTATATCACATTGTCTCTCTTCCCCCAAAATGGGTACTAGTGACGGAAAACAAATGTTCTCAGGAGTTTTTGTACTCACCCCAGTTGTTCAAAGAGTGGATAACTCCACCGGATAAATCACTATCCAGTGGATAGTGTACTCTGTTTTGGTATCATTTATCCACTGGATAGCGATTTATCCAGTGGATAGTGTTATCCACTCTTTGAACAACTGGGCCCTGGACTGTAATAAATCCTTCAATATTTTTTTTCTGTGTACTCTGCATGTTTCAGCTTCCATCCATATCTTGGGTAACAGATGAAAATCAGAACACGACTGCTAATCCCTGGGCTACGCAGACTAACACATTACCCCATCAACACCAGTCAACAGAGGCTCTGGCCTTGGAAAAGTTCAGGTTAGAATGATCATCTTTGAAATTACAGTCCTGTGTGAATAAAAGTTCTGTGTCCAGTTTGTCATGATGCTGGGACTGTACAATGTACATTGTACATTCTGATGGCAAAATTAAATATTTACTGCTGTAATTGCATGCAAAATAATGTATTATTTGCTATTTACACTGCATTGCCAGACGTAAATATAAAATATACATGTATGGATGAATAAATTTTAAAAACTTAACTTAAATATTTATTTAGGAAGAAATCATGTTTATATGATGGTATAATTTACGTACGTGTCATTCTGGCTTGGTGGTCACAGTGCTGAACTAGTACTTAACATGTATGATTCAAGTCCTAATATAAATGTTCTATTACATGGACTCTCAGCAATAGAGTACAGCACACAATTTCATCTTCCAGTACAAGCATTCAATTGTGTATTATTGAATAAGAGTTTATGCTTCATATGCATTGTAATCTGAAGCAACAGGAATCTTCTGAAAACCATTGCATGCTGTTTGCCAAGCCATTCACACTTATATAGTGTAAAGTTCTCTTGAATTAAGTCACTGCAAGGCTACACCAGGCTTTGTACAACTTGTAATCTCCAATTGTACCTGATTGCACCTTATTTTAATGATAATTGACTTCTGTATCTTCTGATGACAGCTCCAGATATCAGGGTGTCAGGAATTTCAGCTCACATGTTCATCAAGCCTTTTTTACCCAGGTCAGTGTATCTACTTAGCAAATAGACTCCTTTTTATCAAGACATGCATCTGTTCAGTTTTCACGCAGTGTAGATCATACATGTATAATTTGTCAAGATTCAAGATGCATGCAGTGAGAACAAGAAAGTTGCCAACAGGCAAAGGTGAGTTAATTGGCACTGATTTCCTACCACATTTGGATGTACATGTATAGGATCCCTACACTTTGAGATCTAGTTGAATAGGCTCCTCTAAAATTGTATTGATCCTATAGAATCTTTAACTGGAACCTATACTTGGAGGATTTTTAATAAAATATTTTCGGGACTCAAGGTCAATCCTATGTAAAGCTGCTATCAATGACAATGTGTAATACTCTGGTGTAATAATCAAATGCCAGTTCTTTGAGAAAGCAGCTTGTCTTCTTTATTCCCACCTTTTTAGGGCCAATTTAGACGGTAAAATTACTGCTTACAACATTACTGTTGTATGCAACTTGCTCACGTCATGTCTGCAACACAAATCATGTCATCTAAATCAGAAGTACAACATCATCACAACAGTTGCAGACAATACAAAAAATGTCGTAGGTTTTGGAAACATGTTTTAAAACCCTACAACGGTCGTAGCCACAATCAAAATGTTAGAATGACGAGTTGTATACGATCTTTGCTTGACATGAGCAGCACGTGCTTAAAAAAGTCGCATACGACAGTAGTAAGCAAAAATTCTACCGTGTAAATTGGCCCTTAGACATTTTCTTCTTGGGTTTCTTTACTGGCTTGATTCCTGGAAAAAACAGGAGGAGTACTAGCTATAGTAGTTACATCTACATGTAGTATCACATTTTCCACAACATTCCGTACTATGCAGGATTTCTATGTGAGGGTTACAGTGTAGATGTAATCTCCCATTCAGTAATTGTCTAATGCAATCTGTTGTAATACCATTTAGATATTTACTGCACTGGTGAAGCAAAGAGTCTGTTGCCTGTAAGTATTTATCTCTCCAGTCAAAACAAATTATGATTGTTATTTAAATTTTATGATGAAATTAACAGTTTGAACCTAGGAGTCTCTGTCAGTAGTTTGTCTGTAAGTATCAAATTCCAGGGAAGAGTACAGTGCTGAAAAGTATCAACTGTTGTGGTAATGACATGGCCATTTGCACTTGTTTTAAGTGGTTTCCAGTAGTTGTATGTTGAGTAGGTGTGCACTGATGATGCAAACTTACTACTGCTTCTTAATTACTTATTGCTGCGTCTTGCGAGAGGGTGGTAACTTTCCTTTGAGCGGTACTGTATAACCCTCCCCAAAAAACAAAAAACAAAAGAGAGGCAAAAAAGGATCAAAAATTGCATTGAATTATATTCAGCCACCATCTGGTTACTCAGGCCCTGTAAACTGATATACCTTGTTAATGTGCATGCCCAAAGTAGCTCAACTAGAAGGAAAAGACAGTAATGTTTTTAAGAAAAATGCGTACGTGTAAGTATTACAAAAGTATTCATTTTGATAACGTACAGCTGCAGTAAGAAAATGATATGCATTGGAATGACTTGTACATATAAATTTAATTATTGTGAGTGTTAAATGCAACAAAAGACCTTTCTTTGTGTCTTAAGCTTGGCTGGGTTTGTGTTAGTGCTTCTTACTGGCAAGTTTCAAGTTATGTTCTTTTCTTTTACAGGGAATGGATTGAAAGAGTTCCACCAGAGAACATCCTCAGAGTTTTGATTTGTCTCAGAATGTTGATGAGGGATCCTACATTTCAGGTACATTTTACAATTTTCATTAATCAATAATAATTAATTATACAAACAGGAAAAGAAAGTCACCTGCAGGTAGTTTTACTGCAAGTGCAATCTCAGTTTTTCCTACATAATGAAATTGAGTTTGGAAATGTCGGTTTTCATGCATGTACACGTAGATCGATAGAGGAAAACTGTAGAACCTCATATAGTGCCTAGCCTGGTCTCAGAAGTTTTTCTTTTGCACAAGTATGTAGTGTCTTTGAACCACACTGGACCATTAAAATGTTATTAGATTTTCATTGTGATATTTGGCTTTTCAAAGAGTCAAAAAATATAAATTTAAATATACCCCCCCCCCTGCCCCACCTCTCTATTAAGCCCCACCCTGTTTCTATTAATGAATGTTTAACTTTTATAGGTGGAGTTTTTTAATCTTGGTGGAGTCAAGGTTCTCTCAGAGGTACAATAAACCACATAGCTGTATTGTTTTGTAATTATGGTATCATCAGTTGAAATTTGTAGCACTGCACCATTCTTAACTAAATTAAACAAGAAACGTAATACATGACTCCAAAATGTTGATCATGGGTTTAAAATTTGGGTCACATAAAGGAGAGGGAACTTTTAATGCAACCAGACGATAGTTTCCCTCTCGGGGAAAAAAGTGAAAGGAAATATGCAGGTGGTTGCTTTTTCGTGCCTTCTGGCAGGGCTTCCCTGGAGTACAATATTTACACTTTTATTTAAGACTGACAATGATTACATCTAATTAAAGTTAATCCATAATTGGAGAAATAAATTAAAATACACCCCCCAGAGTACAGTTACCTACTTGACATATGCTTAATGTTACTTAACATGCATTATTATGATAAATTCCTTGTTGATATAGCGGTTGCAGCTTCTGACTGAGAGCTACCTAGCAAATGGAGAAGAGCCATTTACTGTTGATATTTTGAAGGAAATGACGAGTAAGTACCTTGTTAAGATTATTTTAAGTTGCCTACATCTGTTGATGATGTGAATGTGCTGCATGTACACTGTAAACTGCAAAATAATTCTATATTGTCAATTTCCCAGTGGTAAAATTGTTTATAATTACCTGAAAAATTCTGTATTGATGGTGTTATCTAGAGCTCTTATACTTAATTGGCTGCAAGTGGATATTTTGCTGGTTACAGACTAGTTACCACCCATACAATTTTACCTTTTCTGTGCATGTTGTGGCTGTGTGAAATCCAATTTTATCAGTATGGAGGTATCTAGTACTGTACATGTGATCACTGAGTTTTTATGGTTTCCTAAACTTTGCAGACATTTGTCAAAAACTGTCAGCAGATGTCAAACAGCGGGAGTGGCTCGTAGCCTGTTGTACTCACAAGGTACAGTGTATGAAGAAATTTACCATACAGGAATGCCTACAATAATGGACATCCCTAGAATTTCTTGGTACCTAACCTATGAACTAAAAAATTGTTCTCCTAAATATGATAGTTTATGACTCCCTCAGTCTAAATATGTAAGTTTTGCTGAGTAGAACCCTTTGCATGGGATATTTTTCCAGCCGCAAAGTTCAAATTTGGCACCCGAATGTGTCTCCATTTTGCGCGCGGCCAAAACGATCGCATTACAAGGCTGTGACGTCACAAATCGCGCAGAAGACAAGAGTGTTATGGCTGACAAGAGGGTTTCCAGAAGAGAAATTACTTTGGAGTGACTCGTGGGCCCAGGATTGTAAGCTACAAGGGCAGGATTCGCACAATGAGAGCATGTGTGTGTCATTTCTCAAAAGGAAACGAGTTAGGGAGAGAGGCGGACTCATTTGAACCGTGTTCGACTCGGTAAGAATTCGATTCGACCCGCATTACAGAGCTGCTTCTCGGAAAAGCTGCAGCATTTGAATGTCGCGTTAATATATGTAACTTCTGCCACTGTTGGATTAGTTCTACTAGTAGCAATTATCGCAATTCAAGATAAAAGATCGGGATATAGAAGGTTTTCAATATTTGGCCACAAAACTATTGCTATATATCTGTCCACTAGCTATTACCTAAAAGCATCCAAGATCTACAACGCATAACTGAGCTACAAAGTTTTGTTTACATGTCCATTTTTTTTGGAAACCACATGCAATACTTTTCTCAAACTGGATGTTCACCATAGAGTTTGAAGGGATAACGATGAACGGAACTGTCTTGACCGACGACGAGACAAGACGTTTTAGTTAATCACAGATAGCTATAGGAATATTTATAAATCCCTCGTGATGCTTCGTCAAATAAAAGGAAGCAGTTCAGCTCAGCATTGATAATTTTTATTGCAAGTCACTCTGCTTCCACTGCATTTGATTTATGTGGTCCTCTTTAAACATTCGCACCACACATTTCAAACAGATTTGTGCCTCTCTTCTTGTTGACCCTCCTCCTGTTATCTCAAGAGGACCATATAATATGAAATTTCATATATCACACTTAACACCGTCTAATTGACCCTTCTGCAGTACAGTCTTGGCGATGAAGGTTTAATTTGAATTTATGGCATAAGTTATTTAATCATTTTTATTACTGACGGGCAATGAAAATGTGACCTTCATTTCCCATTATTTAATTTTGTGGCAGGCTTTGTATTGGAAATTCCTCACACACTGAATTGTCTCAGTCTCTTCTTGACCCATTCCCTGTACCCAAGAAAGCTACCACACAAGCCACCTAATTAGCCAACAGAAAATCAATAATGAGGTTTTAAAATGGGCCTTTTCGATCTCGTTCTCCACCTTTAATTTGTAATAATAATAATAATAATAATAATAATAATAAAATAATAATAATAATAATTTTTCCGAAAATTAGCTGCATGGGCTACGTTCCCGCCCTATGCATGCTACTTAGGGAGTTAGCATATAAACTTCTTGTACTGCTTTAATAATAATAATGATGTATACACAGGATAGCCCCATCAGTGTAAAAACACTGGTAACAAAGTGGGGTTCTGTTACTAAATAAGTGCCCAAGATAGTAAAATACATATCTTCAAACATTAATAGTGGCATGCATGGTTATGTAGAGGAAGCCTGATGCAAACACAAGAGTGTTGGGAGAATTCAAAGGATTATGCGAGCTTGATCGAACACAGACTCTCTTAGACATTTGTAACTGAAGAGCATATCTGTTAACAACAAAAAAGGCTAATACACGCATAATGTGTACAGTGTACTGGGAGGGAACTGTAATTTAAAGGGTTTATGGATCCAAGGGAGCTGTCTTAACCTCTCCCCATCCCCCCCCCCCCCCTCCTTAAACAAAAATAATACAAAAAATATGAAACTACACACACAAAGAGGGCAATTTCTACTTGGCACTGATTTCTGCCATACTTCATGGAATTGGAATGGGTGTATGTTTCAATGAAAATGGCACTTCAAAATGTACTTCTGGAGCAAATTACATATTCATCTTAGTGTTGAGATTGACCCAAGGGAGATATTGTCATATGAGACCAGTATACAAAGGGAGTTCAGACCAGGCCCCAGTTGTTCAAAAGGTGGATAAGTGTTAGGGAAACCAATTGTGTTATTCACTGGATAGAGATTTATCCGGTCGATAGCGCTATCCAACTTTTGAACAACTGGGGCCAGTATAACTGGACAGGTATAGTTAAGTTTATTTACATGAGACCAGCATCATGAAAGTATAAGTGATCACATAAAGCCTGTAAGAACTCAGCATACTAGCTCTCACCTGCCATAGCATGTTTCCATAAAATTGGTATGAACCAAAATCCTCAAGCAAATTGCTGAATAGAAGGACAAAAATCTCAGCTGGTCCAATATTGTGTAGGCAATTACTTAAACCAGTTCATGTAGTCAGAAGCGATGGATTATTACAAGGACAAAGCTGAAGTCACACTAGTCTGAGTTTGCACGCGTATCATACAATGTCCATCTTTATTTATCACAGTCATCATCCTCATAGCACCTCCAGGTGGAGTAAAAGACCACAAATGAGCACCATACTCAAAAATTCTTATTTATTTGCTTTGAGATGCTCCCTCATAAATGGCTTGAAATTTACAATAAAAGCACTGCACTTCCATTTGAAAATCATTTGCAGCTGCTGATTATAATAAATAAAACACGCTCTTTAGAAATTACTACTGATGTCTCAGCCATTAGGCATGTAATATTTCAAGCAAATTTTGGGTATGCTTATCTTCAATGTATAAAACACTTCCTGCTAACTAATAAGTTTATATCAGTGTTCTCTCCGCAAAAGTCCTCATTCGAAAGAGCTGAACAACTGAGTCTATCTTTCTCTTGGCGCGAAAACCTATGAAAAGATGAACAAATTAAGTTACAAACAAGTACACCGTAAACTTGAGCTTGTCTGGTATCGGTATCGAAGTACATACAACGACGCTCTTAACAAAAGAAGTAAAGTCAAGGCTGCGTCAGTCTCTCGTTATTAACACATAAAAGTACTGACCATTCAATTCTAGAAGCTTCTCCTTCAAGGCCAGTCAAGCCAGTAGAGCTGAAAGTTTAATAGTCAATCCCAACAATTCAATTTGCCATCTTGCTTCACACAAGATTGTTGTTGTCGTTGTTTAGGCTTTATCCACGGACGACAAACCCAAAAACTGCACATCTTCGAAATCGCTTCGAGCTGAATCTTAGCGTCTTCCTCAGTCGTCGGTAGCTTTCATTGTATATCAATATTAGCAAGGAAAATGTAAGTTTCCTCGCTCAAACACTTGACAAAAACCAAAGAGACAAACATGCTGCGCGATTTGTGACGTCATACGGCCCGCTTCCTCGGCCAACTCGTTCCCAGTCTTCGGAGACACGATTTTGGTCATTTTGGGTACTTTCAGCGGCAAAAAAACGGATTTTTGTTTCTTGCCATCCAATTTCTCTTGCCATTTCAGAATTAACACATAATGAACTACCAAAATGTGCAAAAAAAATTTTTAGTTCATAGGCACTTTAAGCCCCCTCCCTTTTTGAGGTTGTTTAAGCTTGAAATTATGAAAGGGAACAGAGATATCACTGAGGCAATTTTGTTTTTGATTGGGGAAACTGCCATACCTGGCCTCTTTTAGACCAAAAATATACATTGTAACTTAATGCATCCAGTGCCTAACCAGATTGCATTTAAAATGAGTAACAAAGTGTCACAAACCGAAGTGACTGCATGACCAAATTACATGTAGCCAAAAAAAATGCTTTTGCTTTTTAGTACAGCTTACACGTACAACAGCATGCCACACTGTATGTGGCATACATTGTTGATGGTGTACTACCCCTGAAACTTCTGCTTGCAGTATTGATGCCACATACTTGCTGCAGAATTGAAATCAAGAAATGGGAGTATGCATTTCTGCAATTTATTACTCAATTTGATTCTTCTTCTGCTATAGGCGCTTGTTCTCCTCCTGTCAGCTAGTGATGTCATGGTTCTTCACTGTTCATTGTATGCTCTGATTGGTTTGGCACAAAGGTGAGTCAGTTAACAGAGTATGTTAACAGTATGGTAACAGTATGTTTATAACAGCGTGGTTCTTCATTGTTTGTTGTATGCCCTGATTGGTCTGGCAGAAAGGTCAGTCAATTATCAGAATATGTTAAATTCTTTTTGAATGGCAGCATGACAGCTAAATTGAACCGATCAAAATCGAAACAAAATCCAAGTCCAGATGCCTATAATTCCACAATTCTAGACACTTTTTTGTGTGGTTTTGCATAAACGCCTTCAGTTGTTGCAACGATGATCAGGCATTATACAGTATGTATTTGTTGTTAAGTAATCCCCTTCTGTTATATCTGCTGACCTGGCCAACCAATAATTCTCAAGTATGAGGGGTAGAAAACATAGTATAGATTTCAGAACATGTACATTAAATTGAATTTATTTGGAGATTTACAAGTTTACAAGTATCATAAAATGACACTTGTGTTTTTTCTCCATATTTAAGTGAAAGACCGAGAGCCCTGATTGGTGAATTGAACTGCACTGAGATACTGTTAAGAATACTGCAAGAGTATGACATGCTTTCCAAAACGTAAGTCATCCAGGATAATGGTAGAGTTCTGGCTGTTATGGGTTAATGTGCTTCTGTGAAGGGTATAATGGTTTCCAGCTAGTTTAGTTTGGGATAGGGTATAGAATTCAAATATTTTGGCCTTGAATAGTGCATCATTAATTCTGTCAGGAAACTTAATTGACAATCAGTGAGACCGGGGTAGGGTAGGGAAGGGATTTAGGGTGACTACACCTGTGGTCTAGAATAGTTTAGCACAATGCAGCCAAACATATACACTGCCGCTCAAATGTACATGTAAGTTGACAGTCTCTTTCGAGTCTCAATTCTCGACTTGATTCTCAATACCTGATTCTGGTGAGCTGTGGTTGGCCTGAGTTGAAATGTTTCCACGAGACTTTTGTTTGGGCAGAGCATAAATAAAATAATAAATAAATAAATAAATTGGAATTTGCAGTGGCACCTCCACAAAGTGGCTCTTCGTCCACTGATTCCAGATGGAATTTGGAAATGTTGGTTTTTGTGGAGGGAAGAGAACCGGAGAACCCGGAGAAAAACCCTCGGAGCAAGAACAAGAACCAACAACAAACTCAGCCCACATATGACACCGGGGCAGGAATCAAACCCGGGCCATATTGGTGGGAGGCGAGTGCTCTCACCACTGCGTCATCCCTGCTCCCCGAAGAGCATCAGGCCCCCCAAATGCCCCCAAAATATCTATTGCTTTGAATATTCCTTTTTCTTTGTTTCAATCTGCTCTGTAGATCAAGTACAAGTATCTAGCAATGTACATACGTGTAATTTGTTTCGTATGGTAAAAAACTTCTAGTATAACTTGAACATAAAAAATAACATAGCCTGCAAGTTGCAGTTCGGGATTAGAAAGAATAGAAAATACAACAATCAAAAGTCAAAACAATTTCAAATTGCCTTCCATCTTTTGTTTCAGTTTGGCAGCTGGACTTCTAAGGGTTTTGTGTGCAGACAGTAACATCAGGGAACAAATTAAAGTGTTTGATGGAATTCCGATTTGTTTGAGGTGAGATTACAAGACTTCTTTAATACCATGTGTACGTAGATCACCCTGCATACATGTAGATCACTACATGTATGCATCACCCTGCATACATGTAGATCATTGGCTTTCAATTGTAGTAAATTCAGAAATGGTTGTGGGATAATAATTAAGCGGCACTCAAAAATGGCATTGTGTGACCTTGTACATGGAACATTATTTTCTAAACATGGGAACAAAATGTACCATAATGACCGGATAATAGACTCATCAGAATGGTACTAGAATGATAAAGTACATCCCAGGTCATTTTGGTGTCTGAATCTGGAACATTTTGGTTCACTGGGGTGTCATTCTGGATCTTTCCATTCTGTTTCATTCCAGTAGTATAGATTCCGATCTCTTCAGTACATTCCCATTTGTAGAGTCCATAGTACACATGCACTGTATGGCATGCACATTCTATTGAGATAGAAAGAGGAGTTTCAAATTACTAGCAACGACAACAAGAAAAACCAAAGTAATTATTACTCCAACTAATCACAACAGGTGCAAACAAGTCAGTAATTTTGTGCAAGTTGCAAATGCACTGTAGTCTTGGTTTTACTTGTGATTGGTTGAGAAAAAAGTTGCAGGTGCTTTTTGCTGTTTTGTTTGTTTTTGTTTTGTTCCGATTTTTGTTCTGTTTACTTTTTAAACCAACCATAGAGCCTAGTAAATAAAGGCGTGGAAAAACGTGATTTTATAGCTGAAAAAATAATTATTTCCATCCCAGAAATTACAAGGGAATTGCAAGACAATGTGGTTCAACCACAGCTGTATTTGTTATGATAATCTTGTTATTAATTATTTTTTTATCACACAGTTTGCTGCACTGTGACAATCATAAGCTGTTGTGGAATGTGGTGAGTAAATTCTTGCCGGATCTACATGTTTCAAACCCAACAACAGGTACACGACCTGAGCTCAAACCCAGTTTATTTTTGGACCATCAATTTTGCTGTACCCCTGTACTGGGTCCAGTGCCCCTGGATGGGATGCCTGTGCATGAGTTTGCCCTCAGCTTACATGTGGGTGTCCCTGGGTCTGATTGTTTAAAAGCCGATTACTACCAACCCTTGGTTAAAAGTTGATCGCAGTTTCTGCTCTTGGTTTAAAGTGTTTCCACTGTGTACCAACTTTTACTTGACAGTTTGAAAGCAGCCAAATGTAAGCTGCAGGAAAAAAAAAAACTAACAGGAATCCATGGCTTTGAAGCTACAGCTACTGTATAAAAGAGAGAAATCAAAATCGACAATTATCAAGGTTAAGCTGAATCCTACTTTAAACTGCTGGGCCCCCATGGTTTGTGGTACCAATTCAAATACCTGGATGATTATAATCTTGTCCACAAGGAAGCAAAAGCAGCCAGACCAGTCCCAAACTAACTGGCTTTCACATCACGTACCACTTGTCCATGGCGCGCTAAATTAAAATCAGGGGCACCCACTGGATTATTTCAGTGGAATATCTGGTCTGGAAAATTGAATGTGAGGAAAAAGAGTTTTGTTTGGCGAAATGTTATCTCAAACTTTTCTAACCGGTCAGTAAGTTACTGTAATTCCTTTGTTTTTATGAGGGAGAAATGTGTCGTTTAGAGTGCATAATACAGTCAGCTATGTACTAAATGTAGCATGTTAGGGAAATCAAAGGCAGGTAGGAAATTCGGAAAATAAGCTTCCATTCCGTAAAATTTTCTGCGTATCGAATTTTTAGCGAAAGAATCCGAACAGATTAACCTGCCTTTAACAATTAGCCACATTTTGGGTATTTTCTCATTGGGTGCCCCTTTCCTGTGGTACGGAAAGGTTGCATATTTAATGCAACAAATTGCATGGCATTTTCGGTGCAAGCATACCGAGGAATTAAATAATTTGTTAGTTCTCTTTTTTGTTCCCTGTAGGTGTGGATAATTGTACAACTGGCAGAAGACGCCGACTCTAGTAATGACATCAGACTTCTCGGTGGAATCCCCCTTTTACTGGCACTTCTACAGTAAGCAACATTGTCGGAGTTATCATCTAGTTTTATGATCACTGATAGAAAAAAGTATATGAAAAATGCCTTTAGTAGTGAAACGGTAGCTTAGCCTCACATGTGACGAGCATCATACCTAATAAGGCGCTGTCATAGTTTTAAGAGTGAATGAGTCTTGACAGTGCAACACGACATCCTTGTAAAGCAGGGTTTTTTAATCTTTAGTGTGTTAGGGCGCCAAAAGTCAAGAAAATTTCCACTAATTATCTCCTGTTACATGTAGTTATTCAAAGTTATCTTTTAGTTCCTATTGTTTGTGTTATCATTATTCTCGTTATTTATTTATTTATTTGTTTATTTATTTATTTATTTATGTTGTTGTATGTAATTAGCCAAATTTTGACACCAGAGACGATTATAACAGAATGTCTATGTTGGGGGGGGGGGGGGGAGGGGGCGTTATTACAGAGTGGGTGTTTGTTAGGTCATTTACGGCATGCAGTTGAGCCCTCCTTGTTTGGTCAAGTCAGTGGTCATTGAAATAAAGACCTCCTGTAAGTCAGCTCTCCAGGGCAACCACTTTTCCGGCATTTTGAGCTGTAGTTTGAATATGGTTGCTATTGAGAGGTTGGATGGTATTGGTGAAACTGTATGCCATGTATTTACAGAGATCGCAAACCAAGCAGTGATGTATTATACTTCAGCTCAGACAGTTCAAAAGCGTCTATCAGTGCTGAGGTTAGTGAGTTGTTAATGAATGTGATTGTCCCTCGATATGACTCCGCATTTCAGAGAAAAGAGGGGAGGGGGGAGGTTTTTATGGAGATCATAGAACTTGAAATTTAAAAGTAGACTTTTCTATGTAAATATATAATTGATACTGGTTATTTAAAAAGGGACTGAAAGACGCTTTCACCCTAAATATGTCATAACTCCACATTTCGGAGAGGGGTGGGGAGGGGGTAGATTTTTAGGGAGTTCATAGAACTTGAAATTTAAAAGAATGCATTTCTCTGTGGATATGTAATTAATATTAGTTATTAAAAAAGGAGACCCCAAATTATCTCTGAAAATACTCACTTTCAACCTATCCCAGCCTATGCTGTACAGGGTACATGCTATTTTCTGGCAACAATAAGGAATGGTCAGGTTGATTAGCCAATTAATCGACTTGATTTGTTTAATGTACATTTTGTAGCCGGCAGATGTTGATACGGGTGAAGACACAATACCCTTGAAAACTGGTAAGCTGGAAGATGTTTTAGAATCAGTGTAGATGGTTTAAATAACGCTCCTTGCCCAGTGGAGCGGAATATTTAAAACTAAGTCTTTAAATCATTTGTTTTTCTGTGCGTCCACTGCTTGTATACACAGGCTTGCAAATGACTTTTTAACTCTTGCCCAATTCTCAAATATTGACCCAACTCAGTGTTTGCGGCTAGTTGTTTTCAAAATGACGTGTACGTTGGTGTTGAACCACGAAATCAAAGGATACCAAATCAGAATATTGTTGACATTGGTTTCACATGGATCGTATGGTTGGCTGTTTGTTTCAAAATTATGCGTGACGTGATGTACGTGGGTTTTTCTGCCGCGCACACTCGTTTACGTTTGTTGCGTACGGGCTTTTATCCGATGTATACGACTAGTTATATCGCGGGTTTACGCGTCCTTAAATGTGTCTGTAGTAAATACATTCTATGGTATTCTCTTAGCATTCGTTTGATCATGTCTGTCCAACAAGTCAACCAAACAACCACACGACGAATTGAATCCACAGCAACCTCAAGGCGGACGATCAAGTTCTCTGCTATTCCGCGATCAGGTTGAGGATAAAGACTTGAACAGTCAGTTAAAAGACTAGTAACAATCTCCAATAGTTCTTTACGGGAGAGCAGTTGTAAATGTTCAAGAGAAGACAGGCTTCAACGAGAGATCTTAGCACTGCTGGACATTGGTATTAGTTAAAGGCAGTGGCACCTTTCATTGGTATCATACATGTTGGCCTTTCCAAAGGAAGGAACTTTTTCGTGCGTGCCGGCCTATATATGGAACCACATAAGTATACGCGCAGATTTTAGCCCCCGTCAAACGTAAATGTGAAACGAATGGCCGACCGTAGATTCAATTTGGCGTCTGTACTCTTCAAAGCAAGAAAATTTTTCATTTTACAACAGAAGATGACAGAAGAGTGTTTTGTACGATCAAAGCGATCTGCCCTGGACCCTGTGATCAAAGAACGAAAATTATATGTTTCCTAGTCTTGCACATGCATAAAATCATAAATGTCATCCTAGAATGAAATAATATCTATATTTTTGTTTTCTTTCTCTCTTTGCATGTAGCTGTTTGCTCTGCTCTGACTGAACTTGTTATCAATGATACTAATGGACAGCAAATTGTACAGGTTGGTGGACTGTGGGTTGCTAGTTATACACGTTCAAAACTCAGTCTCCTAGTAGCTCAGTGGTTAGAGCGTCCTACCGGTGTACGGAAGACCATGGGTTCGATTCCAGTCGGGGACTCAGGTTTTTTTGTTTGTCCCACGCTAGCGACGTGTTGATTATTCCATCTTTTCTTATTTCTTCTCCGAGCTTAAAATTCACCATCTTTCTTTGTTTATCACCTATAGGGCACTTCGACATTGCTGATCCTAGCAGTATGCAGGACGCGTGTCACCACGAATTCAATAAATATGAGCTATGCTCGCCACGAGTTTCCCAGTAGCTCAGTGGTTAGAGCGCCCGACCGGTGTACGGGAGGTCATGGGTTTGATTCCCGTCGGGAACTCAGATTTTGTCTTTGTCCCACACTGGTGACATGTTGAATAGTCCATCTTTTCTTAATAAATCCATCATCAGTGAGTGCAATTTGAACGCACTTGTTAGAAATAAAAGAGATTCTCCCTGCACTTGGTTCACATATGACCATACTTGGTTCACATATTTTCATTCCAGGCATCAATTCACTTTCACACTTAGTGCAGCCCTTACACTTTTTCTGATCAGGAAGTAAACGAGACACAATACTACCACTTAGTTAAGTTCATTGATTTGCAAAAAAAAACTGTTAAGTCATGCAATATGAACATGCGACTTTCAGTTGACGATTTACCATAGTTGATTAGATTCAGTGTGGTATAATCGTTCATGTATTTTTCTTTTCAGTCCAATGGTATTTATCTTCTTGGTTTGCTAATTCTTCCACAAGAAACATCGTCATCAGAAGAAGCAGCTACTGTCGACCATCTTCAGGTAAGATGAGGAACTTTGTACTGCTAAATCTCGGAATACGTGCAAGAAATATTGCGAGACAGTCATCTTTTCATCACGTGTGGCAAACGAATCGTAAGATATCCACCTTCATATATTATAACTGATTGTCCATTTTAAACATAAAGTAGCGTGCATGGCGACCGTGTTTGTACCGTGTACCCTCCCCATCTGCAAACTGCTACCTTAAGCAGATAAATAAAGTCAATATTGCAAGCCAGTTCGTATTTTTGCCAGTGTAATAGCATTCAGAACCAAGCTGTCGTCATGTTTTTCCTCTTCCCTCTTATTTTGAGACACAACAGCAAAAAACAAACAAACAAACAGACAAAACAACAACAAAACAATAACAACGACAAACAAAAACAAAAAGAACAAAAAAAGAACGAAAACAAACAAGCAAAAAAAGGTGGTTTTGCAGTCTACATAAACTACAAAAAAATCATAGAGGAATAGACTCGTGTACCCCTACGTAGCAACGTTGAATGATAGACTGATGAACAGTGTACTTTTTCATCATGTATAACGGGTTTTGTTCTTTACTTTTTTTTGCAGAAAAGTGCTTTCAGAGCCTTAAGGTGAGCTACTTTCACAGCTACTGACTATGTTTATGAACAGCATATGTAGAGTTAACCATGTTTATTGCTTTTTCTGTAGGTTTCTTTTCAGTATGGAGCGAAATCGCCAGTTGTTTAAAAGGTGGGCAAACATTGCAATTTGTCGGTGATTCAGGCTTGAGAATGAACATAAGAAAAATCATCGTACTGCGTTTCGAATGATCACATTGCCTTGTGAAATTAACACTACCACACAAATGCCTTGTATTGTCATTTGTTTCGGTTTTCAGGTTGTTTCCCCCTGACCTGTTTGAGAAATTCATCGATGTTGGGCATTACGTCAGAGACTTGAATGCTTACAGAGATCTGGTTGACAAGATTTCTACCTTGACGGTAATTCCATGAGCTATTTGCTTTGCATAGTGGGGCGCTTTGATAGTGAGCCCTAATTCACATTTCCGTAAGGTGTTCTTATCTAGAGATATTTGCTGTTCAAAAGGTGTTGAATGAAGGATCGTAAACACGTTTTTTATTATGTAATTTGTTTTAATTCTGGCACGTTTAAGTAAGTAATAGGAGACATTTCCCTTAAAGTGTGCGGTAATCCCAAGCATCCCTTCCCTACAAATATAAGGTCAAATCATTTTCCTTGACGATGAGATTATCACTTGACAGCCCTCTAACTTTCTCTGTGTTTTATTCTAAAGGAGGAGGAAATCTCAGTGATCAGAAACAACATCTTAGCGACCAATCAGAATAAAGCTCCTAGCCATTCTGTTGGCTCTTATGAAGTACTAGAACTTCTTGGATCGGGTGCGTTTGGCAGCGTTTATAAGGTGAGGGGCCGGAAAATTACAATTAATGTCAATTGTTTACTTCCACTACCTGCCGCACGCGAAGCTCAAAAATTGGGTATGAACATTGTTTTTTAGGTCAGAAAAAAGAACGCGGGTCAAAGTTTCCTAGCGATGAAAGAGGTGGGTAAATGAACAGTAACTACACGGTAATAAGCCACATTTCACTCGTGAATGACAGATAAGAAAGTGTTTAATAATCATATAGGGAATCGTGGGACAGTGAGATTCAGATTGTTTGGATTGGATAGCACTCGTGATTTATGTGTTGCTTTTATTTCATTTTTTGAAGTGTTCAGTACGAGACTCCTCGTTTCTGCTGTAAGGCCACAACTATCTCCTGCCATCGGGGTCTGTGTTTACAGTGGCTTGCGCCTCACTTCAGGAGAAACTGTATCAACCTTATCACGACCTTCCGTGTCCTCCTGAAAGAAGCACCTCGGGCACTTGTGTTAGAAATATTAAGCAACTAAATTGTGTTTTGAAGTTAAGACAGTGTTCCATCCGGTATTCTCAACCATGTGAATTTCTCTTTCAGATGTCTGTCCATAATCCTGCCCTTGGGAAAACGGCCAAGGACAGGGGAAAGAGCGTTGGGGAAATTCTCAATGAAACAAGCATCATGAAAGAACAAGTGAGGAACTAAATTCGTTAGCATTTTTTAGTTAAAGAAACTTTCTAATGACTTTTGTTCTTTTGGTATTTTTATCTCTTCTTAGTTAAGACATCCTAACGTTGTCAAATACCACAAGGCTTTTCAAGAAAGTAAGTCTCACTAAAATCTACACTTGCTTCGTATAACGTGGTTTGTTACTCTTCTAGTTTCTGAATTTCATTCAACACCCGACACGCCCCCCAAATTATCCGCAGTGTGAGTCCAAAGTCCTAGGGAATTACAGTAGATACCCACTTCCTCGAGCCGCGGCTGTCTCGCATCTCCCACCATCTTGAACTGAAACTTGACTCTCTTGTTTAATGTTGCTCAGTTATTTATTACTGCTATCTCGAACAATTTTTTGGTTTCCCTTGCGTGTTCGGTGAGGCGGTGGTGTTCTGTAGCCTGTTTTATAAAATGTTGTTCCGAGTGCCTGCACGCGCCCGTTTTAATAGTCGCTGTTGTTGTTTTTGTTGTTGTTGTTTTTCGTTTTCATACATGGATATGACTTAACCCAACATTTAGTAGGCTCTCAGAAAGAAATAGAAAGTTGTAAAACGTTGTAACTGTGTCCTCATATATCCTGATGCAAGCACTTGAGGGTGTGTGTGTGTTGGGGGGGGGGGGGGGGTTGGGGGGTTGGGGGGAGTTGGGGTGAAAGAATCTCCACTCGCTTGCGAACTCCCTCTTGCGTGTTATCTAAGCGTGTTCACCCTTTTCTATTTTTTAATTTAGGCGCATACTTGTCGAATAAGGAGACGTTATAACTAACTGTTGTATAGCTGAAACGATCTGACAAGTTTTTGCTATGCCCATGTTTCAGAGGACAAGCTGTATGTGATTATGGAATTAGTTGAAGGTGCGCCGCTTGGTGAACATTTCAATTCCCTGAAGGAAAAACGAGCACGATTTTCCGAAGAGAGAATATGGCATATCTTTATACAGGTGAATTTTCAGTTCAAGTTCCTTTCCGACCCTTCCTCTCTTCGTCCTTTCGTTTTTTTTAATTTATTTTATTTATTTATTTTTTCCCTGGGCATGGCAGTTCCTCATTTCTTCTGTGGTCTTCGTAAATATGTTTACAAGGGCAAATAAGTTGATAGCAATTTTTGGAGGAAACCAAACTATGATAAAGACAGTAACAGGGACGCTGTTTTTTTGCAGATTGTTCTTGGTTTGCGTTACCTTCACAAGGAGAAACACATCGTCCACAGAGACCTCACTCCAAACAACATCATGCTGGGAGAAAACGATAAAGTCACGATAAGTAAGATATTGAATTACTTGTTGTTGTTGTTGTTTATTCAAACTGATATTCCACTGATTTTGTTGCTTACTTTCTTTGCAGCTGACTTTGGCTTGGCGAAGCAGAAGAACCCAGATGCAAGTAAAATGACTTCAATGGTTGGAACAATATTGTATTCATGGTACGTGAGTTTTAGTTTTTTTTTTTTTGGGGGGGGGGGGGACTTAACACTTTGTACTTTGCTTTGTCAGTATTTATAGTGTTCGGCTGCGGTTGCTCAGGAACTTGTTGTTCCCAAGTCGATTGATGCTAATCCAGGATAAGGTTTCATTCTTTTTATAGTACTTCTGATGTTCAGTTCAAGTTTGAAACTTGTCTGAGTCAGACCGTGCACCAAAGAACTAACAGGAACCCTACATTTATAAGCTCCAATAATTATACTGAACAGTAATAAACATAGTAAACATAATAAGTTTGGTTTCTTTCAGCCCTGAAGTTGTTCAAAGCCAGCCTTATGGTGAAAAGGCAGATGTTTGGGCCTCAGGCTGTATTCTGTACCAAATGGCGACTCTTCAACCACCGTTTTATTCCTCGAATATGCTGGCTCTTGCCACAAAGGTAAGTCGACATCGCTTATGTTCCTGTTTTGGAGGGTGTTTGACAATTATTGTTTCTGTTGTGAGATGTCCCACAAAAGAGTTCTAAAGAGAATGAATATCTGAATAAAACATAAATGTGAACTGCGGATGAACTAAAAAATCACGATGACACTCGTGGTTAATATATCAACTTAAACCGGCAGTTGATAAAAGAACAACCTAAAAAAAAAATCAGGCTTGAACGGGGGTCGTGGATTCGAATCCCGTTCAGGCCTGAATTTTTTTCAGGTTGTTTATTCATCAACTGCTTAATTTGATGTATTAACTGCGAGGGTCATCGTGATTTCTTAACACGGTTGTAGTTGTACTGTTAAAAAAGAGAAAATCGCCCATGAGCCACAGGGTTCCAACACGGCCAGAGAAACAACTGAGAGTATTGCTACCACCCCCCCCCCCCCCTGGATGGGATGCTAGTCCATCGCAGGGTTACCCCCCAGCAGCATGTCTCCGGTACACATTTCTACGTCTGGTTGAAGAGAGACAATGTGGAGTAAAGTTTCTTGTCTAAGGAAACAACACGATGACAGGAACCAGCCCACAAACCATCGACCCTCAGATCTGAAGTCCAATGCGCTAATCACTATACCACCGTCCCTCCCCTCCCCTCCCTCCCTCCCTCTCTCCTACAGTGTGCAATTGAGCCGCTTTTATAGGAGCACTGGTGGGTTGTGAAAGTGTGGTCTTATTAACTTGGTGGTCTCGTTAATGGGGTTTTCATAGACAAAAATGACCGCATGAGCTTTCCTTCGGCTAACACTTGGCAATTGCTATTGATTTCTGTACTGGTGAGAAGGCTTCTCCCTGAAGATGAAACCCTTCCCTCACCTTTAATTTAAGTACTCCCACCCCGGTATCTCCAATTACGACCAATAACCTGCAATATAACACTTGAGACACTGTTACGCACAGGTGCAAAATGGCTTCCCCCACCCCTCTCCCACTTTCACTGTTGTTTGGCTACACAAACAATGTCCAAAACATTGGCCGACAACATTGAAAGGGGGAAGCGGGGAGGGGGGGGAGGGGAGGGGCACTTAAGAGAATTGGCGGCTTTCCTGTGGGTTGAGGCAATGTTGACTAGGCAAGAGTGGGTTTTGGGCAATAATTTGCGAATAATTGTAGTTGTTTACTGAGCGGTGAACTTATTCACACAAAAGCCTTCCAGAGAAATCTCGCCAAACCGACTACGTGCTTATGACGGTAGTCGCCGCCAGAGTTCCTTTCAGCCCTAGTGGTTCTCGTGTCTCAAGGGTGGAGACGGGCCGCCATTTCTACGTACCATAGCACACGCAGGGCCTGCGACTTCCCACAATGCAGAATTCCCTCCTACCGGCTGAGTTAACTCGGCGAGGGCAGACTCAGTTCTATTTTGTTTAAGTCATTTTTTATTTATTTATTTTTTCCGTCTTTTCTGTCTTTTTCTGGCTCAGATCGTAGAAGCTCAGTATGAGCCTATCTCTCCTGGACTGTACTCCGACAAGGTAACAGAGACGGTGACAAGGTAAGGTGTCGGCACTTATGCTCGTCGAGTGTGTATCGTGTCTTATTTCTTCCAAAAACGACTGTTATGAATCCAATCTCTCTTAATGTTTCACTTGCTTCCCATTTAGATGTCTGACGCCGAATCCCGATGAAAGACCAGACATAGTGCAGGTAGATCATCTTGCCGTTGGTGCTTGTGAATATTTTGGGGCTCGAAAACCACACTGTTGTATAGAAAAATAGGCTTATCACATACATGTAGTAAAACGTGGGTACTTTATGGACAGCTACAACGTGGAATAAGTGGCCATTACATTCATGATTTTGTTTCGTCAGGTCGCGGCTATCATCAGCGAAGTAATGCTGGTTTATGTTGACAAACTGAGATCCAACGAGATCAGTTTGGAAAAGAAACTTGAGAGGGAAAGAAAGAGAACCCAAAGGTAAAATACTTTTCATTGCCTAGATCTATATAGAGCGAGCCATTGTGTCTATTTAGTTTTTTTATTAGCTACTTCCAAGCGGAGATGAGACGCAACACGAATTAACCGAAGTTTTAAATGGTATCTTGACTTAACGACGTATGAAGTTTCTAAAATTGGAATTTTACAGCAATTATTTGTTTTCAGGTTCAGGTTTTCTTTTTCTTCAAACAAACGCAATACTTCGGAAAGGTTTTGCACCTCCGCCAGTATGGCAAAAAGACATTCAAAAGGTGCCTTCAGTTCAATTCGATACTCAACACCCATACAGGCCTCCCTGGGCTAATTTTCTTTTCAAGCCCACTTCAACTGAGTACAGCAAACATTTGATTTTTTAACTACCTTATACTTTTTTCAGGTTAATAAAACATCAAGCGTTTAATATTAAGCACCTTTTTACTGCCTGGATTCAGCATTAGCTCGCAATTTATGTAGAAGACGACCGGTGTTCACTTAATGTTAAGATGTTTCGATTATCACGTTATTGACAAATAATCACATGATTTTTTCGTGAAATTTGGAATAAATGGGCACTCGTAAATTTTTCAAAGGCCAGAAATTGCACTCACCCTACGGGCTCGTGCAATTTAGTTAAAATTTACTTGTGCTCATTTATTCTAAGTTGCACTCAAAATCATGTGATTACCTATACTAAGAAAAAGGACTGGTTCGAGAAGCTAACATTTCGGTAGTAAAAAATTTAGAGAAGCAGCTTAGAATGTGTTGGAATTCAATTAATTTGTGGATTGTTTAAACAGTTTTTGTCCTTGTTGTGGTAAAAATGTTAATCGGCCGACATCTTGAATTGGGCTTTAAAAGAATATAATTTAACCCAGTGATCAATGCATATGTGGACTTCATATAATTAATTTTTTTCTTTGAATTTCAGACATTACATTGAGGCTACTCGTAACATGCAGAACTATCATCGCCTCTTCTATGCTTCACAAGAACGCTACGACAAGCTTGTGAACCTATCAAGTAGTGGAGGCGCCGCTGGTCTTAGGACCGTGGATGCCCCTGAAGGCAGTGATACTGTATTTGAGGCAGCAAACGGTTTAGCTGAATTTCATTTGAACAAGTACGGTGTCCATAGCCACGGAGACACCGAGCCTATACCCCAGTTTGACTCTGGATTTGATAATGGAGACATTCAAGCGAATGGGAGCCTGAGTTCTAGTGCCGGATCTCTAGAACAAAATGGCGGCTCGAAGCTTGGCGGTAATTTGTCACCAGGCTCTTCTCGACGGCAAAGAACGCTAAAGCCTGTAACTGACAAATCTGGTAAAGGCAGCGTTGAAAAGACGACGAGTGTTAGTAAAGACAAAGATAAGCCTTCGCCGAGTGGCAAGAGTGGTACAGAAAAATTATCGAATGGCAGAACAGTTGTTGAAAAAACAAATTCTAATTCGTCCAGTAGTAATTCTCATGTTTTTGCGGTACCCAAGCCTCCTGGGCCTCGAAAAGGCGCGCGGAGGCAACTTCACGTTGATTTTGCGGTCGGCAGTAAAACAGGGACATCGAACGGTAGTAGTACTGCGACACATGGGGTGACTTCATCCGGGATGTCTACTTCTGGGATGAGTGACGCTTCATCCAGGAGAACGCAGAGCAGGTTGGTGCAAAAGACAATTCTTCATAGTTATGGGCCGGGTAGTATAGTACTATAGCACACTCGTAACTTTAGTGAAGGTTTTGTGCAACCGCTCCCTACGTCCCCGCACACCACAGGTAACCAAAGCGTAACATGAGAGTTTGTATGGAGCTGAAATTCGATCGAAAATAATCGGCGGTTTTCCGCCGAAAATACATTAAAATCGAAATAAAGTTTAAAAATCTTACCTGTTGTGTGTTTGCTGTGTTTTTATCGCTTTTCCGAGGTTCTGGAGGCCGTTTAGGCGATTTTCTGCTTAAACGGTCGATGCGACGGCATGTCACGTACTAAAGAGAGCTAAAGGTAGGAAAACGGGAATTCAAATTTGCCAACCGACATTCGAGGTCCCGATCAAAATGCCCGCTAAAAATCGATTCAATCCATAGTCAGCGCTTTCAAACCACAACACATTACAAAAAGGATAAATGTCCTACCTTTCCATGTGATTCAATCGTCAATTAGTTTATCTCTCGAAGTACAGCCCTGCATTAAAAACGAACTAACTTTTCGAAATCGCCGCCATCACAGGCTTGTAAGGAAAGAGGGTCAAAACTAACGGTCAAGCCTGGGACAAAACGCCAAATTTCGCTCCACCGGGGACGAAATGAGTGACTTCTGTGTCGCCAAATGCCAAATTCACCCCCTCTCCGGTAAGTCAAGTGTTGGACCGCTCAAATTTCGGCGGGAAATTCCCCGCGGGTCGCATGCAGGTATAAAACTTGACTTACCGGAGAGAGGGTGAGTTTGGCATTTGGCGACACAGAAGTCACTTATGTCGTCCCCCCGTGGAGCGAAATTTGGCGCTTTGTCCCAGGCTTGACCGTTAGTTTTGACCCTCTTTTCCTTACAACCCTGTGATGGCGGCCCTGTAAAGCAGGGCTGTGCTTCGAGAGATAAACTAATTGAAGTTTGAATCACATAGGAAGGCAGGGCATTTATCCTTTTTGTAATATGTTGTGGTTTGAAAGCGCTGACTATGGATTGAATCGATTTTTAGCGGGCATTTTGATCGGGGCCTCGAATGTCGGTTGGCAAATTTGAATTCCCGTTTTCCTACCTTTAGCTTTCTTTAGTACGTGACATGCCGTCGCATCGACCGTTAAGCAGAAAATCGCCCAAAACGGCCTCCGGAAGCTCTGAAAAGCGATAAAAACACAGCAAACACACGGCAGGTAAGGTTTTTTAAACTTTATTTCGATTTTAATGTATTTTAAGCGGAAAACCGCCGATTATTTTCGATCGAATTTCAGCTCCATACAATCTCTCATATTACGCTTTGATTACCTGTGCGCACACTAAAGAATATCCTCGCGCTTTCTTAGTGCTCCTTATACTCTTTAACTGAATGGCTTATGACTCAGCGCTTTGCGAAAGCGCAAGAAATGACCGCAGATACTCAGGGACTGCCTACTTAAACCAGGGTCTTCACATCAGCATCACATTTGTATCATTGCGAGAATACTTCCTATCGACATTTCAGTCCTAGCAGTATGCAGGACGTTGATGGCCTAGTTTGATGGCCTTAGCTCTACGAGTCTCCTGTAGCTCAGTGGTAGAGCATCTGGACTAGTAACCAGAAGGTCATAGGTTCGACTCCTGTTGGGAGAACACGGATTTTTTCCGAGTCGCCTATGACAGAAACAATAAAAACATCTTGCTCAAAATTTTACTTTGATCTTGAGAGATTTGAATGAAATTGAGGCATTTCTGGTTCCCTCTGAAGAATGGAAATAGCTTTTAATCGACAGGTCCTAGTTATCAGAGACCTGGACTTCTAGTACGTGAAATAACGCGTTTGTCTTTCGAATTTTAAACCAGTATAGTTAGCAAATTGTATTGTTCACGAAAGGAGAGAATGGTATGCGGCGTGATAATGTGAAGCCCGCGAACTGGAATTGACAAGTGGTACTGGCAATCCGGCAATTTCGTACTCGAACTCAAATCTTAAGGCCCCAACAATTAACTCGGCGTCACAACTCAAAATAATTAGAATGCAATGAAATCTTGTGGACTACTTTTTCATTGCTTTTCATTTTCCTACTTGTTATTGTCAATTTTAGCTCCTCAGTGGAGATGCATAGAAGGCAGAGTGGTGGACAGTTAAAAGCAAGGCCTCGTACGTATTCCTTTCCTGTAGCTGCTTTTGTCTTGCCACATAGAGCGGTTTTCAGTTGAGTGTCGAAAGTAATTCACGTTTTGCTTTGGTTTTGCTTTACTTTGCTCTGTGATTGGTTAAAAATCTCGCGCCACTTTCTCGACCAATCAGAAGTAAAACTCAAACCAGTCGCATCTTCTCGCTTGCGTTTTCCCGCGCTTGGCGCCAGTTACATGTATTTGCTTCGAGTTCTGATTGGTTCATTATGTAATTTGTGTTCGTTGTGATTGGCTGGGATAATTACTTTGGATTTGGTTTTACGACACTCACTTGAAAAGCGCTCTAGTGTCTTTTATTTTGGTGTTTCTCCTCCCAGTCTTGTTGTTTTCATATCGTTGATTTGTTTGTTTTCTTTGTTTGTGGTCCGATGTATACTCTCTGGTCCCCGATGTAAATTAATCGTTTTTTCCTTCAGCCACTGCTGCTGCCACGCTCAGCATATCTCCTCGTAAAGTTCGTCAAATAAACGATCCCATCTCTCAGATCCTCAACCAACTTCACAAAATTATTTTCATAACGCAGGTACGTATGTTTATCCGCAAACTTTAAACACATAAACAAGACTGTTTACAGTCCATTGCGATCTTACGCTTCGATCGAACAGCCGCCATCTTGCTTTGTTATGGTGTGCGTAACCTTGGGAGAGCATAAAAACTACCGAGCGGGCGAGGGTGAAGAGGATTGGCGGGAAATGAATGTAAAAAATAAAAAAGCAAAACAACAACAACAACAACACAAACTTGACCAGCAAAATTTTCCAACACAAACCACACAAAGAACACAAAGAAAGATTGAACCTCAAGGTGACTTCTACTCAGTCTGTAGTTTTAACACTTGGAGATCTTTACATTCAAACTACAATGCTCATGGGTCCAACAGCCAGTATATCGAAACTCCCGATAACTTTCCGGGCCCGAATACTATTTTAGATGCACAATATTCTCCAGTAGCTATACAATTTTCATTGATTTTGAAAGCTAAATTTTAATCTTTATAACTTCGTGAAGCTAATTGCTAAGTTTATGCCAATAATTGCCATTCGCTGATAAATAATGAGCTCGAAAAATACTTATTGGCCCGGAAAGTGATCGGGAGTTTCGAGAAACGGGCCCCCTGGCTGTTTAATAGCTTTACCGTTGAACGCTGATTGTACATGTCAATTTATTTATTTATTTATTTATTTATTTATTCATTCATTCACTCACTGTATACTGAAGGGTTCGTGTCTTTTACAGTTACCTCCAACGTTATCACCGAATCCTCAGAGAAGAATCGTGGAACAATTCAAGAGAGCGTTGTTTGCTCCGCATAACAGCTCTTTTGTCAATCTTAAAAGTGAAGTAAAAAAGGTATGGATTTTAAACAATGCCGGTCATGCTGGTACAGTAAACTCACACTTTGCGGACACCCCGCTAAGGCGTTTTATTTGACGGAAAGAAACCCTTGCTATTTCGGAATCTCGCTATTTCGTACTTACGGACGGACTGCTCGGTCCCGAGGACAGACGTTATTCAAAATGTCGTTAAAGTGGGCATCAAGCGGCGTCTTTGAATCCTTAAGAAGTGTAAAGGACTCATTGTACGAAGAAGCGTAAATAATTTCTGAGCCTGGTTGTTCGAAAGCCGGTTAGCGCTAACCCAGGATTAAAATTTAGCCAAGGTTCCTGATTCTCTTATTCAAAAAAGTTTTCACACCAAATTTGAAGTGGCCGTTTTAAAGCAACCAAAGATTTACAGGAATCCTTATCGTTTGGTTGTAAAACTGAATTAGAAATTGACGCTAATCCTGGGTTAGCTTTATCCTGCTTTGAACAACCGGGCGGTTCTTTTATGCCTTTACATGTAAATGATACTGCAGTCAATGCAGATGTAACTACATGTAATTCCCCTACTATTTTTCTCGTACCCCGGCCCGCTATTACGGACTCTCGTTACTACAGTCACTAAATGGCATTCCCGACGGTGACCGCAAAACCGTGGGAGTTGACAGTAGTGAGCGCGAAGAGTGACAGGGAAATTTGTTCGCTAACACAGGAAGGAATCTCCCCTCCTAGAGAGGTCCAACTTTTATTCTTCAGTCACGATATTTATACATTTCTATATTGTAGGTGATCGAGGGTTCGAGAGAAGTGATTGATCTCAAGTTTGGCTTCGGTGATCCCTCGTTCCTGCATCATCAACAGAATACCGCCGACAAGTTAGGTACGTAGAGACAGGGTTGGGGCTAACAGCGGTCAAATGCACAACGCGTGCGCAGAGCCCGCCATAATTTTGCAAAGAAAAATACTGACAAATGTGGAAAGTTTCACTTTAACCACCTCAACGCCGTTTCTGAAAACGTAAACCTTTTACTGTCATTATGCGTTCAAAATGAAGTAACTGTCATTCACAAGATTCATTGGTGCGAAAGTCCGGTTTTTTGGGACATTTTTTGCACCATTCAGTTTTCCACAGTCTTCACCCTCGTAAACGTTTGAACTGATTGAATTTTCAACGCTTTGAAAACCCGGACGTGACGTAGCTTTTCACTTTTGTCCGCTGTAACAAGGTTGCCACAGGTCAGGAAATGGTCAGGGAAAATAAAAATTCTTCAAGGTCAGGGAAAAGTCAGGAAATTTTATTTTGAGTCAGGGAAAATTGACATTTTGAAGAAAAGTCAGGGAAAATTGAATTACAATTTCATATTCCATTAATGGCTGAAAGAAATATTTCAGGTCACTGTGATCTCTCCTTTTTCTTGCCTCGCTGTTTTGTTAAAACGATCGTAGAAATGCCCCAATTGTTGTGATTTGTTAAAAATTTATTAGTCTTAAGTAAATGGTGGAAAGGACGGCTGTAAGGGGAGGCTGGAGGCCGCTACTATATCTGACATTTTGTATTTATTTGGTCAGGGAAATTTTATTTTTATCAGGAAAAAGTCAGGGAATTTTAAAAACTCATGTCTATGGCAGTTATGTGTAAGATGTTTGGCAGGCTAAATTTACTGTGCATCTTCTAGGTAGTTATCCGACATTCCTGATTTTTGTCTGTTTTTGTTTCGTCAGTGAGCGGAGTGAATCTTGAGTCAGCCGACGCACAGGAAATCGGAATAACCTATGAGATGATGCAGGTGAGAGAGTGCTGTTTTCCCCTATATCAACATACAAATTCTCCTTTCCTGTCCTCGTACATTTCTGTCAGAAGTAACAGGGAGAAATGTGAAAATATCAAGGGAATGCATCTTGCGCGATCATGACCTGAGTTGCCTTGAAAACGAGTAAAGGACTGGGAACGGTTTTCTAAAATCAATTGATTGAATATAATTCAGTTCCTTGTCTGCTAAAGCACCTCAGTAATGGAAATTCTGCCAAATTTGGAACTAATTGGTTGATTGGAAGGAGAATAAATGGCTTCCACAAATCGGACAATTTACGGAGTTTTTATGGTTAGGAGTGATAAGCTTTTCAAAATGGAGACGTTTGTCAAGATGGGATTTTCGCTGTCTGGAAACTCGTAGCTAGTGACTTTTCAGCTAGATTGCAGAATACCCTGCAACTCAAGCTGCTCGGTGCAGCCACTGAAAATGGCTACGCCGTCGGAGCAAACACTGGGTATGAAAGGACCGGCTTCAGAATAAAGGACTCGGAACGAATGATTTTCTGGCGGCTTCGCGTCTACGCGCTCGCTAACTGCTTTGGAATTTTTCCCGCGAAATGTAGCAATGGTTTCATCAAGTGTTTATAGTGCAGCCAAATCGAGCAATTCTTGCAGAGTTCTTTTTTTTTTTAATCGATGGTTGACAGTTTTCAAAATAGACAATATAGATAATTATGACGAATCTTTCAACATTGCACACATATGCTCGTTCTATGCATGACTGCATGCTGGTGTTTCTTTAAGAAATATGAATAAATGCGTGTCCAGTAACTTGAGAATAGCTGGCGAGTAAAAAAATCATTCTTTGTGAACTAGAAAAGCTTCATTCCTGTATTCGTGACGTTGCTTTTACCTACTGTAACTTTTCGCTTTTTATAAAATTGATGATAATGTCGCGGTCAGATTTCTGCTAATAAAAATGGCACCCCAAATAAAAACATGACTATTTGATGACACCGTTTTTTACACTGGACACATTCTCTGGAACTTTGCAGAGAAAGCTACGAATAAATTAGGACGGTTTAGCCGCGAAGAGGCGTAGCCACTTTGCTAGGAATAAATGACGATGTAGTCGCGTAGACGCTAGCCACTTTCCACAGAACTTAGAGAGATGAATAAATTATGACGGTGTAGCCGCGTAGACGTGTAGCCGGTTGCGCCCTGTAGGTGCGGGGTATTCTGCAATCGCTTCAACTTTCCATCCAAACGTTCTAAAATTCGGCAAGGCTGGTAATTTTCACATGCTCTTTCTTGTGATGGTCCCAGGCCCCTACTCGTTTCTAAAGTGGCGAATGGTACTACATGGAGAAATTTGGTGTGATCAGTATTGGGTAATTGGGGATTGAGGGGTTAATGCCAAATCACGCGTCCGTCAAACCACCAGGGCTAATTATCATGATGCGACGTTTGGTGTTAAACTCGGGAAGGGGCCGATTGAGGCCACCTCAAATATGCCAAAACATTTTAAATCTAAATTGATTTCAAGCAGTTTTTTTTCTTTTGTAGAATATAATTGAAAACGTTCTAATGGAGAGCGGCTATTATGACATGTCACCGTGTGCCAGGTGAGACACTAGTTTTCAAAAATGTTACAAAAATCGCTGTTATTACAGTTGAGCCTGCGGTCAATTATATCCTTTTGTTAGAAAAAGGCACGCAAACGAGGCTGGTGGGTCAATACTGTGCGATACAAGGCAGAATGACCCACCAGCCTCGTTTGTATGTCAAAACCGCTGATAACTGTAATAACAGCTATTACATGGATATCCCCCAGGAATTAGGAAAGTAAAACTGAGAAGCATAGGGGAATGACATCGGTGCTCTAGATACGTTTAGACCCAGGGGCCCGTTTCTAGAAACTCCCGATAACAACTTTCCGGGCCCGGTAAGTATTTTTTCGAGCTCATTTATTTATTAGCTAATGGTAATTATTGGCCCAAACTTAGCGATATGCTTCACGAAACTATAAAGATTAAAATTTAGCTTTCAAAATCAATAAAAATTGTATAGCTATTGGAGAATAGTGTGCACCTAAAATAGTTTTCGGGCCTGGAAAGTCATCGAGAGTTTCGAGAAACAGGCCCCAGGTGTAAGAGACCTTTAAATGGGATCGCGAGTATGAGGGATATCAAGTAGGTCTATCGAATTTCAAGTCTTTCGTTCCTCTTTGTTGTTCACGAATAGAGAGATTGGTTTGCGACGTGACGATGTATACACGCATATAACTCACATCGAAGGAGATTGACAGGATTGTCGTAAGGTTTAAAACATGTTTTAAAATATCGCGTGTCGTACAAGACAATCATTAAAAAGCTACGCAAAGAGTATATATTTGTTAACGTCTTTGGCTGAGGCCAAAAGTCGAACTTTAAATGTGCCGAACCTAATGTAAACTGCGAGTAGTCTCTAGGATTGTGGGGCGGGCGAAATGCACACGCGCTCGCGCCAGGTTCGCCCGCCCCACAATCGCCATCGCCAAAATTAGAGACCACTCGCAGTCTAAACCTAATTCAAATTAGCAAAAACAATATATTTTGCATGTTTGCGGTAGGTTCGGCTCATGTAAACTTCGACGTTTGGCCTCAGCCCTTTAGGTCTCATTTCATTTTATTTTTTAAAATCGTCTTTTGTTCTTGTTCCAGAAACCGAACTGTCCCTTTGGGTCCTATTGGCACGGTGCCAGCATCTGGTGGAAATTTAGGTTCCTCTAAGAGGGGCGCTATCTCTTGACACATTAGAAGTCTTCTGTCCATCCAAAATGGCTAATTATTAAAAAGATTGTCTTAGAACGTGTCTAAGGTTATGTTCACAGCATACCTTGTGCAGACAAGAAAATCGAGTTGGTCTTTTGCGTTCACTCGCGAAACGTTGATTTCGGGACTGTTCAGCTCCGCTGAGATGTTCCCAGGCAATTTTTTAACCAAAGAAAAAGAAAAGAGACAACTGTTTAAACAGTGTACGAATTAGTCGCATACGAACTATTATTATGCTGATGTCCCCAATTTACGCAAGGCTGAGGTTTAAGCTTGTCTGCCTACGCATTTTTAACGTGCATGAGTTTTTGCCCGAAAACAGTAAGACAGTAAGAATTTGTCTTTACCAAGAGAAATTCTAGCCTACTGGCAATCGGTAACCATCATAAAACGAGCAAAAGTCGGCACGGTTGTTTAATCTTATACAAAATACAAGCGATCATCATATTGAGATGTGCGAACAAAAACAATCATCTCCTGTGAAAGTGGAACGCTTTTTTACAGGATACATGTAAATCTTTGTACCTCTCCAACCGTAATGTTAGCAGGCAACTGCATTGAGTGCAGGCTCAATTGGAACGGAAGTTTTCCGGAAGTGTTTGGAAAATTTGGGTTTTCCTCGTGAGGCTGTAGTAACTTCCCGGAAACCGGAATATTCCATTTTATTCTTGGCCCCAGTTTTTGTGGTCGTAAATCAATTTCGTATTTCTTTCGCGTACAGTCAGCCGGTTGAGAAAATGAAACTTTATGTCAACCGTTCCCTTTCAATTTTCAGCCATTTTGGATGGAAAACAGACTTCGATATCTGTAAACTTTTGTACAAAACAAATCTAATTTATTTTTCTAGCAGACGTTATTTAAGATATGATAGAGGTAAATGGAGAAGTTATACCTGAAGTGTATGCAAGAATGGGCGAATTTTTAAGAGTTTAGAAGGATATTTATATTTCCTGTTAGGTGAATATGAAAAGTGAAGCTTTTGATGGTGTAACGCCACATTTTATTCCTTAATCAAAATGGTATATTCCGGGATGTCACAACCGGCAACCGGTAGTCTAATAAAACCGTAACTCTATTGCTTCCTCTGTTCTGCGCTTCCGCTTTACACCGTGGAAGAAAAAAAGAGGGGTGACCCAGTTGTTTTCATTTTGGTCCACAAATATTGGCAGGTTTCTCGTGCGTTCTTCTGTGAAGTACGAGTCGTCGGCCGAAGGCCGATCAGCGAGTGGTGTAAAACAGTTAAATCGTGCGAGGCGAGGTCGCGTGCGCAACAAGCGCCTCTGGCACCCTTCACAGCGGTCAAACGGCAAAAGCTACGTCACTTGCAGCTTTGCAGAGCCTTGTAATTTGAATCAGTTTAAAGGTATAGGGGTGTGAAGTTCGTTTAAAACGATGCTTAAAATGTCCGAAGCAACCGAATTTTGCGCAGACAAAACTTAGGGTTACTTTATTTTGAATACTTACTCAACTTAAAAAGCTTAAGTTTTGAGAAACAGCGTTACGTTTTGGGCACATTTGTCTGTATTTCTGCTACTGTTAATTAAATAAGTTGTTTTGTGCGAATAGAGTCAGCTCTCCCTCCTCCGCAGAGGCCCCTGTTAGTAAACACCAGTCAGCTTAAGTGTTAAATTTCTGTTTCATGTTTCTTATGTAGAGCATTTCATAAATAAGGCAGTCCAGAATTCCTCGGGATTTCCGTAGGATCGAAAATTGTTTTCGAAGTTTTGTGAGTCTTGTGTCCACACGGTAGTAAGATTTTAAGAACTGTCACAATTCGAATTTCTACACTTTAATTGTCTTTATATTTCTTTAAAAGTTGCGGCGGGAACTGCGCTGGCGTGTTGCGTTTGACCGCTGTGAACTGGCACCCAGGGTAGAAAAGCTATGACTTCCGGTTGTAATCCGTGAAGTCCCAGAAGTCAACGTTCTCTTTGCTTAGGGTCCCTGATGATCGTTTGGATTGATTTCCAGTGTGGCCATTCAGTGAATATCGATGGTGGGAAATCGTTGGGTTAATCGATTTTAATTTTAAAAGATGGTCACCTTAAATTTGGAAAGAAAATGCCATACATTGTTATGTTGCGTAATTATTTCTGATAAATACCTGCTTTACCCGCAGTTTTCATTTTGGATTCCAGTAGTCCATGTTAAAATCTTTTTTTTTTCCTCGCATGGTCATAAACCGTGCAAAAAATCTTCTCTATTACAGAACTAGGAGGCACCGTCCTTAATGACAGTTGGTTGATTTATTTAATTGATGTCGACTGGTGTCAGTCAGCCGATATCCAATCAATGGATACGAATGAAATATCCTTAATTGCAGATACTATCAGAGCGTGCGAAAGTCACTATCCACTGGTTTGGTGTATACTGCCATCGTTTACCCAGGCTGTTTGATTCATACCTGTTTAAACCAACCAGACTTTTTTATAGATGGAAGCGTCTTTAAGTGACGAATTCTCTTTATTGCACTGCACTAATTTCCTCTTGTGAATGTGTACGAATCACGTTTGGCGACGAAAGCTCGAGTGTGATGAAGAAGAAAATGTAGATTTTAACTCAGTACGGATATAAACTATATCATCTCCTTCGGTGTGTATTAAAAAATAAATAAATAAATAAATAAAGAGTAAAGCAAGAGTAACGGGATGGTATGAGTGTGGATTTTTCTGAAAACAAAAAGTAAATACTCAGATATAACTGTGGGTGATTTTATTAAAGACTGAGATTGTGCATTCACGATCACTGCTATTAAATCAACAGGTAGCCTATGACAACTATAGGTTAAAAGAAAACGATTGAAAAGAAATCCGAGTAACTTGCAATGCAACTGAAACTACTCATGGCACAAAGTGGATTTTTTCGTCCAGGCACATCGTCAAATTTGTCGCTGGAATGTTGACATTGACACTTCCAAAGTGGATGCATTCCTTCACTTCTTCGAGGCATCTGCATAACAAAAACATTATTTTACACTTTAAATGGCACGTAACAGAAATTTTTCGTGATTTTAGAATTCAGATTTTGTGGCGCAGGATAACCCTACTATCTTAATCGTTTTTTGCATGCTACGACATGATCTAAGATTAAAACTTTTAAGTGTTAGGCAAACCTTCACTCTTCGCAAAGTCCATTCTTCTCTCAAGCATTTGAAACGTTTTCGCTTGCACTTATCGGACTCCTCCGGGCGTACTCTACAATGTCTTTTGTAATTTCAGGATTCAGGATTCCGCCGCGACGTTCAAAATCCCTACCCCCCCCCCCTCCTTTATATGTTTTGTAATAGTACCCTTTCCATACCGATATAAAACATTGCCCTCCACTCTTTGTGACTGATCAAAACAAAAAATGGCTCCTTGCTTTCGTATATTTTTGCTTTGTAGGTAGTGCCAAAATTTTGCAACCCTTTATACTGTATATGGGCGACCTTTTAAGCTGAAAACTAAAATAACATTTTTCCCACCCCTATACTGCGAGTCACCAAAAGGAACCTCTTTCGGTTGGAGCTTCTCGTATAGTTCATTATGGGGATTGCCTCTTACTCGCGCTTATCTGTCACGCGTTTCTTCTAAAGAAATACTTAGCAGTTGTTGGAAGACCGGAGAAACATAACTGAAGGCATTCAGGATTTTATTATTTCTTTGAAGAGTTACCCTCACCGATTGGAACCGGCCATGAAAAACCTAAGAAATACAGTGGAAAACGAACTCTGGTATGCGGGTTGTACATGTCAAGAAATATTAAAGTTTTTAAGTGTATTTGTCGTCAGGACTGATCCACAGCCAAGAACAGCTGCGTACAACGGAGACCCTGATGAAACACACTTAGTGATTGGTAATTATTTCCAGTCAAACCATTGGATAAACGCTGAAGACAACGGGGAAAAAAAGAGCTAAAATCTACCTTAAAATGCAGAAATTGCATGTTTCATCCGCCAGACAACTGAAAAACAGTGGATTTAGTTCAATTCAGGCGGCATTCCTAAACCACTAAGACACTGAAGACCACGTCGACAAACCGCTGAAGGGTCTAAATACCTTAATTAGTAAAATACTCTAAAGCATTCGTTCTAAACGTCAAACAGGCCTTTACATCAGCATCGGTCCTTAAGTAATGATAAAGCAATACGGAAATTCCCTTTTTTTTTCTCAATGCCGTGATCAGTTAAGAAGAATCATCTTAAATAAATTATAGTATAGGTAATCGAATAAGTGCGAGTTAGTGTAATTGAGGATTTACACTACGAGTGATAGTTGAGCATTCTAACAAAATTTCACGACACAAATTTGGACCATAAATACAGTACTTGAAGAAAATTAAAATTGGCTTCTTAACTGGGTCACGGAGACAAAGTTATCAAAATTCCCGCCTTCGCGCCGCTGTAGTGTTGTTGCCAATAAAATATTACTCTGCGCTGCAGTGCAGTGCAAATTAACGATTAATTTGCCTGCTCTCAGCCAATCAGAATGGGGTAATTTTTCAGGTATATGACAAAAAAAGGAAATTCTCCCAAGGAAAGTATAAAAATACACAGAAAGTGAGGAGAAATATGATTTGCTCACCTCCAACCATAAGGACAGCAAGTTTGAAAGTCTCTGCAGCAATTTGCAGCGCGTAACCGACAGCAACCATATCGCAGACCTCTCATTTGACAACACGTATTGCCTTCTGGACAGTGCCTTAAATCAGGGCAAAGAACATTTGGCGATGGTGGGCCTGTGAAACATTAATAATGAAATGAAGGAGGAGAACATAGACACGACAAGTATGTTTAGTAAGATTCATGAAATTAAGGGTCTAATTCGTGAAAACTGTCAAAATTCTTATACGAGTGGGAAGGGACGGGCTTTCTTTTCGCAACTGCATAAGTTGCGTTAGTAACTGCGAGGATCTTCTTTGCATTTATTTCTTCATTCCGCAGCTCAAGTATATGAATATCATATATTCATAATTTCAATACGAATTTTGTTTAATAACGATCCCCGTCATCATTTTTAAGCTCGTTTTCTATTTATCTATCATCATTATGCGCATGTGACCGACACAATATGTGGTTTTATAGCGGAGCAGCTGCGCGGGCTGAAGGCCCCGGCGCGAGAGCGGAGCTCCATACTTGTAGAAACGGAACATATATAAAACCACGCGACTCAATTTTTGTGGTCATGATAAAGACGGCAGCCGTGAGATGAGAACCTGACTGGGTCCTGCTCGTCCCGCTTCCATTCTCGTTCCGGACGAGAGGCCGCATTCCGTCTAGTCAGCACGAAAGGCGGGAAAATATACGCATGCCTATTAGGTGTCTCCGTCTTTAAAAAGCCGCAAACAAGCCGCGATGCCATTTAGACGGGGATTTTCTCGTCTAGCTTATGTAAGGCCTAGTCCTCCAACCCTAGTCTTACACAAGTCGCGACATGCCTTGTGGAAGTCGCGAACAGCAGTTTTTCTACCATTAATCACGTTTATACGGTCACTTCGCGTTGCTCATGTAAGTCGCGTCTTGTGTGTAAGTGGCGTCTAATTTTACTCAATAAAAGGCCCTATTTTGGTCTTCTTGTAGGCAACCAATTCATTTCCACTGAAAGATACCGAACGACACCATTCAACCGACATGGTTTCCAAGAATTTTAAGAACCGTTAGCAAATCATTTCAATTTCGGAGGCAGTCTATCCCCCCTGGTTTATCGAAATTTAGTGTTAAGGTGTCTTTAGATGTACAGAAATATATGATTTCATCTTGTTGTAAAATAAAGCGGTTTTCTTGGTTTATGTCAAGGTCAGTCCTCGGGATGGGGAATTGTCCCCTTCTGTGCACGTGTGCGTGGAAATGGGGAAGAAAACATCAACTAGAAAGAAAATTCCTAGGGGGTGTACCCAAGGGGAGGGGGAGGGGAAAATTGATAACAGCTACAATTGAACCAAACAAAATAACCAATCTTGCAGCAATCGTTGGAGATCCGTCATCACAAGTAGCGTATAAAACTAGGCCTGGGGAAATTGATAACAGCTGGAATTGAACCAAACAAAATAACCACTCTTGGAGCAATCGTTGGAGATCCGTCATCACAGGTAACGTATAAAAACCCTGGGGAAATTGATAACAGCTAGGATTGAACCAAACAAAATAACCACTCTTGCAGCAATCGTTGGAGATCCGTCATCACAGGTAGTGTATGAAAACCCTGGGGAAATTGATAACAGCTAAGATTGAACCAAACAAAATAACCACTCGTGTAGCAATCGTTGGAGATCCGTCATCACAGGTAGTGTATAAAAACCCTGTTATTACAGGCACCGCGAGGAACAAAAAAATGAGGAAAACTTATACCGTAAACGGTAGAAAATGTATGAGTAGTGTAAGCGGGGGTTGGACTTACCATCCACGGATTTTCCTCCAAAGCACAGCATAGCAGCACAGCAGGTCAAAAGAAGGCAAGCAATTATTTTTGGCGATGTCATTGGGCAGATTTAGTAGGACCTCAGCCGACTTACTAATTCCTGAAAAAAAGAATCAATGGGCACAGTCGTACCCAGAATTCGGTTTAGGGTTACCATTGTAGATTAAATTCCACCGGGCATTTTAATCATAAAGAAAAATAAGAAGAAGAAAGGAAAGACGACATGTTAATGTGGCTCCATTGTACAATAATATTCATTGTTTGTTGCTCCGGTAATGGGGTCAATGAGATCTCTTTAACTGCTTGATAATCCACGCTCAGAAAACATGGTCGAGAAGTGTAACTCGGAAGCAAACAACAGTTGAGCGAGAAACAATGAAACACTCAAATATAACCACAACTACACTTACACTTACTGGTCAGGTCACAGAACGGAGTCTTTAAAATAAATCAATAGATTGAATTTAGCATAGGTTATATCAATTATATAGCTTAGTAAAACCATAAATATAAAAAATCGATCTCTTTCCATGAGCCAGTTGTGGGCCCTTACAATTTAACATTTTGTAAAAGGCAACAGTCTAGTTGCAAGCAGAGAATTATAGGTTTTAAGTCTCAGATTTTGCTACAGACGAGACTGCCACAAGCGCACTAATTAAGTGCAAGCACAAAATGCCCTCAACGCTCGCAGAAGCGTAAGCTCAAATCAATTCATGTCATTTTTCTTGCTTCGGCCCAGTGCTCGATCTAGTCCGCGCGAATGAAATTTATGACGACCAATGCAAATCACCAAGACGAGAAATTTTTTGATGCACGTTTGAGCAAATCCGTAAAGGACGATTCGTAAACAGTTGCAACACTCGCCATAAAAAATTTCGAACTGGTTAAGCGTTGTTTATATAGAAAAATCCATGACAACGACGAACATAATTTTTGATATCGATCTAAAGGCCTCCGTTACCGAATATTTACGAATTCCTAAAACAATATAATTATCGAATTAAATCGAACCAAACATAGACTATTTCATAACGTATTGTCTCGAGATGTTTTCGAACGATGTTTTTCTCACCATGTCAGGAAAGGGAAGAATTAGTGACGATGATTCACACAAACGACCAATACACTTAACAAATTAACGAGTATTGAAACTGATAGCTACAACGTAGGCATGACTAATGCATGACTACGGTATGGAGGTCTGATGTAATTTTCTCTTTCGCTCTTACCGTAGCCTTAATCCGACCAGTTGATTAGGTCTTTACGAGCCTATTATTTTGTTCTGTTTGTCGAAATAGTTGTTTTTCTATGGGATTCCATGGCGAGAAAAAGTACTCAAAACTGTAGCCAAGCACCAAAGGCGCGATTGACTCCAAAAAATGAATTTTTTCCTCAGATATAATCGCTTTGTCTGCTTCTTGCGCTAACTTTTTGACTGAACGTTCAGCAGATTATCTTTCAGAAGTAATTACTTGTCGGTATTTAAACCTCACGTGAATTTCAGAAAGTCAACAAAGTCATTCAATTGTAATTAAATGTAATTTTCTTTTCGAAAGAATAATCGCACTGTTCAATTTAATTTGGTGGTGATGCCAAACATGCACGGTGTTTTTTCTCGGGTAATGCTTCGTCTACTTCATGGCGCTAATATTACTGTTAACGTTCATCAGGTCATCTTTCAGAAGTAATTTCTTGTCGGTACATGAATTTCAGAGGGTCGACAAGTCTTAACGAAAGTCTCACCGATTGGATAAGAGGAATTAATTAATGTCAAAAAATGGCAAAATGGATTTTTTCCCCTCAGGTAATCGTTTCGTCTGCTTGTGCAGCTAATTTGAAGACTGAACGTCCCAGCAGGTTATCTTTCAGAAGTAATTACTTGTCGGTACTTGAACGCACGTGAATTTCAGAAGGTCGACAAATAAAGGGTGGATTCATTTGCTGCATATGGGCGTCAACAAAACCAGGAACATGGAACATTCCGGAACATCCCGGAACAGGGTAAATTATCACAAAATTAATGAAAAAAAAAAAAAAGAAAGAAAGGAAGAGAAAGCGATTAAAGAAACAACCAAAAAAACAAACGAACAAAAAAACAAACAGTAGTAACAGTAGTACTAACAGTAGTACTTTCCAGCCAATTTTATCATGTGATTTTCTACCGTGTTGGTTTCTTGCCCTCCTTCTGAATTAAAAAAAAAGGGATTAAGCCACATAGTAACCAGTAAGAGTTACCAGATCTGTGACAAAGAACTGGATTTGCAGAAAAACTGAACAAAAGTAAAACCACATCAAATTAACTCATCATTACGGCGGAGAAAAGACAAAGACAAGAAGAATGAATTTATAAAAATAATAACTAAATTAAAAAACTGATATAATTTTTGTGTCGGATATTTCAGTTTGAAACACAAACCTTCACCGAAAGCGGTGCCTTTTCACAGTTGAGGGACATTTGTTATCTTAGAAGGTGCGATCCCCAAGTGTAGAACAGCTGACTTTTTCTTTAGGTTAGTATAATTTAGGTTCATTCATCTCTGCACACTTTTACTTTGGAAATCAACTTAAACACAAAACGTCCTTAAACAACCGAATAAACATGAGATCAGCCGGGGTGTTCCGGGTTTTACAGACACCCATAAATCAACGACGCCTTCCAGCGTGCGCTCGTACTTCATTGGCTTATTTGATGCTGTCAACTCTGATTGCTTTTCCCAAAGGAGGCAATTGCCTGCTCAAATACTTGCGAAAGGATTGCATTTCCCCGTGCTACCAAAAATTTCAATCATTGTTCTTCACTGAATGCGAGAAGTCGATGCGCGTATCCCAAATGGGATGCAAATAAACAGGCTGCTGAATTTCCCACCCTTCCAGCATTTTAATTATCAGGGTTTTGCAGACAACCTAAATTCGTTTGCTGTCACCATAGGTTAATCAGAAGTACCCTATCATGAATTAATCCCCTAAGAAAAATAGAAATAAAGTACATAGTCATCTTCACTTTGTACCATTATTCCATCTTCCCGTCTGCTTGTGCCTGACATATCCTCAGGTGAAATAGCTACTTTCAACACAACTAACTAAGTTATAATAAGGTATCACGTTCCACAGCATTTAAAGCCAAGTAAATCGCAATTTTTGAAGTTTTCCTTACTTTTCGCCTCGACGTTGAAAATAATTATCAAGTTAAAAACAATAGGTGTTTAGCACGGGTAGTTTTCTGGCCGTTATCGACACGAAGAAGATTAACACGGGTTGCAATTGGGGTTTTTGAAAAACTGTTAGGCTGAACAGTTTTCAAAGTTTATCTTTTTTGTTTGTAAATTTAAATATGACGCTCGGGATACATATTGTGTTTGTCACGAAGCTGTTATTTTGTCATTTACAAGTAATTTCTTCGCTAAAGTTAAGTTTCATAGAAAGTAAGGGCGAGTAACTGGAAAACACTAAACAAATTGGACTGGACTGCCGTGACACAGCCCCATTAACGTTCATCAGGTCATCTTTCAGAAGCAATTTCATGTCAGTACATGAATTTTAGAAGGTGAACAAGTCTTAACGAAAGTTTCACCGATTAAATAAGAGGAATTAACTAATATCTTTGCTGAGTTTCATTTGTTTGCGGTAATGTCGTTTTCACTAGAAAGACCATTTTGCTTTGCCCAATCGGCTTGAGACCGTTACGCCGGTGTTCAACAGAGTGCAAGCTAATCGATCACAAATAGAAGTACTCTCTATATACTGATATATGAAAACAAAGAAAATAAATTTTGGATATCGATTTAAAGCCTTGGTTACAGATTGTTTATGAAATGGAAAACAACATAATTATTGGATTAAATCGCAAACCAAACGGAGGTTACTTGAGGTTTGGAATTCATACCTGGCCTTATTGTCTTAAGATGTTTCCGAAAGACGTTTCCTTCTTATGCACCAGGCTAAGCAACCCAAAAACTATTGAAATGATTGATACAAACCTGACCAATAAAATACTTATAATCTGTTGAGTACTGAAAGCGATAAATACCCATGACTAGCACAAGGTGTTCATGTGAGAGTTCTGTGAACACGTATCCATGTCGTACGTAATTTTTCTTTTCCTCTTAACAAAAGTCGCACCGGTTGGTTAAAGTCTTCGCGAGCCCAGATCTAGAGGCCCACAACTGTCGGAGCTTAATTCACCTTTCGCAAGCAGAATTTGACGATTGTGATTGGAGCCTTTCACTTAATTCTATCCCTTTTGGTACACAATTTTGAAATGGCCGATGCGTTTTGTAATACTGAAAAAGCATCTTACAATCTGTCTCCCCCACACCCTGTAAAAAGTTTGGATCTCCATGTTAAAAGTGTACAAAATATCAGGACCACGTGATTGACTCCTGACTCTCAATCTTTTTCAATGTCTGACTGTTTCACGTAAAATTGACAACTCTGAGATATGCACGCTTTTTAACAAACGTTAAAAACTGTACCAAAAAACCCTTCCACCTAAAATAAGTCCACCAGTAAACCAAAAAAGGCCCAAATCGCCATTTTCAAACCCCCCAAAAAGCCTTTGCACCTCCTAGCCACTAATATACCTAAGTACCCCCACTGGGTACCCGGCACGTAACCAGGGTACACAAAAAAGCGCAAAGGTCACATTGGCATTATTAAATTGTTATGAATAGTTTCTAGAACTCTTTCAGTTTGTACGGAGTTAATCTTCCTCCAGTCCTACAAATTTCAGTAATATTGCACCATCCTGGGCCCGGTTGTTCAAAGGGTGGATAATGCGATCCAGCGGATAAATTGCTATCCAGCGGATAAATGATACGAAAACAGGCTGAACAGAGTACACTATCCACTGGATAGTGATTTATCCGTTGGATAAAGTTGTCTGCTCTTTGAACTACAAAGCCCTGGCTAAAAATTCAATGAAAGACAACAAAGCAGAGGTACACTGCTGTAAGCTTGAGAATTGCTGCTCTCTGCCCTCGATCATGAGGGCAGAGCTCCAGACCTTCGCTAGTGTCCTCAGGGAAAAAATTCGTATGTGCGCCATTTTAAACGAAAACACGGCAAACTATATACCGTTGGAAAGCTTAATAAATGTAGATTTCGGAAAAAAATATAAATTGCCGCTTTCTTCAATTCCGCAAAAGAAAATTGCAGAACACCACGAAAATGACCAAGTGTCATTCAATTGAATTAACAAGGTATCAAATCCAAGCGCATTGGCAAAATAACTGCACAGTGTTAATCATAAAGGATCAATTATCAAAAGAGTGTCAGCATTTTTCGATATTCTGACTGGTTATTTTTTAATTAATTTGTCAAGTTCGAGCAGCAAAGAAGGCGTGATGAGCATTGCATTGAAGATCGCCACGGGTGAAATATTACAAATTTCAAAAATCCCCGACAAAGTTTTGTTTCACAACATCTAGGGAATGTTCAGGCCAAATTTCACAGAAATCTGCCGAATTTTGGTACCCTATTACGTAATTCATTTGTTTGGTTGAATGACGCATGGTCATTTTCGCGGTCATTTTTGCAATTTTCTTAAAAAAACCGGCAATTCACATTTTTTCCGAAATCTACATTTATTAAGCTTTCCAACGATATATAGTTGGCCATGCTTTCCCTTAGGGGCTGTTTACATGGAGGGAGGAAGATCCTACCACTAGGAAGATCCTAGAAGGCGAAACAACTTTTCGTTTGGTTTACATGCAAAAATTTCGGTCGGGGTAGTTGCTGGAAATCAAATAAAACTGTCAGCCTTGGCAGCAAAACGCCCGGCCGCCGCCATATTTGTTTTTCTGTCTCTAGTACTAGGATCTTCCGAGCGAAGGCAGTTTACATGGTGCTAGGATCTTCCTAGCGATAGGATCTTCCTATCTCTCAGCTAGGAAAATCCTAGCACTAGGGCCAAGTACAACATTTCGCATGTAAACTAAATACAGAAAACATATGGCGCAAGGATGTTCCGCCCTCTAGGATCTTCCTAGCACTAGGATCTTCCTCCCATCAGGTAAACAGCCCCTTAAAATGGCGCGAATACGAATTTTTCCCGGAGGACACGGGAGGACACCCGCGAAGGTCCGGAGTAACCTTAAATACACTAATCTTCCATACACTCTTTAGGCCCAGTTCAGACGCCGTACCTCTCATGTGCCGTACCAAATACATTTTCACTCCTAGGTCGTATTAAGCGGCAAGCTTTGCCGTACCCTGAGATTTTGGCTTGCCTAATTGAGATCTGTCGAAACAAACTCATTTGGACACCGTACAACTGCCAAAAAACTACGTACTACTTGGTACGGCACATGAGAGGTACGGCGTCTGAACTGGGCCTTATTTATTTATTTATTTATTTATTTATTTATTTATTTATTTATTTATTTATTTATTTATTTATTTATAAGAACCTTTTTTTTATAAGAACGTTGAGGCTGAAATTGACCCAGATGTCAAGAACATGCTAAGAACGCACCCAAACTGAGAATAAGGGTTAAAGCATTTTTATTCAGTTCTGAACCCGTTTTGGCATCGAGCTAAAAACACGTCATAAGAGCAGGATCGTACCGTCAAAGGAATTTGACATGACACAGCGCACGATGGTCTTTTTGTTGGGTTTCCTGGTCGCGTTCATATCGGTTTTCTGAAATCCTATACCACGTGACTTAAGAACATACTTTTAAAAGAACGCTTCAGGCTCAAAGCATTAAAAAATATGAACGTCCACTTTCGTTTCAGCGTCGACCGCAAACGTAGACGTTCTTATGAACAAAGATTTGCACCTCTTTCACACACCTTGAAAATAAGCCACAATCAGTAGATTACCGAGGGATTTTAGTCGCTTGAAAAGTCCACCACCATAGCCTACTACTATACCACCACCACCACCACCACCAGCACGACCACGACCACTACTACGACTACGACGACGACGACGACGACGACTACGACTGCCACTGCCACTGCCACTGCCACTGCCACTGCCACTGCCACTGCCACTACCACTACCACTACTACTACTACCGACTACTACCACACGAGATATCGTCAAACTCAAAATCAACAAAAATAACAAAGAAAAGGAAAAAGCAACTTAAACTTAAGTACAACTAATAAATTTCACCAAAAAACTATTTCATTGACCTTTTTTTAAGAATAAATTTTTCTCTCCATATTAATGCCTCAACTTTCAAACTTGTAATTCGTATTCATAAATTCACAGATAACAAATATGTCAAGAAACAGCACCTCCAGGCAAATCTTAAAAAGAAAACTTAAACACCTCACATCTGAACATCCTACAAGCAGCAACACCACCATCTCAACACTCTCCACAAACCGGTACAGCCACTCAGTCTCTTCAACACCACACAACAACAACATACGTCCTAAAGCTACCAACCAGCACTCAGAACCATCAACCAACTCTAACCATCAAAAAACATCCCATACAAAACAACAAGAAAAAAAACAAAAGAAAGAAAAGAAAATACAAGCTTAAACAAAAACAAAGGAATAAAACAAGAACGAAGAATAACAAGTTCAAAGGCACATCCTGCAAGACCACTAAACAATGGATATGGAAGACACTAAAGAACCAAAAGCTCATCCTTCAACAGAAAAAAACCTCTTTAAAATCCACAACCTTTTGAAAATCCAAGAAAGAAATAACACTATCATCTTCAACCTACAGTCATCTCTCCTTACTGAAATTCACAAAAAAGCTGGCAACGACACAACAACCTCTCAAAATCAACCTCCACTATTTCTGCTACAGATCTTGAAGAATCAATTAACTCTCACAAAACTGATAACAACGTCATCCAACAAAGAATAACAACCATCAGAAGAAACGAAATCAACCTATATACTAACAAAGTTAACAGCCTCAAGAAAACCAGCCAACACAAAGGACATTCCTTAAAAAAGCGCCTTAATTCTCTGCACTCCAACCTCCAACTTTTCCTTCAACAATTAAAAAACAGCCAAAACCTCTCCAAACACAACACTGCAATCCTACTTCACCAACAAACTGTATCTGCACGAAAGATCCAACTGGAACAAGAACGAATTAAACTACAATCTACTAACAAAATCCATAATTTCACTGAAACACAACTCCCAGAAGAAGTCACCAACCTACTCAATAAAGGAACAACCTTCATCCCTACCCAAGAAAACTTCAACCCTCTCAAACTAAGCCGCACTATATCTTCAGAAATCAACTCAGCCCTCGAACTTATACTCAAGAGACCAGCTCAATCCTCCTATACCTCCAAGATCAAATCATCTCGCAACAAAAAAAGAACTAAACCATATACAAAGAACAATCCCATTAAACTTCTTCAAGAAGAACAACTTAAACCTAACTTTAATTTTCACGTTATTGATTACGTCCATAATACAATTTCATGTACAATCACATCATACTAACATTACACCTTCAACCACAGAACACATTCTCAAACTTCAAAACAGTACAGACATCATCATTACACAAACTGACAAAAACATGGGATGGGCACTTGTGCCTATCTCATGGTTTACAAACGAATACAACCGACACTTTACAGACACTCATACATACAAACTTGTAAACAACTTTGACATCAAACAACATGTTACAAACTGCAACCAACTATTACAAAAACTAAAATCACGGTTCAAAGGACTTATGACACCAGACAAACAAAAATTACTCAACTCCAACACACTCAACAACCTACACTATTCATGTCATCATCACCAGCTGCAAGCTTCTTAACCTCCCTAACTCTTACCGCGATTTTTTACTTAATCTTAACAGTTTCATTAATAACCGTAATTCTTTCACTGCTGGTAATAACATCTACCAGCAAACACTTGCCATGGGCAGCTACCACAGCAGGCAAATCGCCGACCTTGTGCTGCTAATTAGTGAATTTAACTTAAATTTTAGTACTTTCAACATTAATGGCATTTTTATTTTTTTGCACTACATTGATGATGGTTTTATGCTTACTAACAATGCTAATCCTTGACGGTTCCAAAGAATCCTGTTTAGAATCTTTGGTTTTAATAGAAACTTTTGGTAATGTATCGGGCCTCAGACTCAACATTAAAAAGACAGAAGCTCTATGGATTAGGCTCTAAAAAAGATTTTGACCTCAAACTTCTCCCAGAAAAAGATTTCAAATGGCCAAAGAAAAAAGTTAAGGCTTTAGGTGTTTGGCTCTCAACGGACCCCAATATAATAATATCTTTAAATTACACAGAAAAAATTGAAAAAATTAGATCGATCTTAGGGTGCTGGAATTTCGTAGACTTACCCTACTGGGGAAAATAACAGTTTTAAAGAGCCTGGTTACATCTCAATTAGTATACATATTTTCATCTTTGCAAACTAACCACGAAGCGATTAGAGAAATCAACACAATCTTGTACAAGTTTTTATGGAATGATAAGGGAGACAAAATCAACGAAAAGTAATGATTAATGATTATCCAGACGGAGGGCTAAAAATGATCGATATTGCTTCCTTTAATAAATCTCTCAAAGCTACATGGATCCAAAAATATCTGGACCCTGAAAACCATAGTAAATGGAAGCGACTTTTTGACTCAGATCTTGTACGATATGGAGGCGAAGCAATATTAAAGGGAAACCTTAACAAAAAAGATATAAACAACTTAACAATATCAGACCCCTTTGTAAAAGAAATACTAGAAATCTGGTCAGAAGTTTTTTTTTCAGGAAACAATAGTATCTGACGAACACCTTTTGTTGTCACCTTTGTGGCAAAATTCCCTGATAAGAATTCAGAATAAGCCGGTTTTTTATAATGACTGGCTCCTCAAGGGTATTACACAAGTTAAGCATTTAATGGATGAATCCTCCAATTTCCTCTCCCTTACCGCTTTCCAGACTTTACCTTCAAACCAGACAAACAAAAATTACTCAACTCCAACACACTCAACAACCTACAAATACCTTACATGAAATTACTACCAAAAGTACAAACTGACGTCAACAGCTTCTACTTCAAACCTCAAAAACCTAACTGGATGACCTATTATAACAGCACATTCCTGGACAACCTCTAACCCGTCACGACTTTTAGGAACTGAACTTGCACTATTATTTTACGACTGAAAGACTTTTTTGCTACAAAAAACATACATTTTCCTTTAATTTACAACTCAACAGAACTAACAGACCTTTTACAACAACAACACATCTCAGACATTGACAACTACTGTTTAACAACATTTGACTTCACTTTACACTAAAATCTCATATCAAGACACTATTCATGCCATCATCACCAGCTGCAAGCTTCTTAACCTCCCTAACTCTTACCGCGATTTTTACTTAATCTTAACAGTTTCATTTATAACTGTAATTTTTTCACTGCTGGTAATAACATCTACCAGCAAACACAAGGTGTTGCCATCAGGGCAGCTACCACAGCAGGCAAATCGCCGACCTTGTGCTACTAATTAGTGAATTTAACTTTTTTAGTACTTTCAACATTAATGGCATTTTTATTTTTTCGCACTACATTGATGATGGTTTTATGCTTACTAACAATGCTAATCGTAACCAAATAATAATTACTAACCTCATCTCATCATATCCAACACAAATCCCAATCACATTCACATCAAACCACCATTCAGTCAATTACCTCGACCTTACCATATCACTCAGTCATCACACAATCATGTACCACAAAATCCATTATCAAATCTATCAAAAACCACACCACAAATACATGTATCCTCATTTCTCATCAAACCATCCTCAACACATTTTCGCAGGCATCATCAAGACTGAAACAACATGATACAGCAGACTCTCCTCAACTTTTGACAATTACAACTTTATACGCAAACTATTTACACTCAGACTTACTACCTTGGACTACCCAACCAAACTAATCAACGACAACTCTTTCTCCTAAATTCTCCCCTACAACAGCCACAACGAAGAACAAAAAACAAACAGAATAGACAGACCAAACAATACACAACTACTATCTATTACAAAACAAAATACAACAAACATTTTTTTTTAATACAACAAACATGCTCAAACTGACAAAATCGTGCAACATATACTACACAAATACCACAACAAACACCTCCCGAAACTAACAAAAGCCTACTGTAACACCACCAAACTACATACCATGCTGCTCACAAACAAACTACTCCACAGGAAACTCATCCATGCCAAGACTCCACACACATCTTAATACTACACTCAATCACTTCACTAACAAATTTACAATTCGTTAAGATATACTCTAATTAATATCCAATGTTTACTTAGCACGCGAGATGCTGTTATGTGACAGCTAAAACCAAATCTAAACATGCAATTGAACTCCATTCATGCAAATATAAATATTTTCCGTAATTATTTACATTTTCACACATAACTACCTTGACAATAGCGTCACGAAGACTACAATATGTTAGTTTTTATCATTCATTTTCACTCGTCTATGTTTTAGCAAACCAATATTGATGTCATTTAAAAACATAGTTTTAGCATTTATAACCAAGAAAGTGTTACTGTGACTCTGTAAATATGTAAGTATACATTTATTTATCAATAATTGAAATTTTCCTAAAAATTCAACATCTGTAAATAACAAAAAGCTTCTACCAATTTAATATTGTTAACAAATTTCATGAATTTAACTTACAATTAAATTAATTTTAAACTCATATTTGTCTTCGTTTATTTTATTCCCTTGTTTGTTTGTTTGCCTTAATTAAATTTAGGTACTCAATCGGACGCAACAAAAAACCTTGCCAATTACGAATTTGGAAGCAAGAACGAGATAAATATGATAGAAATCTGTTATGAATCGTATTTTCTCCCAGATCCAGAAGTTTCAGGCCTACCATATATCTTAGTTATAACTTTATTAGACATATAAGTTACTACTGTTGATTTGAGATGAGAGCCACAGAACAGAGGACTCCCAAAATATTCAAGAATTATTTCCACCAATTGGGGTTTGGATTACAAAACAGATACTAACCTAATATTTAACCTTCACGTAACGATATAAAATACATACTCACTTTTCTCAGACATCCAGATGCCTCTCACTTTGGTACAACTTATCTCCACTGAAAAGAACGAACAAATGGCGATGCATTAATCCATAACTCCAAGCGCGTACGGGCGCCTGCATTCAGCAACCTACCCCTTTTCCTCACAAACAGATGATTGTTTTCTCCACCTACATAACAGCGAATTCCAATCTTTTTCCATTACCATTACAATCAACGTACTATTTCGAAAGATGGAAAACCACGTAAACAGGTTCCATTCACCGAACACATCGTTGCAGACCACCATTTTGCCTTCTGGAAGAGCAATCCTGGGACGAGGTTACCATAGCAACCAACTCGTCACCAAAGTCACCTCATTTTGGCGTCAACTTTGGAAAAAAATTTTTCTTCGCAACATAAAGTTACTTTCGCCTTAAGTGAATTTTTTACGTGACAAGTTTTTTATTTCTTCCCGCGTCTTCTCGACTTTATCCAACCCGCTACGTAAGTATCTTCATTTTTATTATTATTTTCCCTTTTTCGACGGAAATTTTTCTAATTCTCCCTCTTTTTAAGTTTTTTATTTCTTACGTAAAAGGAACCCTGGCTTTTTGAAATGCCGCGGTCTCTTAAGGGTTTTACTCCCCCACGAATTTCGTCCCCACTACCCTAGTTGAATTAGCATAAGCTCTTTTTCTTTACCGTGGAATATTTCTTTTAGGTTTAGATTTGTATAATGCCATAAATTTTAGCTCCCAAAGAATTGTTATTGTTCTTTCACCTCAAACGGGGTCCCTAAACTGCATTGTTTGTCTCCCATAAATTCAGCACAAGACCCATGTTTATATAAATAAATTATACAATAAATTTCGATTCAAACAATTTTAATTAATTTTTTTCTTCTTCTTCTTCTTCTTCTTCTTCTTCTTCTTCTTCTTCTTTTTCTTCTTCTTCTTCTTCTTTATTATTTTATTTTTGGTTCTTATACGTATTTGCTGTTTCTTTCTGGAAGAGTCAGTTTTTCTACCGACCACCATACTCTTTTCTTTTGCTACCGTCTTACACTTTCTTGCCTCTTGCTATATATCCCTCGTTCTCCTTAATCTGTTCTTCCGGGACTCGACACGGGGATGTCGGGCAAAGGCGGTCTGGCGCCGGACTAGAAACATCCCTGCTCAGTTGTGCTTTGCCCATGACGACTCACAACATTACAGGAGCCACGGTGTCGATGCATCCTTAATCTAGCTTATATCCTATATGAGAAGTCCTTTCGGATTTTTCTCTCTCTGTCTCCATCTAACAACAAATTTTATCTTATATCACATTTTCTGTTTTATTTCTCCATTTTATTTCTGTCTTCTCCTTCAATTATTCTTTTTGACCTCAGTTACCTAAAAAACAAAAAATTTTAATTATATTTATATATTATAATTCTTATCCTCTACAGACATCTCAATACTGAGCTGCACTAATGAATCATACAGAGAACCATTTCTTCCTCAACCTCTACCAATCAAACTTCTCTAACAACTCCAAATCTACCACCATCCTGAAACGACAAGACCTCTTCCACTCTATCAACGGCGATGCATTCTATCCTCTCAATTCCTGGCCTTCCGACATCAAACGTATTTTCTGGCAAAAACCCATTACCGATAAAGATACATTCAAGCTGTTTCTATTCTTCATTGGCAATGGAGGCTCCCCAAATATTATAGCCGAATGGGTACTTACGTCTCAATATTGGGGGAATGAACGAAAAGCAGAAAAAAGAGCCCGGCAAATGGATTTTTTACTAAGCAACAGAGAAAGAAAGGCAGACATTTGGTTTTATTTTGACATTTTACACCAAGACTGGCGATTTTTAAATGGACGAAAGAGATACTCAGCAAATAATTAAAGTACAAAACTTGTTCATTTTTGTAAAAAACTGTTACTTATTCATGTGGATGAAAATTAAAATTGCGACAAACTTAAGAATGAAAATCTTTTATGCTGATACTCTATATATTATACTGGTTCCTCAGGAAAGAATGCTGAAATCGCAAAAAAGACCACATAATTACACATTTTTATAGATCATTCACTCTAAGAAAATTATCCACGTAATTAATATTTACTCTACATACACAAACAAAACTACATACACTACACAATAAGCCAAATTTCACACAACTATCACATGTCTACCAGATCTCGTCCACACAAACTAAACGCACAGATCCTTTACCATTACCTCTAAATATTATGGCTGGTCCATTACACTTATATAGCTCGCCTAACTCCCAACTCCCCTTAAATTTAATTTAATTTAATTTAATTTTTGAATTTTTTTATATTTCTTTTGTATTGAGCTGGCAGTGTGCTGCTTTGCAGAGGTCGCTCCCTCAATTAACATGTAACCTTAATAAATTTATATGTTTATTTTACTACTCACAACAACCACCCCAATACACACACCCCATTTTACCCCTACATTGATGCAAATCAATGTCCAATTGGGAACCCCCCTAAAGGGATCCCATATTTCAACACCTAACAATGCCACATAGGTTGCTAGATATCTACCAATGTTTTTTAATAATTTTTTTTTTAAATAAAAGCTTCAAGTATTTTTCTTTTCAGTCCAATGGTATTTATCTTCTTGGTTTGCTAATTCTTCCTCAAGAAACATCGTCATCGGAAGAAGCAGCTACTGTCGACCATCTTCAGGTAGGATGAGGAATTGTGTACTGCTAAATCTCGGAATACATGCAAGAAATATTTCGAGACAGTCATCTTTTCATCACGTGTGACAAACAAATAGTAAGATATCCACCTTCATATATTATAACTGATTGTCCATTTTAAACATAAAGTAGCCTGCATGGCGACCGTGTTTGTACCGTGTACCTGCCCCATCTGCAAACTGCTACCTTAAACAGATATCTGACAAACCATGGATAAATAAAGTCAATATTGCAAGCCAGTTCGTATTTTTGCCAGTGTAATAGCATTTAGAACCAAGCTTTCGTCATGTTGTTCCTCTTCCCTCTTATTTTGAGACACAACGGCAAAAAACAAACAAACAAACAGACAAAACAACAACAAAACAATAACAACGACAAACAAAAACAAAAAGAACAAAAAAAAAGAACAAAAACATACAAGCAAAAAAAGGTGGTTTTGCAGTCTACATAAACTGCAAAAAATCGTAGAGGAATAGACTCGTCCACCCGTACGTAGCAACGTTGAATGATAGACTGATGAACAGTGTACTTTTTGATCATGTATAACGTGTTTTCTTCTTTACTTGTTTTTTGCAGAAAAGTGCTTTCAGAGCCTTAAGGTGAGCTACTTTCACAGCTACTGACTATGATTATGAACAGCATATGTAGAGTTAACCATGTTTATTGCTTTTTCTGTAGGTTTCTTTTCAGTATGGAGCGAAATCGCCACATCGCCCAGAATATGCTATTGTCTTTTGCGACATGTACTTACAGCGCCCGATTTCAGGACGCGCGGCATAATAATTTGCATGTTCAGAACTAGTCGGCTGTGATTGGTCAGCAGACCAGGGCTTTGGGAATACCTCGCGTCTCTTCGCGATTCCACTGCTGTCAATCAAACGGTTGGAAGTGTGAAGCAAATTTCAAGATGCGATAAAGTGAACAATTGGGCCCTAATTAGGCCGCGCTCTCTATTCAAACCTTTTGAATAGAGAGATTCGTCAAAGAGTTCGTGAGCAAATTTTATCTGACTTCTTGGACTGTCTAAACCTTATCTGAAATAGTTTATGCAAACCAAGCGGTTTTAAAGCGGTTGAGATGAGCGCGAAGCATTACTTGCCCACCACGAGAGAAGCGCCAAAAGTTATTTCTCGTGCTTTGCAGGAATTGTATTCGCAAAAAAAAAAAAAAACTGGGCTGTATGTTGACTAGCGAGCTTGAAGCGCGAAAGTATAGCTGTATGTTGACTAGCGAGCTTGAAGCGCGAAAGTATAGCCACGCGCGACTTTAAAGGGTGATAAAAAAATTTGACTCGCGCTTTGCAAAAACAAATTTGGCCTGTTTGTCTACAGGCCTGTTTGTGTCTAGCGAGCTTCATCGCGCATCGCGAATAGCTTCAGCGCGAAGAATTGGCCACGCGCGACTAGACCGGTGCGCGTCATTTTATGTAGCGGATCGCCGTTATTGTATATTACGCTCGCTCCCTTAGCACCGCTTAAGTAAAGTCCTCAGGACTTCAGTTTACCAAAATAGTCTTGTCAATGCAGGAAGACAAAGAAAAAAGTGAAATAAACAAGCTTTACTTTCTTTATTATGTGATCATAAATAAACAAGCGCCCGGCTTAACACTGGAATTCTGGTGTTATCAGTTTGTCACACTTTACTCACTCACACCTCAATACAATGCTTAATTACCATGGCTTGCGCTGTATTGTTTATGGAGGTGGAGTTATGAATTCATTAGAACACTCGCGGGAAGTTTAAAAGCGGTCAAATCAACTCCAGTGGGGGGCTCTGTGTGACGTATTTGCATGTAAGTTCAGTTTTGCGGGAGTTGGTTTCAGAAAAGCTGAAATCGATAATACTTCTAACCGTCAGATTTGCACGAAAACTCGGCAAGTGATTCTTTAAATGTTAAGCATAAATAACCATATGAATGCTAACTTGCTTACGTCTTATTTGCCGAGATTTTCAATCTAAACGTGTCGGTCCCATACAGACGGAGCGAAAAAATAGCCACATTTGAGGTCGAAATCGATAATGCTTCCCAAACAGCTACACACCTAAAAACCGTCGCATTTGCTTTATTAACATCCCTTCTACAAAAGCCATATGAATGCTAACTAGTAAACTTAACCGTTTTCCCGTAAAATAAGAACTTTCGAGTGGTGCTGACCGGTTTTGCCCAACTTTCTTTGTTATTTTGTGTACTTTCGCTAATGAGCTTTCAAATGTTTGCGCGAGAAAAGGCGTAAAAGTCCCGGATGTGTCGCGGCATTCTGGGCGATGAGTTGTTTAAAAGGCAATTTGTCGGTGATTCAGGCTTGAGAATGAACATTAGAAAAATCATCGTACTGCGTTTCGAATGATCACATTGCCTTGTGAAATTAACACTACACAAATGCCTTATATTGTCATTTGTTTCGGTTTTCAGGTTGTTTCCCTCTGACCTGTTTGAGAAATTCATCGATGTTAGGCATTATGTCAGAGACTTGAATGCTTACATAGATCTGGTTGACAAGATTTCTACCCTGACGGTAATTCCATGAGCTATTTGCTTTGCATAGTGAGGCGCTTTGATAGTGAGCCCTAATTCACATTTCCGTAAGATGTTCTTATCTAGAGATATTTGCTGTTCAAAAGGTGTTGAATGAAGGATCGTAAACACAAGTTTTTTTTATTATGTAATTTGCTTTAATTCTGGCACGTTTAAGTAATAGGAGACATTTCCCTTAAAGTGTGCGGTAATCTCAAGCATCCCTTCCCTACAAATATAAGGCCAAATCATTTTCCTTGACGATGAGATTATCACTTGACAGCCCTCTAACTTTCTCTGTGTTTTATTCTAAAGGAGGAGGAAATCTCAGTGATCAAAAACAACATCTTAGCGACCAATCAGAATAAAGCTCCTAGCCATTCTGTTGGCTCTTACGAAGTACTAGAACTTCTTGGATCGGTTGCGTTTGGCAGCGTTTATAAAGTGAGGGGCCGGAAAATTAAAAACAAATGTTATCTGTATGCTTCGTCTACCTGCCACACGGGAGAGGGGTGGGGGAAGCCATTTTTGCACCTGTGCGTAACAGTGTCTCAAGTGTTATATTGCAGGTTATTGGTCGTAATTGGAGATACCGGGGTGGGAGTACTCAAAATGAAGGGGAGGGAAGGGTTTACTCTTCAGGGAGAAGCCTTCTCACCAGTATAGAAATCAATAGCAATTGCCAAGTGCTGGCCGGACCTACCTTTGTGGCAAGAGCCAGCATATTCGAGGAATAAAACGGTGGTTGAAGAGTCGCCATTTGGTACAGAATACAGCCTGAGGCCCAAACATCTGCTTTTTCCCCACAAGGCTGGCTTTGAACAACTTCAGGGCTGAAAGAAACCAAACTCATTATGTTTATTACTATTAAATAATAATTATTGGAGCTTATAAATGTAGGCTCCTGTTAATTCTTGGGTGAACGGTCTGACTAAGACAAGTTTCAAACTTGAACTGAACATCAGAAGCACTAAAAGATTGACATCTTATCCTGGGTTAGCATCAATCGACTTCGGAACAACAAGTTCCTGAGAAACCGCAGCCGAACGATATAGATACTGACCAAGCAAAGCCCAAAGTGTTTAGTCCAAACAACAAAAACTCACATACTATGAGTATAATATTGTTCCAACCATTGAAGTCATTTTACTTGCATCTGGGTTCTTCTGCTTCGCTAAGCCAAAGTCAGCTACAAATAAAGTATGCGACAACATCATACGTCGTTTGTCACTCTTCTAGTTTCTGAATTTCATTCAACACCCGAAACGCCCCCCAAATTATTCGCAGTGTTGAGACGCACGAGCTGATCACGTGCGAGTCCAAAGTCTTAAGGAATTACAGTAGTTACCCTTATCTCGAGCCGCGGCTGTCTCGCATCTCCCGCCATCTTGAACCGTTTAATGTTGCTCAGTTATTTATTACTGCTATCTCAAACAATTTTTTGGTTTCCCTTGCGTGTTCGAGGTAGCGGTGGTCTTCTGTATCCTGTTTTATAAAGTGTTGTTCCGAGTGCCTGCACGTGTCCGTTTTAATAGTTGTTGTTGTTGTTTTTCATACGTGGATATGACTTAACCCAATGTTCCGTACGTGATTATGGAATTAGTTGAAGGCGCTCCTCTTAGTGAACGTTTTAATTCCCTGAAGGAAAAACGAGCACGATTTTCAGAAGAGAGAATATGGCATATCTTTATACAGGTGAATTTTTCGTTCAAGTTCCTTTCCGACCCTTCCTCTCCATGTCTTTTTTTTTTCCTGGGCATGGCAGTTGCTCATTTCTTCTGTGGTCCTAGCAAATATGTTTATAAGGGCAAAGAAGTTGCTAGCATTTTTTTGAAGGAAACCAAACTATGATAATGATAGTAACAGGAACGTTGTTTCTTGCAGATTGTTCTTGGTTTGCGATACCTTCACAAGGAGAAACATATCGTCCACAGAGACCTCACTCCAAGCAACATCATGCTGGGAGAAAACGATAAAGTCACGATAAGTAAGATATTGAATTCCTTGTTGTTGTTGTTGTTGTTGTTGTTGTTGTTGTTGTTGTTTATTCAAGCTGAAACCACTGATGTTGTCGCATACTTTATTTGTAGCTGACTTTGGCTTAGCGAAGCAGAAGAACCCAGATGCAAGTAAAATGACTTCAATGGTTGGAACAATATTATACTCATGGTATGTGAGTTTTTGTTGTTTGGACTAAACACTTTGGGCTTTGCTTGGTCAGTATCTATATCGTTCGGCTGCGGTTTCTCAGGAACTTGTTGTTCCGAAGTCGATTGATGCTAACCCAGGATAAGATGTCAATCTTTTAGTACTTCTGATGTTCAGTTCAAGTTTGAAACTTGTCTTAGTCAGACCGTTCACCCAAGAATTAACAGGAGCCTACATTTATAAGCTCCAATAATTATTATTATTTAATAGTAATAAACATAATGAGTTTGGTTTCTTTCAGCCCTGAAGTTGTTCAAAGCCAGCCTTATGGGGAAAAAACAGATGTTTGGGCCTCAGGCTGTATTCTGTACCAAATGGCGACTCTTCAACCACCGTTTTATTCCTCGAATATGCTGGCTCTTGCCACAAAGGTAGGTCCGGCCAGCACTTGGCAATTGCTATTGATTTCTATACTGGTGAGAAGGCTTCTCCCTGAAGATTAAACCCTTCCCTCCCCTTCATTTTGAGTACTCCCACCCCGGTATCTCCAATTACGACCAATAACCTGCAATATAACACTTGAGACACTGTTACGCACAGGTGCAAAAATGGCTTCCCCCACCCCTCTCCCACTTTCAGTGTTGTTTGGCTACACAAACAATGTCCAAAGCATTGGCCGACGACAGTGAAAGGGGGAAGCGGGGAGGGGTGGGGGGCACTTAAGAGAATTGGCGGCTTTCCTGTGGGTTGAGGCAATGTTGACTAGGCAAGAGTGGGTTTTGAGCGAGAGTATCTCAACAATTTTGCGAATAATTGTAGTTGTTTACAGAGTGTGGGCTTATTCACATAGAAGCCTTTCAGAAAAATCTCGCCAAACCGTCTAAGTGCTGATAATGACGGTAGTCGCCGCCAAAGTTCCTCTCGGCCCTAGTGGTTCTTGTGTCCCAAGGGTGGAGACGGGCCGCCATTTTTACGTACCATGGCACACGCAGAACCTTTGAACCTGCGACTTCATGCAATGCAGAATTGCCTCCTACCGACTGAGTTAACTCAGTGAGGGCAGACCCAGTTTTGTTTTACTTAAAAATCGTTTTTATTTATTACTTTTCTGCCTTTTCTGTCTTTCGCTGGCTCAGATCGTAGAAGCTCAGTATGAGCCTATCACTTCTGGACTGTACTCTGACAAGGTGACAGAGACGGTGACAAGGTAAGGTGTCGGTACTTATGCTCGTTGAGTGTGTATCGTGTCTTATTTCTTCCAAAAACGACTGTTATGAATCCCATCTCTCTTAATGTTTCACTTGCTTGCCATTTAGATGCCTGACGCCGAATCCCGATGAAAGACCAGACATAGTGCAGGTAGACCATCTTGTCGTTGGTGAATGTGAATATTTTGGGTCTCGAAAACTACACTGTTGTATAGAAAAATAGGCTTATAATAATAATAATAATAATAATAATAATAATAATAATAATAATAATAATAATAATAATAATAATTTATTGCTTCTAGAGCCCTTTTTACAAAAATAGATCAATAGGGCCTAACAATCCGCAATAGTATCTAACATCATCTACAAGTATTAAAATGGTAAAAAGTAATATTGGTAATAATGAAAAAAATTGAACTCTGAATATGTACAATAAAGTAAAATACTAATGTTATAATCTCGACTTACATGCATGTAGTAAAACGTGGGTACTTTATGGACAGCTACAACGTGGAATAAGTGGCCAATACGTTCATGATTTTGTTTTCTCAGGTCGCGGCTATCATCAGCGAAATAATGCTGGTTTATGTTGATAAACTGAGATCCAACGAGATCAGTTTGGAAAAGAAACTTGAGAGGGAAAGAAAGAAAACCCAAAGGTAAAGTACTTTTCATTGCCTAGATCTGTGTAGAGCGAGCCATTGTGTCTATTTAATTTTTTTTATTAGCTACTTCCAAGCGGAGATGAGACGCAACATGAATTAACCCGCTGTGACTCAAAGCCGATCAATAGTCCCTTTCGAAGTTTTACCTGGTATCTTGACTTAACAACTTATGAAGTTTCTAAAAGTGAAATTTTACAGCAATTAATTGTTTTCGGATTCAGCTTTTTTTTTTCTTCAAACAGACGCAATACTTCGGAAAGGTTTTGCACCTCCGCCAGTATGGCAAAAAGACATTTAAAAGGTGCCTTCAGTTCAATTCGATACTCGGCACCCATACAGGCCTCCCTGGGCTAATTTTCTTTTCAAGCCCACTTCAACTGAGATAGCGGACATTTGAATTTGTAACTACCTTATACTTTTTTCAGGTTAATAAAACAGCAAGCGTTTAATATTAAGCACCCTTTTACTGCCTGAATTCAGCATTAGCTCGCAATTTATGTAGAAGACGACCGGTGTTCACTTAATGTTAAGATGTTACGATTATCACGTTATTAACAAATAATCACATGATTTTTTCGTGAAATTTGGAATAAATGGACACTCGTAAATTTTTCAAAGGCCACAAATTGCACTCACCCTACGGGCTCGTGTAATTTAGTTAAACTTTACTTGTGCTCATTTATTCTAAGTTGCACTCAAAATCATGTGATTACCTATACTAAGAAAAAGGACTGGTTCGAGAAGCTAACATTTCGGTAGTAAAAAATGTAGAGAAGCAGCTTAGAATGGGTTGGAATTTAATTAATTTGTGGATTGTTTAAACAATTTTTTTCTTTGTTGTGGTAAAAATGTTAATCGGCCGACATCTTAAATTGGGCTTTAAAAGAATATAATTTAACCCAGTGATCAATGCATATGTGGACTTCATATAATTAATTTTTTTTTCTTTGAATTTCAGACATAACATTGAGGCTACTCGTAACATGCAGAACTATCATCGCCTCTTCTATGCTTCACAAGAACGCTACGACAAGCTTGTGAACCTGTCAAGTAGTGGAGGTGCCGCTGGTCTTAGGACCGTGGATGCCCCTGAAGGCAGTGATACTGTATTTGAGGCAGCAAACGGTTTAGTTGAATTTCATTTGAACAAGTACGGTGTCCATAGCCACGGAGACACCGAGCCTATACCCCAGTTTGACTCTGGATTTGATAATGGAGACATTCAAGCGAATGGGAGCCTGAGTTCTAGTGCGGGATTTCTAGAACAAAATGGCGGCTCGAAGCTTGGCGGTAATTTGTCTCCAGGCTCTTCTCGACGGCAAAGAACGCTAAAGCCTGTAACTGACAAATCTGGTAAAGGCAGCATTGAAAAGACGACGAGTGTTAGTAAAGACAAAGATAAGCCTTCGCCGAGTGGCAAGAATGGTACAGAAAAATTATCGAATGGCAGAACAGTTGTTGAAAAAACAAATTCTAATTCGTCCAGTAGTAATTCTCATGTTTTTGCGGTACCCAAGCCTCCTGGGCCTCGAAAAGGCGCGCGGAGGCAACTTCACGTTGATTTTGCGGTGGGCAGTAAAACAGGGACATCGAACGGTAGTAGTACTGCGACACATGGGGTGACTTCATCCGGGATGTCTACTTCTGGGATGAGTGACGTTTCATCCAGGAGAACGCAGAGCAGGTTGGTGCAAAAGACAATTCTTCATAGTTATGGGCCGGGTAGTATAGTACTATAGCACACTCGTAACTTTAGTGAAGGTTTTGTGCAACCGCTCCCTACGTCCCCGCACACCACAGGTAACCAAAGCGTACCATGAGAGTTTGTATGGAGCTGAAATTCGATCGAAAATAATCGGCGGTTTTCCGCCGAAAATACATTAAAATCGAAATAAAGTTTAAAAATCTTACCTGTTGTGTGTTTGCTGTGTTTTTATCGCTTTTCCGAGGTTCTGGAGGCCGTTTAGGCGATTTTCTGCTTAAACGGTCGATGCGACGGCATGTCACGTACTAAAGAGAGCTAAAGGTAGGAAAACGGGAATTCAAATTTGCCAACCGAAATTCGAGGTCCCGATCAAAATGCCCGCTAAAAATCGATTCAATCCATAGTCAGCGCTTTCAAACCACAACACATTACAAAAAGGGTAAATGTCCTACCTTTCCATGTGATTCAATCGTCAATTAGTTTATCTCTCGAAGTACAGCCCTGCATTAAAAACGAACTAACTTTTCGAAATCGCCGCCATCACAGGCTTGTAAGGAAAGAGGGTCAAAACTAACGGTCAAGCCTGGGACAAAACGCCAAATTTCGCTCCACCGGGGACGAAATGAGTGACTTCTGTGTCGCCAAATGCCAAATTCACCCCCTCTCCGGTAAGTCAAGTGTTGGACCGCTCAAATTTCGGCGGGAAATTCCCCGCGGGTCGCATGCAGGTATAAAACTTGACTTACCGGAGAGAGGGTGAGTTTGGCATTTGGCGACACAGAAGTCACTTATGTCGTCCCCCGGTGGAGCGAAATTTGGCGCTTTGTCCCAGGCTTGACCGTTAGTTTTGACCCTCTTTTCCTTACAAGCCTGTGATGGCGGCGATTTCGAAAAGTTAGTTCGTTTTTAAAGCAGGGCTGTGCCTCGAGAGATAAACTAATTGAAGTTTGAATCACATAGGAAGGTAGGGCATTTATCCTTTTTGTAATATGTTGTGGTTTGAAAGCGCTGACTATGGATTGAATCGATTTTTTGCGGGCATTTTGATCGGAGCCTCGAATGTCGGTTGGCAAATTTGAATTCCCGTTTTCCTACCTTTAGCTTTCTTTAGTACGTGACATGCCGTCGCATCGACCGTTAAGCAGAAAATCGCCCAAAACGGCCTCCGGAAGCTCTGAAAAGCGATAAAAACACAGCAAACACACGGCAGGTAAGGTTTTTTAAACTTTATTTCGATTTTAATGTATTTTAAGCGGAAAACCGCCGATTATTTTCGATCGAATTTCAGCTCCATACAATCTCTTAGATTACGCTTTGATTACCTGTGCGCACACTAAAGAATAGCCTCGCGCTTTCTTAGTGCTCCTTATACTCTTTAACTGAATGGCTTATGGCTCAGCGCTTTGTGAAAGCGCAAGAAATGACCGCACATACTCAGGGACTGCCTACTTAAACCAGGGTCTTGACATCAGCATCACATTTGTATCATTGCGAGAATACTTCCTATCGACATTTCAGTCCTAGCAGTATGCAGGACGTTTGTCACGTGAACCTAGTTTGATGGCCTTAGCTCTACGAGTCTCCTGTAGCTCAGTGGTAGAGCATCTGGACTAGTAACCAGAAGGTCATAGGTTCGACTCCTGTTGGGAGAACACGGATTTTTCCGAGTCGCCTATGACACAAACAGAATAAAAACATCTTGCTCAAAATTTTACTTTGATCTTGAGAGATTTGAATGAAATTGAGGCATTTCTGGTTCCCTCTGAAGAATGGAAATAGCTTTTAATCGACAGGTCCTAGTTATCAGAGACCTGGACTTCTAGTACGTGAAATAACGCGTTTGTCTTTCGAATTTTAAACCAGTATAGTTAGCAAATTGTATTGTTCACGAAAGGAGAGAATGGTGTGCGGCGTGATAATGTGAAGCCCGCGAACTGGAATTGAAAAGTGGTACTGGCAATCCGGCAATTTCGTACCCGAACTCAAATCTTAAGGCCCCAACAATTAACCCGGCGTCACAACTCAAAATAATTAGAATGCAATGAAATCTTGTGGACTACTTTTTCATTACTTTTCATTTTTCTACTTGTTATTGTCAATTTTAGCTCCTCAGTGGAGATGCATAGAAGGCAGAGTGGTGGACAGTTAAAAGCAAGGCCTCGTACGTATTCCTTTCCTGTAGCTGCTTTTGTCTTGCCACATAGAGCGGTTTTCAGTTGAGTGTCGAAAGTAATTCACGTTTTGCTTTGGTGTTGCTTTACTTCGCTCTGTGATTGGTTAAAAAATCTCGCGCCACTTTCTCGACCAATCAGAAGTAAAACTCAGACCAGTCGCATCTTCTCGCTTGCGTTTTCCCGCGCTTGGCGCCGGTTACATGTATTTGCTTCGAGTTCTGATTGGTTCATTGGGTAATTTGTGTATGTTGTGATTGGCTGGGGTAATTACTTTGGTTTTGGTTTTACGACACTCATTTGAAAAGCGCTCTAGTGTCTTTTATTTTGGTGTTTCTCCTCCCAGTCTTGCTGTTTTCATATCGTTGATTTGTTTGTTTTCTTTGTTTGTGGTCCGATGTATACTCTCTAGTCCCCGATGTAAATTAATCGTTTTTTCCTTCAGCCACTGCTGCTGCCACGCTCAGCATATCTCCTCGTAAAGTTCGTCAAATAAACGATCCCATCTCTCAGATCCTCAACCAACTTCACAAAATTATTTTCATAACGCAGGTACGTATGTTTATCCGCAAACTTTAAACACATAAACAAGACTGTTTACAGTCCATTGCGATCTTACGCTTCGATCGAACAGCCACCATCTTGCTTTGTTATGGTGTGCGCAACCTTGGGAGAGCATAAAAACTACCGAGCGGGCGAGGGTGAAGAGGATTGACGGGAAATGAATGTAAAAAATAAAAAAGCAAAACAACAACAACAACAACACAAACTTGACCAGCAGAATTTTCCAACACAAACACACAAAGAACACAAAGGAAGATTGAACCTCAAGGTGACTTCTACTCAGTCTGTAGTTTTAACACTTGGATGATCTTTACATTCAAACTACAATGCTCATGGGTCCAACAGCCAGTATATCGAAACTCCTGATAACTTTCCGGGCCCGAATACTATTTTAGATGCACAATATTCTCCAGTAGCTATACAATTTTCATTGATTTTGAAAGCTAAATTTTAATCTTTATAATTTCGTGAAGCTAATTGCTAAGTTTATGCCAATAATTGCCATTCGCTGATAAATAATGAGCTCGAAAAATACTTATTGGCCCGGAAAGTGATCGGGAGTTTCGAGAAACGGGCCCCCTGGCTGTTTAATAGCTTTACCGTTTAACGCTGATTGTACATGTCAATTTATTTATTTATTTATTTATTTATTTATTTATTTATTTATTCATTCATTCACTGTCTACTGAAGGGTTCGTGTCTTTTACAGTTACCTCCAACGTTATCACCGAATCCTCAGAGAAGAATCGTGGAACAATTCAAGAGAGCGTTGTTTGCTCCGCATAACAGCTCTTTTGTCAATCTTAAAAGTGAAGTAAAAAAGGTATGGATTTTAAACAATGCAGGTCATGCTGGTACAGTAAACTCACACCTTGCGGACACCCCGCTAAGGCGTTTTATTTGAAGGAAAGAAACCCTTGCTATTTCGGAATCTCGCTATTTCGTACTTACGGACGGACAGCTCGGTCCCGAGGACAGACGTTATTCAAAATGTCGTTAAAGTGGGCATCAAGCGGCGTCTTTGAATCCTTAAGAAGTGTAAAGGACTCATTGTACGAAGAAGCGTAAATAATTTCTGAGCCCGGTTGTTCGAAAGCCGGTTAGCGCTAACCCAGGATTAAAATTTAGCCAAGGTTCCTGATTCTCTTATTCAAAAAAGTTTTCACACCAAATTTGAAGTGGCCGTTTTAAAGCAACCAAATATTTACAGGAATCCTTATCGTTTGGTTGTAAAACTGAATTAGAAATTGACGCTAATCCTGGGTTAGCTTAATCCTGCTTTGAACAACCGGGCGCTTCTTTTATGCCTTTACATCAGTAAATGATACTGCAGTCAATGCAGATGTAACTACATGTAATTCCCCTACTATTTTTCTCGTACCCCGGCCTGCTATTACGGACTCTCTCATTTAGTGACTATTACAGTCACTAAATGGCATTCCCGAGGGTGCCCGCAAAACCGTGGGAGTTAACAGTAGTGAGCGCGAAGAGTGACAGGGAAATTTGTTCGCTAACACAGTAAGGAATCTCCGCTCCTAGAGAGGTCCAACTTTTATTCTTCAGTCACGATATTTATACATTTCTATATTGTAGGTGATCGAGGGTTCGAGAGAAGTGATTGATCTCAAGTTTGGCTTCGGTGATCCCTCGTTCCTGCATCATCAACAGAATACCGCCGACAAGTTAGGTACGTAGAGACAGGGTTGGGGCTAACAGCGGTCAAATGCACAACGCGTGCGCAGAGCCCGCCATAATTTTGCAAAGAAAAATACTGACAAATGTGGAAAGTTTCACTTTAACCACCTCAACGCCGTTTCTGAAAACGTAAACCTTTTACTGTCATTATGTGTTCAAAATGAAGTAACTGTCATTCACAAGATTCATTGGTGCGAAAGTCCGGTTTTTTCGGGACATTTTTTCCAGTCTTCACCCTCATAAACGTTTGAACTGATTGAATTTTCAACGCTTTGAAAACCCGGACGTCACGTAGCTTTTCACTTTTGTCCGCTGTAACAAGGTTGCCACAGGTCAGGAAATGGTCAGGGAAAATAAAAATTCTTCAAGGTCAGGGAAAAGTCAGGAAATTTTATTTTGAGCCAGGAAAAATTGACATTTTGAAGAAAAGTCAGGGAAAATTGAATTACAATTTCATATTCCATTGATGGCTGAAAGAAATATTTCAGGTCACTGTGATCTCTCCTTTTTCTTGCCTCGCTGTTTTGTTAAAACCATCGTAGAAATGCCCCAATTGTTGTGATTCGTTAAAAACTTATTAGTCTTAAGTAAATGGTGGAAAGGGCGGCTGTAAGGGGAGGCTGGAGGGCGCTACTATATCTGACATTTTGTATTTATTTGGTCAGGGAAATTTTATTTTTATCAGGGAAAAGTCAGGGAATTTTAAAAACTCATGTCTCTGGCAGTTATGTGTAAGATGTTTGGCTGGCTAAATTTACTGTGCATCTTCTAGGTAGTTATCCGACATTTCTGATTTTTGTCTGTTTTTGTTTCGTCAGTGAGCGGAGTGAATCTTGAGTCAGCCGACGCACAGGAAATCGGAATAACCTATGAGATGATGCAGGTGAGAGAGTGCTGTTTTCCCCTATATCAACATACAAATTCTCCTTTCTTGTCCTCGTACATTTCTGTCAGAAGTAACAGGGAGAAATGTGAAAATATCAAGGGAATGCATCTTGGGCGATCATGACCTGAGTTGCCTTGAAAACGAGTAAAGGACTGGGAACGGTTTTCTAAAATCAATTGATTGAATATAATTCAGTTCGTTGTCTGCTAAAGCACCTCAACAATGGAAATCCTGCCAAATTTGGAACTAATTGGTTGATTGGAAGGAGAATAAATGGCTTCCACAAATCGGACAATTTACGGAGTTTTTATGGTTAGGGGTGATAAGCTTTTCAAAATGGAGACGTTTGTCAAGATGGGATTTTCGCTGTCTGGAAACTCGTAGCTAGTGACTTTTCAGCTAGATTGCACAATACCCTGCAACTCAAGCTGCTCGGTGCAGCCACTGAAAATGGCTACGCCGTCGGAGCAAACACTGGGTATGAAAGGACCGGCTTCAGAATAAAGGACTGGGAACGAATGATTTTCTGGCGGCTTCGCGTCTACGCACTCGCTAACTGCTTTGGAATTTTTCCCGCGAAATGTAGCAATGGTTTCATCAAGTGTTTATAGTGCAGCCAAATCGAGCAATTCTTGCAGAGTTCTTTTTTTTTTTTAATCGATGGTTGACAGTTTTAAAAATAGACAATATAGATAATTATGACGAATCTCTCAACATTGCACACATATGCTCGTTCTATGCATGACTGCATGCTGGTGTTTCTTTAAGAAATATGAATAAATGCGTGTCCAGTAACTTGAGAATAGCCGGCGAGTAAAAAAATCATTCTTTGTGAACTAGAAAAGCTTCATTCCTGTATTCGTGACGTTGCTTTTACCTACTGTAACTTTTCGCTTTTTATAAAATTGATGATAATGTCGAGGTCAGATTTCTGCTAATAAAAATGGCACCCCAAATAAAAACATGACTATTTGATGACACCGTTTTTTACACTGGACACATTCTCTGGAACTTTGCAGAGAAAGCTACGAATAAATTAGGACGGTTTAGCCGCGAAGAGGGGTAGCCACTTTGCTAGGAATAAATGACGATGTAGTCGCGTAGACGCTAGCCACTTTCCACAGAACTTAGAGAGATGAATAAATTATGACGGTGTAGCCGCGTAGACGTGTAGCCGGTTGCGCCCTGTAGGTGCGGGGTATTCTGCAATCGCTTCAACTTTCCATCCAAACGTTCTAAAATTCGGCAAGGCTGGTAATTTTCACATGCTCTCTCTTGTGATGGTCCCAGGCCCCCACTCGTTTCTAAAGTGGCGAATGGTACTAAATGGAGAAATTTGGTGTGATCAGTATTGGGTAATTGGGGCTTGAGGGGTTCATGCCAAATCACGCGTCCGTCAAACCACCAGGGCTAATTATCATGATGCGACGTTTGGTGTTAAACTCGGGAAGGGGCCGATTGAGGCCACCTCAAATAGTCCAAAACATTTTAAATCTTAATTGATTTCAACCAGTTTTTTTCTTTTGTAGAATATAATTGAAAACGTTCTAATGGAGAGCGGCTATTATGACATGTCACCGTGTGCCAGGTGAGACACTAGTTTTCAAAAATGTTACAAAAATGGCTGTTATTACAGTTGAGCCTGCAGTCAATTATATCCTTTTGTTAGAAAAAGGCACGCAAACGAGGCTGGTGGGTCAATACTGTGCGATACAAGGCAGAATGACCCACTAGCCTCGTTTGTATGTCAAAACCGCTGATAACTGTAATAACAGCTATTACATGGATATCCCCCGGGGATTAGGAAAGTAAAACTAAGAAGCATAGGGGAATGACATCGGTGCTCTAGATACGTTTAGACCCAGGGGCCCGTTTCTCGAAACTCCCGATAACAACTTTCCGGGCCCGGTAAGTATTTTTTCGAGCTCATTTATTTATTAGCTAATGGTAATTATTGGCCCAAACTTAGCGATATGCTTCACGAAACTATAAAGATTAAAATTTAGCTTTCAAAATCACTAAAAATTGTATAGCTATTGGAGAATAGTGTGCACCTAAAATAGTTTTCGGGCCTGGAAAGTTATCGAGAGTTTCGAGAAACAGGCCCCAGGTGTAAGAGACCTTTAAATGGGATCGCGAGTATGAGGGATATCAAGTAGGTCTATCGAATTTCAAGTCTTTCGTTGCTCTTTGTTGTTCACGAATAGAGAGATTGGTTTGCCACGTGACGATGTATACACGCATATAACTCACATCGACGGAGATTGAGAGGATAGTCGTAAGGTTTAAAACATGTTTTAAAATATCGCGTGTCGTACAAGTCAATCATTGAAAAGCTACGCAAAGAGTATATATTTGTTAACGTCTTTGGCTGAGGCCAAAAGTCGAACTTTAAATGTGCCGAACCTAATGTAAACTGCGAGTAGTCTCTAGGATTGTGGGGCGGGCGAAATGCACACGCGCTCGCGCCAGGTTCGCCCGCCCCACAATCGCCATCGCCAAAATTAGAGACCACTCGCAGTCTAAACCTAATTCAAATTAGCAAAAACAATATATTTTGCATGTTTGCGGTAGGTTCGGCTCATGTAAACTTCGACGTTTGGCCTCAGCCCTTTAGGTCTCATTTCATTTTATTTTTTAAAATCGTCTTTTGTTCTTGTTCCAGAAACCGAACTGTCCCTTTGGGTCCTATTGACACGGTGCCAGCATCTGGTGGAAATTTAGGTTCCTCTAAGAGGGGCGCTATCTCTTGACACATTAGAAGTCTTCTGTCCATCCAAAATGGCTAATTATTAAAAAGATTGTCTTAGAACGTGTCTAAGGTTATGTTCACAGCATACCTTGTGCAGACAAGAAAATCGAGTTGGTCTTTTGCGTTCACTCGCGAAACGTTGATTTCGGGACTGTTCAGCTCCGCTGAGATGTTCCCAGGCAATTTTTTAACCAAAGAAAAAAAAATGAGACAACTGTTTAAACAGTGTACGAATTAGTCGCATACGAACTATTATTATGCTGATGTCCCCAATTTACGCAAGGCTGAGGTTTAAGCTTGTCTGCCTACGCATTTTTAACGTGCATGAGTTTTTGCCCGAAAACAGTAAGACAGTAAGAATTTGTCTTTACCAAGAGAAATTCTAGCCTACTGGCAATCGGTAACCATCATAAAACGAGCAAAAGTCGGCACGGTTGTTTAATCTTATACAAAATACAAGCGATCATCATATTGAGATGTGCGAACAAAAACAATCATCTCCTGTGAAAGTGGAACGCTTTTTTACAGGATACATGTAAATCTTTGTACCTCTCCAACCGTAATGTTAGCAGGCAACTGCATTGAGTGCAGGCTCAATTGGAACGGAAGTTTTCCGGAAGTGTTTGGAAAATTTGGGTTTTCCTCGTGAGGCTGTAGTAACTTCCCGGAAACCGGAATATTCCATTTTATTCTTGGCCCCAGTTTTTGTGGTCGTAAATCAATTTCGTATTTCTTTCGCGTACAGTCAGCCGGTTGAGAAAATGAAACTTTATGTCAACCGTTCCCTTTCAATTTTCAGCCATTTTGGATGGAAAACAGACTTCGATATCTGTAAACTTTTGTACAAAACAAATCTAATTTATTTTTCTAGCAGACGTTATTTAAGATATGATAGAGGTAAATGGAGAAGTTATACCTGAAGTGTATGCAAGAATGGGCGAATTTTTAAGAGTTTAGAAGGATATTTATATTTCCTGTTAGGTGAATATGAAAAGTGAAGCTTTTGATGGTGTAACGCCACATTTTATTCCTTAATCAAAATGGTATATTCCGGGATGTCACAACCGGCAACCGGTAGTCTAATAAAACCGTAACTCTATTGCTTCCTCTGTTCTGCGCTTCCGCTTTACACCGTGGAAGAAAAAAAGAGGGGTGACCCAGTTGTTTTCATTTTGGTCCACAAATATTGGCAGGTTTCTCGTGCGTTCTTCTGTGAAGTACGAGTCGTCGGCCGAAGGCCGATCAGCGAGTGGTGTAAAACAGTTAAATCGTGCGAGGCGAGGTCGCGTGCGCAACAAGCGCCTCTGGCACCCTTCACAGCGGTCAAACGGCAAAAGCTACGTCACTTGCGGCTTTGCAGAGCCTTGTAATTTGAATCAGTTTAAAGGTATAGGGGTGTGAAGTTCGTTTAAAACGATGCTTAAAATGTCCGAAGCAACCGAATTTTGCGCAGACAAAACTTAGGGTTACTTTATTTTGAATACTTACTCAACTTAAAAAGCTTAAGTTTTGAGAAACAACGTTACGTTTTGGGCACATTTGTCTGTATTTCTGCTACTGTTAATTAAATAAGTTGTTTTGTGCGAATAGAGTCAGCTCTCCCTCCTCCGCAGAGGCCCCTGTTAGTAAACACCAGTCAGCTTAAGTGTTAAATTTCTGTTTCATGTTTCTTATGTAGAGCATTTCATAAATAAGGCAGTCCAGAATTCCTCGGGATTTCCGTAGGATCGAAAATTGTTTTCGAAGTTTTGTGAGTCTTGTGTCCACACGGTAGTAAGATTTTAAGAACTGTCACAATTCGAATTTCTACACTTTAATTGTCTTTATATTTCTTTAAAAGTTACGGCGGGAACTGCGCTGGCGTGTTGCGTTTGACCGCTGTGAACTGGCACCCAGGGTAGAAAAGCTATGACTTCCGGTTGTAATCCGTGAAGTCCCAGAAGTCAACGTTCTCTTTGCTTAGGGTCCCTGATGATCGTTTGGATTGATTTCCAGTGTGGCCATTCAGTGAATATCGATGGTGGGAAATCGTTGGGTTAATCGATTTTAATTTTAAAAGATGGTCACCTTAAATTTGGAAAGAAAATGCCATACATTGTTATGTTGCGTAATTATTTCTGATAAATACCTGCTTTACCCGCAGTTTTCATTTTGGATTCCAGTAGTCCATGTTAAAATCTTTTTTTTTTCCTCGCATGGTCATAAACCGTGCAAAAAATCTTCTCTATTACAGAACTAGGAGGCACCGTCCTTAATGACAGTTGGTTGATTTATTTAATTGATGTCGACTGGTGTCAGTCAGCCGATATCCAATCAATGGATACGAATGAAATATCCTTAATTGCAGATACTATCAGAGCGTGCGAAAGTCACTATCCACTGGTTTGGTGTATACTGCCATCGTTTACCCAGGCTGTTTGATTCATACCTGTTTAAACCAACCAGACTTTTTTATAGATGGAAGCGTCTTTAAGTGACGAATTCTCTTTATTGCACTGCACTAATTTCCTCTTGTGAATGTGTACGAATCACGTTTGGCGACGAAAGCTCGAGTGTGATGAAGAAGAAAATGTAGATTTTAACTCAGTACGGATATAAACTATATCATCTCCTTCGGTGTGTATTAAAAAATAAATAAATAAATAAATAAATAAAGAGTAAAGCAAGAGTAACGGGATGGTATGAGTGTGGATTTTTCTGAAAACAAAAAGTAAATACTCAGATATAACTGTGGGTGATTTTATTAAAGACTGAGATTGTGCATTCACGATCACTGCTATTAAATCAACAGGTAGCCTATGACAACTATAGGTTAAAAGAAAACGATTGAAAAGAAATCCGAGTAACTTGCAATGCAACTGAAACTACTCATGGCACAAAGTGGATTTTTTCGTCCAGGCACATCGTCAAATTTGTCGCTGGAATGTTGACATTGACACTTCCAAAGTGGATGCATTCCTTCACTTCTTCGAGGCATCTGCATAACAAAAACATTATTTTACACTTTAAATGGCACGTAACAGAAATTTTTCGTGATTTTAGAATTCAGATTTTGTGGCGCAGGATAACCCTACTATCTTAATCGTTTTTTGCATGCTACGACATGATCTAAGATTAAAACTTTTAAGTGTTAGGCAAACCTTCATTCTTCGCAAAGTCCATTCTTCTCTCAAGCATTTGAAACGTTTTCGCTTGCACTTATCGGATTCCTCCGGGCGTACTCTACAATGTCTTTTGTAATTTCAGGATTCAGGATTCCGCCGCGACGTTCAAAATCCCTACCCCCCCCCCCCTCCTTTATATGTTTTGTAATAGTACCCTTTCCATACCGATATAAAACATTGCCCTCCACTCTTTGTGACTGATCAAAACAAAAAATGGCTCCTTGCTTTCGTATATTTTTGCTTTGTAGGTAGTGCCAAAATTTTGCAACCCTTTATACTGTATATGGGCGACCTTTTAAGCTGCAAACTAAAATAACATTTTTCCCACCCCTATACTGCGAGTCACCAAAAGGAACCCCTTTCGGTTGGAGCTTCTCGTATAGTTCATTATGGGGATTGCCTCTTACTCGCGCTTATCTGTCACGCGTTTCTTCTAAAGAAATACTTAGCAGTTGTTGGAAGACCGGAGAAACATAACTGAAGGCATTCAGGATTTTATTATTTCTTTGAAGAGTTACCCTCACCGATTGGAACCGGCCATGAAAAACCTAAGAAATACAGTGGAAAACGAACTCTGGTATGCGGGTTGTACATGTCAAGAAATATTAAAGTTTTTAAGTGTATTTGTCGTCAGGACTGATCCACAGCCAAGAACAGCTGCGTACAACGGAGACCCTGATGAAACACACTTAGTGATTGGTAATTATTTCCAATCAAACCATTGGATAAACGCTGAAGACAACGGGGAAAAAAAGAGCTAAAATCTACCTTAAAATGCAGAAATTGCATGTTTCATCCGCCAGACAACTGAAAAACAGTGGATTTAGTTCAATTCAGGCGGCATTCCTAAACCACTAAGACACTGAAGACCACGTCGACAAACCGCTGAAGGGTCTAAATACCTTAATTAGTAAAATACTCTAAAGCATTCGTTCTAAACGTCAAACAGGCCTTTACATCAGCATCGGTCCTTAAGTAATGATAAAGCAATACGGAAATTCCCTTTTTTTTTCTCAATGCCGTGATCAGTTAAGAAGAATCATCTTAAATAAATTATAGTATAGGTAATCGAATAAGTGCGAGTTAGTGTAATTGAGGATTTACACTACGAGTGATAGTTGAGCATTCTAACAAAATTTCACGACACAAATTTGGACCATAAATACAGTACTTGAAGAAAATTAAAATTGGCTTCTTAACTGGGTCACGGAGACAAAGTTATCAAAATTCCCGCCTTCGCGCCGCTGTAGTGTTGTTGCCAATAAAATATTACTCTGCGCTGCAGTGCAGTGCAAATTAACGATTAATTTGCCTGCTCTCAGCCAATCAGAATGGGGTAATTTTTCAGGTATATGACAAAAAAAGGAAATTCTCCCAAGGAAAGTATAAAAATACACAGAAAGTGAGGAGAAATATGATTTGCTCACCTCCAACCATAAGGACAGCAAGTTTGAAAGTCTCTGCAGCAATTTGCAGCGCGTAACCGACAGCAACCATATCGCAGACCTCTCATTTGACAACACGTATTGCCTTCTGGACAGTGCCTTAAATCAGGGCAAAGAACATTTGGCGATGGTGGGCCTGTGAAACATTAATAATGAAATGAAGGAGGAGAACATAGACACGACAAGTATGTTTAGTAAGATTCATGAAATTAAGGGTCTAATTCGTGAAAACTGTCAAAATTCTTATACGAGTGGGAAGGGACGGGCTTTCTTTTCGCAACTGCATAAGTTGCGTTAATAACTGCGAGGATCTTCTTTGCATTTATTTCTTCATTCCGCAGCTCAAGTATATGAATATCATATATTCATAATTTCAATACGAATTTTGTTTAATAACGATCCCCGTCATTATTTTTAAGCTCGTTTTCTATTTATCTATCATCATTATGCGCATGTGACCGACACAATATGTGGTTTTATAGCGGAGCAGCTGCGCGGGCTGAAGGCCCCGGCGCGAGAGCGGAGCTCCATACTTGTAGAAACGGAACATATATAAAACCACGCGACTCAATTTTTGTGGTCATGATAAAGTCATGTACTGAAAAGGAACTCTTCTACCTTGCCAACTTGCGAAAGACGGCAACCGTGAGATGAGAACCTGACTGGGTCCTGCTCGTCCCGCTTCCATTCTCGTTCCGGACGAGAGGCCGCATTCCGTCTAGTCAGCACGAAAGGCGGGAAAATATACGCATGCCTATTAGGTGTCTCCGTCTTTAAAAAGCCGCAAACAAGCCGCGATGCCATTTAGACGGGGATTTTCTCGTCTAGCTTATGTAAGGCCTAGTCCTCCAACCCTAGTCTTACACAAGTCGCGACATGCCTTGTGGAAGTCGCGAACAGCAGTTTTTCTACCATTAATCACGTTTATACGGTCACTTCGCGTTGCTCATGTAAGTCGCGTCTTGTGTGTAAGTGGCGTCTAATTTTACTCAATAAAAGGCCCTATTTTGGTCTTCTTGTAGGCAACCAATTCATTTCCACTGAAAGATACCGAACGACACCATTCAACCGACATGGTTTCCAAGAATTTTAAGAACCGTTAGCAAATCATTTCAATTTCGGAGGCAGTCTATCCCCCCTGGTTTATCGAAATTTAGTGTTAAGGTGTCTTTAGATGTACAGAAATATATGATTTCATCTTGTTGTAAAATAAAGCGGTTTTCTTGGTTTATGTCAAGGTCAGTCCTCGGGATGGGGAATTGTCCCCTTCTGTGCACGTGTGCGTGGAAATGGGGAAGAAAACATCAACTAGAAAGAAAATTCCTAGGGGGTGTACCCAAGGGGAGGGGGAGGGGAAAATTGATAACAGCTACAATTGAACCAAACAAAATAACCAATCTTGCAGCAATCGTTGGAGATCCGTCATCACAAGTAGCGTATAAAACTAGGCCTGGGGAAATTGATAACAGCTGGAATTGAACCAAACAAAATAACCACTCTTGGAGCAATCGTTGGAGATCCGTCATCACAGGTAACGTATAAAAACCCTGGGGAAATTGATAACAGCTAGGATTGAACCAAACAAAATAACCACTCTTGCAGCAATCGTTGGAGATCCGTCATCACAGGTAGTGTATGAAAACCTTGGGGAAATTGATAACAGCTAAGATTGAACCAAACAAAATAACCACTCGTGTAGCAATCGTTGGAGATCCGTCATCACAGGTAGTGTATAAAAACCCTGTTATTACAGGCACCGCGAGGAACAAAAAAATGAGGAAAACTTATACCGTAAACGGTAGAAAATGTATGAGTAGTGTAAGCGGGGGTTGGACTTACCATCCACGGATTTTCCTCCAAAGCACAGCATAGCAGCACAGCAGGTCAAAAGAAGGCAAGCAATTATTTTTGGCGATGTCATTGGGCAGATTTAGTAGGACCTCAGCCGACTTACTAATTCCTGAAAAAAAGAATCAATGGGCACAGTCGTACCCAGAATTCGGTTTAGGGTTACCATTGTAGATTAAATTCCACCGGGCATTTTAATCATAAAGAAAAATAAGAAGAAGAAAGGAAAGACGACATGTTAATGTGGCTCCATTGTACAATAATATTCATTGTTTGTTGCTCCGGTAATGGGGTCAATGAGATCTCTTTAACTGCTTGATAATCCACGCTCAGAAAACATGGTCGAGAAGTGTAACTCGGAAGCAAACAACAGTTGAGCTAGAAACAATGAAACACTCAAATATAACCACAACTACACTTACACTTACTGGTCAGGTCACAGAACGGAGTCTTTAAAATAAATCAATAGATTGAATTTAGCATAGGTTATATCAGTTATATAGCTTAGTAAAACCATAAATATAAAAAATCGATCTCTTTCCATGAGCCAGTTGTGGGCCCTTACAATTTAACATTTTGTAAAAGGCAACAGTCTAGTTGCAAGCAGAGAATTATAGGTTTTAAGTCTCAGATTTTGCTACAGACGAGACTGCCACAAGCGCACTAATTAAGTGCAAGCACAAAATGCCCTCAACGCTCGCAGAAGCGTAAGCTCAAATCAATTCATGTCATTTTTCTTGCTTCGGCCCAGTGCTCGATCTAGTCCGCGCGAATGAAATTTATGACGACCAATGCAAATCACCAAGACGAGAAATTTTTTGATGCACGTTTGAGCAAATCCGTAAAGGACGATTCGTAAACAGTTGCAACACTCGCCATAAAAAATTTCGAACTGGTTAAGCGTTGTTTATATAGAAAAATCCATGACAACGACGAACATAATTTTTGATATCGATCTAAAGGCCTCCGTTACCGAATATTTACGAATTCCTAAAACAATATAATTATCGAATTAAATCGAACCAAACATAGACTATTTCATAACGTATTGTCTCGAGATGTTTTCGAACGATGTTTTTCTCACCATGTCAGGAAAGGGAAGAATTAGTGACGATGATTCACACAAACGACCAATACACTTAACAAATTAACGAGTATTGAAACTGATAGCTACAACGTAGGCATGACTAATGCATGACTACGGTATGGAGGTCTGATGTAATTTTCTCTTTCGCTCTTACCGTAGCCTTAATCCGACCAGTTGATTAGGTCTTTACGAGCCTATTATTTTGTTCTGTTTGTCGAAATAGTTGTTTTTCTATGGGATTCCATGGCGAGAAAAAGTACTCAAAACTGTAGCCAAGCACCAAAGGCGCGATTGACTCCAAAAAATGAATTTTTTCCTCAGATATAATCGCTTTGTCTGCTTCTTGCGCTAACTTTTTGACTGAACGTTCAGCAGATTATCTTTCAGAAGTAATTACTTGTCGGTATTTAAACCTCACGTGAATTTCAGAAAGTCAACAAAGTCATTCAATTGTAATTAAATGTAATTTTCTTTTCGAAAGAATAATCGCACTGTTCAATTTAATTTGGTGGTGATGCCAAACATGCACGGTGTTTTTTCTCGGGTAATGCTTCGTCTACTTCATGGCGCTAATATTACTGTTAACGTTCATCAGATCATCTTTCAGAAGTAATTTCTTGTCGGTACATGAATTTCAGAGGGTCGACAAGTCTTAACGAAAGTCTCACCGATTGGATAAGAGGAATTAATTAATGTCAAAAAATGGCAAAATGGATTTTTTCCCCTCAGGTAATCGTTTCGTCTGCTTGTGCAGCTAATTTGAAGACTGAACGTCCCAGCAGGTTATCTTTCAGAAGTAATTACTTGTCGGTACTTGAACGCACGTGAATTTCAGAAGGTCGACAAATAAAGGGTGGATTCATTTGCTGCGTATGGGCGTCAACAAAACCCGGAACATGGAACATTCCGGAACATCCCGGAACAGGGTAAATTATCACAAAATAAATGAAAAAAAAAAAAAGAAAGAAAGGAAGAGAAAGCGATTAAAGAAACAACCAAAAAAACAAACGAACAAAAAAACAAACAGTAGTAACAGTAGTACTAACAGTAGTACTTTCCAGCCAATTTTATCATGTGAGTTTCTACCGTGTTGGTTTCTTGGCCTCCTTCTGAATTAAAAAAAAAGGGATTAAGCCACATAGTAACCAGTAAGAGTTACCAGATCTGTGACAAAGAACTGGATTTGCAGAAAAACTGAACAAAAGTAAAACCACATCAAATTAACTCATCATTACGGCGGAGAAAAGACAAAGACAAGAAGAATGAATTTATAAAAATAATAACTAAATTAAAAAACTGATATAATTTTTGTGTCGGATATTTCAGTTTGAAACACAAACCTTCACCGAAAGCGGTGCCTTTTCACAGTTGAGGGAAATTTGTTATCTTAGAAGGTGCGATCCCCAAGTGTAGAACAGCTGACTTTTTCTTTAGGTGAGTATAATTTAGGTTCATTCATCTCTGCACACTTTTACTTTGGAAATCAACTTAAACACAAAACGTCCTTAAACAACCGAATAAACATGAGATCAGCCGGGGTGTTCCGGGTTTTACAGACACCCATAAATCAACGACGCGTTCCAGCGTGCGCTCGTACTTCATTGGCTTATTTGATCCTGTCAACTCTGATTACTTTTCCCAAAGGAGGCAATTGCCTGCTCAAATACTTGCGAAAGGATTGCATTTCCCCGTGCTACCAAAAATTTCAATCATTGTTCTTCACTGAATGCGAGAAGTCGATGCGCGTATCCCAAATGGGATGCAAATAAACAGGCTGCTGAATTTCCCACCCTTCCAGCATTTTAATTATCAGGGTTTTGCAGACAACCTAAATTCGTTTGCTGTCACCATAGGTTAATCAGAAGTACCCTATCATGAATTAATCCCGTAAGAAAAATAGAAATAAAGTACATAGTCATCTTCACTTTGTACCATTATTCCATCTTCCCGTCTGCTTGTGCCTGACATATCCTCAGGTGAAATAGCTACTTTCAACACAACTAACTAAGTTATAATAAGGTATCACGTTCCACAGCATTTAAAGCCAAGTAAATCGCAATTTTTGAAGTTTTCCTTACTTTTCGCCTCGACGTTGAACATAATTATCAAGCTAAAAACAATAGGTGTTTAGCACGGGTAGTTTTCTGGCCGTTATCGACACGAAGAAGATTAACACGGGTTGCAATTGGGGTTTTTGAAAAACTGTTAGGCTGAACAGTTTTCAAAGTTTATCTTTTTTGTTTGTAAATTTAAACATGACGCTCGGGATACATATTGTGTTTGTCACGAAGCTGTTATTTTGTCATTTACAAGTAATTTCTTCGCTAAAGTTAAGTTTCATAGAAAGTAAGGGCGAGTAACTGGAAAACACTAAACAAATTGGACTGGACTGCCGTGACACAGCCCCATTAACGTTCATCAGGTCATCTTTCAGAAGCAATTTCATGTCAGTACATGAATTTTAGAAGGTGAACAAGTCTTAACAAAAGTTTCACCGATTAAATAAGAGGAATTAACTAATATCTTTGCTGAGTTTCATTTGTTTGCGGTAATGTCGTTTTCACTAGAAAGACCATTTTGCTTTGCCCAATCGGCTTGAGACCGTTACGCCGGTGTTCAACAGAGTGCAAGCTAATCGATCACAAATAGAAGTACTCTCTATATACTGATATATGAAAACAAAGAAAATAAATTTTGGATATCGATTTAAAGCCTTGGTTACAGATTGTTTATGAAATGGAAAACAACATAATTATTGGATTAAATCGCAAACCAAACGGAGGTTACTTGAGGTTTGGAATTCATACCTGGCCTTATTGTCTTAAGATGTTTCCGAAAGACGTTTCCTTCTTATGCACCAGGCTAAGCAACCCAAAAACTATTGAAATGATTGATACAAACCTGACCAATAAAATACTTATAATCTGTTGAGTACTGAAAGCGATAAATACCCATGACTAGCACAAGGTGTTCATGTGAGAGTTCTGTGAACACGTATCCATGTCGTACGTAATTTTTCTTTTCCTCTTAACAAAAGTCGCACCGGTTGGTTAAAGTCTTCGCGAGCCCAGATCTAGAGGCCCACAACTGTCGGAGCTTAATTCACCTTTCGCAAGCAGAATTTGACGATTGTGATTGGAGCCTTTCACTTAATTCTATCCCTTTTGGTACACAATTTTGAAATGGCCGATGCGTTTTGTAATACTGAAAAAGCATCTTACAATCTGTCTCCCCCACACCCTGTAAAAAGTTTGGATCTCCATGTTAAAAGTGTACAAAATATCAGGACCACGTGATTGACTCCTGACTCTCAATCTTTTTCAATGTCTGACTGTTTCACGTAAAATTGACAACTCTGAGATATGCACGCTTTTTAACAAACGTTAAAAACTGTACCAAAAAACCCTTCCACCTAAAATAAGTCCACCAGTAAACCAAAAAAGGCCCAAATCGCCATTTTCAAACCCCCCAAAAAGCCTTTGCACCTCCTAGCCACTAATATACCTAAGTACCCCCACTGGGCACCCGGCACGTAACCAGGGTACACAAAAAAGCGCAAAGGTCACATTGGCATTATTAAATTGTTATGAATAGTTTCTAGAACTCTTTCAGTTTGTACGGATTTAATCTTCCTCCAGTCCTACAAATCTCAGTAATATTGCACCATCCTGGGCCCGGTTGTTCAAAGGGTGGATAATGCGATCCAGCGGATAAATTGCTATCCAGCGGATAAATGATACGAAAACAGGCTGAACAGAGTACACTATCCACTGGATAGTGATTTATCCGTTGGATAGAGTTGTCTGCTCTTTGAACTACAAGGCCCTGGCTAAAAATTCAATGAAAGACAACAAAGCAGAGGTACACTGCTGTAAGCTTGAGAATTGCTGCTCTGCCCTCGATCATGAGGGCAGAGCTCCAGACCTTCGCGAGTGTCCTCAGGGAAAAAATTCGTATGTGCGCCATTTTAAACGAAAACAAGGCAAACTATATACCGTTGGAAAGCTTAATAAATGTAGATTTCGGAAAAAAAATATAAATTACCGGTTTCTTCAATTCCGCAAAAGAAAATTGCAGACAACCACGAAGATAAGCAAGTGTCATTCAATTGAATTAACAAGGTATCAAATCAAAGCGCATTGGCAAAATAACTGCACAGTGTTAATCACAAAGGATCAATTATCAAAAGAGTGTCAGCATTTTTCGATATTCTGACTGGTTATTTTTTAATGAATTTGTCAAGTTCGAGCAGCAAAGAAGGCGTGATGAGCATTGCATTGAAGATCGCCACGGGTGAAATATTTCAAATTTCAAAAATCCCCGACAAAGTTTTGTTTCACATCTAGGGAATGTTCAGGCCAAATTTCACAGAAATCTGCCGAAGTTTGGTACCCTATTACGTAATTCATTTGTTTGGTTGAATGACGCATGGTCATTTTCGCGGTCACTTTTGAAATTTTCTTTTGTGGAATTAAAAAAACCGGCAATTCACATTTTTTCCGAAATCTACATTTATTAAGCTTTCCAACGATATATAGTTTGCCATGCTTTCCCTTAGGGGCTGTTTACATGGAGGGAGGAAGATCCTAGAAGGCGAAACAACTTTTCGTTTGGTTTACATGCAAAAATTTCGGTCGGGGTAGTTGCTGGAAATCAAATAAAACTGTCAGTCCTTAGTAGCAGAACGCCTGGCCGCCGCCATATTTGTTTTTCTGTCCCTAGTACTAGGATCTTTCGAGCGAAGACAGTTTACATGGTGCTAGGATCTTCCTAGCGATAGGATCTTCCTATCTCTCAGCTAGGAAGATCCTAGCGCTAGGGCCAAGTACAACATTTTGCATGTAAACTAAATACAGAAAACATATGGCGCAAGGATGTTCCGCCTTCTAGGATCTTCCTAGCACTAGGGTCTTCCTCCCTCCATGTAAACAGCCCCTTAAAATGGCGCGCATACGAATTTTTCCAGGAGGACACGGGAGGACACCCGCGAAGGTCCGGAGTAACCTTAAATACACTAATCTTCCATACACTCTTTAGGCCCAGTTCAGACGCCGTACCTCTCATGTGCCGTACCAAATACATTTTCGCTCCTAGGTCGTATTAAGCGGCAAGCTTTGCCATACCCTGAGATTTTGGCTTGCCTAATTGAGATCTGTCGAAACAAACTCATTTGGACACCGTAAAACTGCCAAAAAAACTACGTACTACTTGGTACGGCACATGAGAGGTACGGCGTCTGAACTGGGCCTTATTTATTTATTTATTTATTTATTTATTTATTTATAAGAACCTTTTTTTATAAGAACGTTGAGGCTGAAATTGACCCAGATGTCAAGAACATGCTAAGAACGTACCCAAACTGAGCCTAAGGGTTAAAGCATTTTTATTCAGTTCTGAACCCGTTTTGGCATCGAGCTAAAAACACGTCATAAGAGCAGGATCGTACCGTCAAAGGAATTTGACATGACAGCGCACGATGGTCTTTTTGTTGGGTTTCCTGGTCGCGTTCATATCGGTTTTCTGAAATTCTATACCACGTGACTTAAGAACATACTTTTAAAAGAACGCTTCAGGCTCAAAGCATAAAAAATATGAACGTCCACTTTCGTTTCAGCGTCGACCGCAAACGTAAACGTTCTTATGAACAAAGATTTGCACCTCTTTCACACACCTTGAAAATAAGCCACAATCAGTAGATTACCGAGGGATTTTAGTCGCTTGAAAAGTCCACCACCATAGCCTACTACTATACTACTACTACTACTACACCACCACCACCACTACTACTATCAAAGCGAGCCTTGAATCGCTTATGCCTATTTACATCAAACTTTTTAATCTCATTTTACAATCTGGAAAAATGCCAGATATTTGGTGTCAAGGCCTTATAACTCCAATCTACAAATCGGGTGACAAGAGTGATCCAACAAACTATAGAGGCATATGTGTATCGAGTTGCCTTGGAAAACTGTTTTGTTCCATTTTAAATCAAAGACTATACTTGTATTTTAGAGAAAACAAGATATTACACAATTCCCAAATTGGCTTTGTACCTGAAAATCGTACTGCAGACCATGTTTTCACTCTAAGGACCCTAATAGATAAATATGTCCACTACCATAAAGAAAAAGTCTATGCTTGTTTCGTAGATTTTCGTAAAGCTTTCGACTCTGTTTGGCACGAGGGATTGTTTTACAAGCTGCTCAAAATCAACATAGGAGGACATTTCTACAATCTGATCAAAAGCCTTTATTGCAATTCAACATGTTCCATTAGAATCGGAGAAAACAAAACTCGATCTTTCTCATACTCAAGAGGTGTACGTCAAGGATGTATTTTAAGTCCTCTTTTATTTAACCTCTATATAAACAATTTGCCGTATTTATTCGAAAACACGCTGTCTGATCCATTTGTTCTTCCAAATGGAACAAAAATAAATTCACTATTGTATGCAGATGATTTGATCATCCTATCAAGATCCAAAACAGGATTACAAAACTGTTTAAACACTCTCTCTTCATATTGCAAAACATGGATGCTAAAAGTCAATCCCAAGAAAACAAAAATAATGATTTTCCAAAAACGCCCAAGGAAATCCGTTGACATCAACTTCAACATAGGCACCGAGCCAATTGAAATTGTTCAAGAATACACCTATTTAGGTACACGTTTAACTCCAACGGGAAACTTTACTCTTGCAGTCGAACACTTGAAAGAAAAAGCCCTGTACGCCTTTGCTAGTATACGAAAACAAACACTTCTCAATAGACTTAATCCCAATACCGCATCTCAGATTT